>SRSE01000035.1:0-442500 GCA_005024645.1 Planiliza haematocheilus | reverse complement strand
GGATAAAAACTAACATGAACAGTCATTCTTACCACGGAATGAAATTGAAATGTCTGTTAATTTCGCACTAAAATAAGAAAATATGAAAAAAATACTAAAATTTAAGAAAATAGGATCAATTAATATGTATTTTTAAAGCTCTTTGTGTTCGCGTAGCTGTTAATGTGAACACAGGAATTGATTTTTGTGATTTTCCAACATCTGTAATATCATGACAGTGTATCAGTGTGAATTCTAGAGTAATTTAGTTTACATTGATTCCCTGAGATCACAGCTCAACAAATGTTCTTTACTTTCAAAGAAAACTCTTACAGCATTTATAATCTGAGTGTAAATTTGAGAGGAATATTTATTTAATAAGAAAATACAGAAAAAAATGCGTCAACGTCAAAGTTTGTACAACCGACATTTCAAACCCCAAAGATGGTTCATTCATTCATGCCACGAGCTGTCATTGGTCTTGAACCTAAGCAGCATGTCTTTGGACGGTGGGAGGAAGCTGGAGAACCTGAAGAGAACCCACACAGACACAGGGAGAACATGCAGACTACACACAGAAAGAAAGGAACCAGTGGGATCAGAGATATCAGCTCTGAACAAACGATGGATCCAGATCGTTAATGAATTAATTGTGTCTGTGATAAACGGATCAAGATGTCTGCATGACAGCAAAGTCCCTTAATTAGCTTAAGACTAACTTATCAGTGTGCATGTTAATGTGCTCGGTGACTCCAAGGACTGCGTTGGTATAAGATGCTGGGTGGATGTGCTAGCTGCTGATGCACGCCATAAAATGAAACCATCCATTAAGTTGTGATTGCCATTAACCATCTGTGTTCCTTCCACGCCCGTCCTGACTGCGGTGTCACTGCCAAACCCATCTAAAGTGGGGGAGGGGGGGAGAGAGGGGGGTAAATAAGGAGGGATTAGATTCAGATTGACAGGCGGGGGGAGTGAGGCCGGATTGGTACAACATCTGCTGAGCAGGTGATGGAGGAAGAGTGAGGACTGAGTTCACAGTTGGAATAGTAAGCATGTGCTGCCGTCATATCGCGTCTGCGCTTCATCTTTCCCCGCGACCTTCGTGCATATAGAAGGACAGATGCGCTCGGCGTCGCCGCGCCGCGAGCTTCAGGGTCACTCGGAGCAGAATGCTATTATGGTGGAAAAAGATACACCTGTCTGTTTATTTCCAGTTCGCCTTTATTTATAGGATCCAGGGGAGAGGTGTGGAGAAAAGGTGAAGGGGAAGGTGGGAAGGAAAATGGTTTTTAACTTTCTGGCGACAAAAAGGAATCAGAGCACGCGTGGACGGCTTGGCGTCTGCGAGGTGGAAACGTTAATGTGCTCTGAATGCAGGAGAACGTGCAGAAAACAAATCACATTTCAGGAGATTCAGAGTGAGACGCTTTCTAAACCCCAGCGACAAACAGACTAATCACGTACACCACATTTGTTTAAGGATTAATTATTCTGCTTTCTGCTTTTCCTTGTGTCTGTTCTCTTTTTTTTTTTTAGGTTTTATCAGTTCCAGTGCTCAGTGTGTACAAAGGGACCAGAGACAATCCAGAGACTTCCCATGACTTGGTAAATTTAACAATAGCGTATTTTCTTAACTGCAAAATAATTCACCACAATCTTAAACAATAACTATCCCGCAGGACTGGAAAACACATTTAAAGACTTAACTAGTGCCTCCCACGACGTACAAACTGTAAAATGATAAGAAACTGTTGAATATCAAACAGGCACGTTACGTTATCTAATTCTTGCTGTTTTTATTTGACATGCAGGGTGGATCTGGCTCACTTAGTGCTCTACCATCTCTCGCTGTGCTGCAAGAGGAAATACTTTGATTTTGACCATGAAATCCTGTCCTTCACCAATGAGAATTGGGACTCGTTGCTCCTAGGCGCGGTATTGATATTTCCCTGTTTAAGCACCATGATGAAATGATGTGAAATGTTGCCAGGCTTGTTTTTTTTATTTTTTTATTTTTTTATTTTGTGTCAGTTTTTCATTTGTGTCCTAAAGCCTATTAACAACCACTAAAGAAAAAACTAAAAAAGTATGACCTTTATGTAAGCTTAAAGGAGAACATTAATTTCATGATAGGACAGTGGTAGGTGACCTTTTTAAACAGTTTAAACAGTTTGCCCTTAGCTTTTTATTAAATTATTTTAGTTATTTTTAAAAGTTTTCCAGCCACAAACTACATCTGTTGTTCATCCAGCACTGCAGCTGTTTGTCCAGTAATTTAGCTCCTTATCTCATCTAATAATCGTGGCTTTTAGAAAACAATTTAACAATCTTACGCTCTTCTCATACTTTTCACCAACAGTTTAACAGTTTACACATTGCTTATGGTTTCTATCCAATAATTCAGCTTTGTTGAATGCTTAGCTAACTGCTTGTTTATGTTAGCCAGCCAGTATTGTAGCTATGCATTTTAACCATTTGTCCAGTAATTTAGCTTGTTGATTAGACAGACAGACTTTAACCATCCACAAGGGAAACTGCTTGGTCACAGTAGCTTAGTGGCACATTTCAAAACTTTAGCAAACTATTTTCACTGTTTGACGACATGTTTATGTTGGTTAGCAAATATTCTAGCTATCTGTTCTAAGGTTTTAACGGTTTCTCCCATTATTTAACTAACTAACTAGGTACCAGTTTCAGTTCTACGGGTTTAATGAACAGTTACAACAGTTTACGCATTGCTAACTATTTCTATTGTCTATCCAGTATGTTAGTTTTCTATTTTAATTGTAATTTAGCTTGTTATCTAAACCGTTAAGCATTGCTTATAGCAAATTAGCACGTAATCCAATGTTTTTAGCTATTGGATACCTTTACCACACTATTTCAGCTGTTTGTGCTTGGCTAGCAACATGTTTATGTTGGTTAGCAAATATTTTAGTTATCTGTTCTACGGTTTTAAAGTTTCTCAGATTATTTAGCTAACTGAATAGCTAGCATTGCCTTTAGCTACTAGTTTCAACTCCTCTATAGGTTTGGGTAGCTATTTCAACTGTTAATGCTCAGCTAACTACATGCTTGGTTAGCCAATATTTTAGCTGTTTTAAGATTTCAAAGACTTCGCCAATATTTTAGCTAACTAGCTAATAAACATTTACTTATGCTATCAGTTACAACTCCTCTATAGGTTTGGCTAACTATTTCAACTCTTTATGCTCAGCTACAACATGTTTATGTTAGTTAGCCAGTAGTTTAGCTATCTGTTTTAGGGTTTTAAAGATTTCTCCAATAATGTAGCTAACTTAATAGCTGACAAACATTGTCTTTTGCTATCTAGTTAGCTAATTGTTTACGCATTTACCATCTACTGTCGTTTCTCTTTTTGCCAGAGACGGTAGGCTTAACTAAGGCAAAATATGCTCTTTTCAAATATTTTACTATTATACTACTATTATGGAGAGATGGCAAGGTACTAACTGGGACTAGAGTTCGTGTACATGTATGTCTGACAGTGCTGTATGCGATGGAGATGTCAATTTCCCTGCGGGAACCTCCCAAAAGGATCAATAAAGTTGTCTATCTATCTATCTATCTATCTATCTATCTATCTAACTGCTAACCTACTGACAAAGTAATATTTTGAACACACCTGCAGCTTTTCACCATAGGTGGCGCCAAAAAGAACAAAATGTTTTTTTCTTCTGCCCAATGAAGTGCATTTCCGTTCATTGGGACTCAAACTAATCTTCATATCGGAATGCTAAGCCTCACAGTTTAAATGCTGAAGTTGCTCCACTGAGAATCAACAGACAGAGACGCAAAACAGAGTCTCCTGTCTCACAGGTTTGGGGTTCGTCTTTAAGTTGTTTTTTTGAAGATGTTTTGAAATGCATTGTTTGTGCATGACAGCAGACGGGTTTTCAGCCAACGGTTAATTCTCCAAATCAACATCACTGCTGTCAGCGATTGTAAAAAGAAAATGACTGTATGCATTAAAGGCTTTCCGTCTGATGGTTGTCCATTGTGTAAACACGGCTTTGATTTTTCATTCCTGTCTGTCCTCCAGCTCTCTGACACGCCAAGGCAAGACCGCTGTCACAATCTCCTCAACGCTCTAAACTCCCACAAGGACAGGTAAGTCGACGCATATGATGAGAAGAATAAACACCGAGCACACACGACTGGATTGATGAGTAGCACCCCATGAATGGAGGGGTCTTCTTAGTGCTGGTTTGCCAACATTGGACTTGAAGGTTGGAACGAGCGAGCTGTGACCTTGAATAAAGAGTGAGCGGAACACTTTTTTGGTGTTAATTTTGTCTCGTTAGCAAAGGACACAAGTCATTGGTGTTAAATCATTATAGCCAGTCTAGTAGTATAATTGCTATAAGTGGATTTTCATTGAATTTTGAAGGCAAAAAAAATTGCACTCCAAAAGAACCCCAGCGAAATTCTCCAGGCGAAGTCTGCTCTAATTATGTACAAGTTAATTACGCAGTCACTTCAGTTCTTCAGTCTACTTTTTCATCGGGAGAATAAGTACATTGTATTACACAGCTTTATATTCTCTACTAGCCTCAAAGGGGAGTAATGAAAGAAGACCTCACACACGTACGGTGATGTTATATTTTCAGGAGCCAACACCAAACATGCTTTGTGTCTTCGATCCAGGTTTGTCTCCGGAAAGGAGATAAAGAAGAAGAAGTGTCTCTTTGGGCTCCAGGTCCGATCGCCGCCGCCCCTGACGTCCGATTCGTCGCCCCTCATCACCGACCCGCCTATCAACATCACACACCGGAGAAGGTCAGAGTAAGGACTCTCATATTTGGCTCTTATCTCAGTAAGCGCTCTGGGATTCCCACAGGGCGTATAGTCATTATGCATGAACAATTAGCTTAGGAATCAAAGGGCTATAATTTTCACACACTGGTAAAAGTATCAGTGTCTTGGTTTTTTATTCCTGAGAATGTGAAACCCTACGGTGTGCACATCTGTAAGTGTGTGAGCACATGCATGTGCACGTGTGCTGCAGATTTCATAGTCATTATAAATCATTTTTAGTGTTCTCATTCAGGTTGGATTAGAATGAAATCATTTGCAGCGGTATTTGGAGCAGTACTGAAAGGATGTGGGGAGGATTGTGCTGTTTCTCAAACCCATCTTGTTATACCGATCAGGCATAACATTATGACCACTTTCCTAGTTTTGTGCAGGGCTTCCTTGTGGTGACCCATCAGAGAATGGACATGGGCCTTCTGAGGGTGTCCTGTGTTGTCTGGGGCTGTTTGTGAATCATCCAACAGATACTTGATCAGTTTGGGATCTAGTGAATGTGGAGGCCAGGTCATCACCTTGTGCTGTTCTTCTTCCTAAAGTGTTTTTGTGGCTGCATCCTGCTGGGGATGGCTCCTGCCATCAAAGAGTGTCATTGCTATGGGGTGGGGGTGCCTGGTCTGGTCTAGGTGGGTGCTACATGTCTAAGTAACATCCACACCAATGAATGAAGCCAGGTCCAGAAGTTTCCCAGCAGAACACTGAACTGTTACAAGATGCTTTAAATGTTATTCACGTCTCTGGTCATAATGTTGTGGCTGATCTATAAGTCTACTACAAGTCCAGTTGCATTTTTTGAACCAGTTTTGGATATACCATGACCTGGATGACTGAGAACCTTCACATGCGGGAACAAAGCAGCAAAAGACTGACAGACACAAAAGCTTCTACAATATCACATTTAAAGTCATTACGGCAGAATGGCTTTTGCAGTGTTAGCAGCTGGGCATGAGGCGATCCGGCTCCATCCGAGCCAAATAAGATTTTAAATTTTCATCCAGTGGAGGCTCCTGCCAAATCTCTCACTGAGGGCAATGCTGGCATCGTTTGACAATGTTTCTGTGATGGCTAAGGTGATCTTCTCAATGGGCACATTAACAGCAGGCTTACTAGACGTTGCTTTGACTGATTTATTTATTTATTTTTTGCTCTAAAACTCATTGAAGAATAGCACCAGTAAAAACTAGATGGCTACCGTTTAGATGTTCAGCATCTTTGCATGGAAAGACAACTAATAAAAAAATAAACTGGCTCATCCTGCATTTAATTGCATGTGCATTTCAGTGCAGCAGATCCAGAATAATCAGAGCAGTCAATGTAACTCACTATTTAGATTATTCACTTTTATTAATGAGTTTGTCTTTCTTTCAAACAAGTAAAATGATCAGAAATCACAAGTGTTGCTGACTAGTTTCCTCTTCATGGAAAGCATGGCCTAAACATTCAGAGGTTCCTGATTCATTATCCTCAGACCAATTGCATCGCACATCCATATTGCATCAGAGCGTCTACAGTTCAAAAAGTCGTCAATGTGCGTGTTTGTCTGCACTTGTGTTCTTGTGAAACGTCGCCAGTCGCTGCCCAAAGACTGTTTCCAATTCAAAATACCAACCAACCAAGTACTAGCCAGATACTTCCTATTTATCGAGCACGCTTTAGGAGGTAACTTTTGTGCGCTTGGTACAGCCAGGTATCCCAGAATGCATTTCACAGTACACGAAGTAGTACACATAGATGAAGTGTGTATACTTTGTATTGACAAACAGTTTGAGAATGATCTGGGCAATTTAGAGCCATATTGAAATTGTTGTGAGTCACTTTTACTCCATGATGCAGCCTGATGCTCATGAACTGTATTCACTTTGGTTCAGTGTGGTAGACAATGCTCCTTTCTTTGTCTTTTTGGTTTTTGGCTTTTAGGTGTTTTCACCAACCTATCACCCTAGAAGGGAAACTACCTATGGTTTCAACTAGGGCTGGGCGATAAAACGATAACGATATATATCGCGATAGACACGTGGTCGACATCAATAGAAAATACATTCGATAGACTGTTCAATAATGTCCCTTGAACTCCGTTGGAGAAAAATTGGAAGAAAACTCAGAGCCAGAACTGCAAGTCATTCTGGGGGATGTAGGCAGAGGAAGGGCTTTAGCCTCTCGACCTATCACGGCCCAGATAAGACAACAACAACAACAACAACAAAAAGGAGAAAGGAGAATATGAGAGCGACAGCATGAGAGGAAGCACGTTACCAGTTTGTTAATATTCTGGTTATTTTCAGTCAGACAGGAGTCAGACCGATGTTGTCTCTAACTTGGTGGTGAGTGAGCAGATTAACTGGCTCTTGTCTCTCTTGATTAGTCGTGTAAGAGTCGGTTAAGTTTGGTTTCTCTGCGGCCGAGTGAGTGGCTGCTGACTCGGTTAATCAGGGATCCACGAGCAGCGGTTATGAGTCGGTTAAGTTTGGTTTCTCTGCGTATTGTTTGCTGGTCCAGTCTGGTAGTACGTTTAGTTTCTCTGCAGAGTGAGATGGAAGATGTTTGAATGGAGCCGTTTATTGATGATCAATCAAACGTGGTAGGACTCAACTGAGCCGCTAAATAGACTCTAGATTCATGATTCATGAGTCGTCTTTGATGGACGGTTATATGAACCGAATCTTTTTTAATTCTACTGAATTAATTAAAAATGAATGAAATTTAAACGCTATTGAATATGTCATTGTTATCATTTTTAAAAATTAAAATGACTGATAAAAATGGATTATGATGGGATGGAAAAGTCTAGCGCACTGCAGCAGAGCCTCAAGACAAGACATCAAAGCGATATAAAGAAATAACGGATGCAGCTTAGCACAGTCGAGAAGTCTGAGAATAGGTTAAAAAAAAATCTATAATTATCGATATCGACTGATATGAAACACTTACATTGTGACACATTTTCGTGGAATAATGGGCCAGGGCCAACATGTACCATTCACTGTGGACATGTGTGATCCTCAGAGGATGCCTCTTAAGCCCTGTTCAGACTTTTGCATTAACATCCATCTGGTGTTAATGCAAAAGGACAGTGGCAAAAGTCTCCACATGCGTCGCAAACCAGCACCTGGGATCAGATCTTGTTTGAATGAGCCTGGTGGGAGGGGCTTAGCATCCGGAGACAAGTTAGGCTGGTTACAGAGAAGGTCACAGTGCTTTGACTCAAACTATTGATTGATTGGAAGTGAATGAGTGTTACCTTTCCTTCTTTTTTCTATCTTTGCATCCTGGTGGTCTTTAATGCAACCCAGGACTCACTGTGTCTTCACACTGCCAAAGGAAGGAGGTCCAGGATGGTTCCTCAATGCATGTTGGATCTGAACGGGCCCTTAAACATTTAGTGGATCCGTTAAACTTTGGGTGTAACTGCACTAGAAGATCAACATCGTGATCCAGGCTAATCTGACTTCCAAACCTAACGGCAGGACCTCCTTTAAATTAGCCGTGTTGAATTTATCATCTTCAAATGCAGAATACCGGAAACCGATTTCCACTGAATTCCCACTTGCGCGCCAGAAATATTAAAGTTTTATGCTCAGATTGGAGCGCTAATTCTCCCCAGAACATAAACCCGTCCCGTATTAACACTTCACAAGATGTCCCACTGTATCATCCTCAGACCAGGATGTCAGCGCTCTCATAATCCTGCGGTCAGATTTCCGTGCAATACGCTGAACAAATTCATGGAGGAGGAGGATAAATCCATTCCCTTTTTAATGACACTGTGGTCTTTTTCTTTATCGTGGCCCTCAGGAAGGAAAAACACATTTAAATTCCTAGTGCTGGTGAAGCTCTAATTATAGGATAATGGAGAGTATGTTGTCCGTTCCACGCTGGCTTGTAATGGACGTCTCAGCCTCTAGGAGCCACTTGTGGGGTTGAGGGAATTTTTCGGGGGGACAGGAAGAAAGTGTTTTATTAATTTCCAAACCCTCTCACTGATGATGCTTGGGCGGATATGTGCAGCCCTTGAGGAGTCCGTCACCTCCCCCCCTTGGCTCTCGTTCCTCAGTATTTTACACCTCTCAGCAGACCTTCGTGGAGACAAAACAATAAACTAAACACTGCACACGGGGGCTTTATGTGTGTGTTTATCCCTGCCGATTAATTTATGTGTGTTTTTGTTCACTTCAGCCCGTTGTCACTACCCTGCCAGAGGAGAGTGGGGGGGACGGAGTCGCGTAAATCAAAGCGTCGCATCATGGAGACACAGGTCAGTGCCTCTGTCTCCAACTCAGGGGGGAGGAGGGGAGCGGGGGAGGAGGTCTGGGCCACCAAACCTCTCTTTTTTAAATGCAGCCAGGTACACAGATCTCTGGGACCCAAATAACCTGTCAGTCAGACGCCGTGATGGCAGTTCATTTTGCAGCCTTGATCAGCCTGTGTGTCTTTTTATTTTATTTTACGACCTCTCCCTTTTTGCTGTGTGTGTTTTTAAAACCCGACGCCGCCGCTTCCGAGCGTGCGGTTAGAGCAAAGGTAGCATCTGAGACACGAGGTGTCGTGTGTTTGGCTCGGCAGGGAAAATGTTTAATTCAAATCCAATCTCGGGCTGTGCAAAAAGCCGCTCATGTATTTCATCAACATCTGCAGTTCGGCGGCACATTTATCACGATCATCAAACCCAATTCCCGGCGGATCGCGCAGAAACAAGCAACATCACATGTGGCGGTTACTATTTTTGCACGGCATTCTTAACCGTGGATGCTCATTGTGCTGTGTCCTCCTACACATCACTCTGATCCGTGTGCGCGCACATACAGTAATCCTGAGAACAATGAGCACTCGTTCCCACTCTGGCACATCCAGGCCCCATTGTGCCCCTCTGATGGATGCTAATCTCCGTCCGTCTTGGAGGAGCGGCTCCGTTCTAGTGGGGGAAAGTGAGACGGGAAAGAATGCTGATATGCGTAGCCTGGGATCACTTCCAAATGCACTTTGCAGTCAATTACAGTTTGGCCAGGTGGCGCTGGCACCTTGACAGCGCAGCACTGACAGAGCACATCCATTTAAAGGCACACGGACGTTGACTGAGGCCGCTGAATAATAATCTCCCGTCCTGATAGTAGCGTTAGAGAAGGGGATGATAATGGGCTAAGTGTGGTGCCGTATGTCACAGTCCAGCGATGAGAAATCTGTACGCGGCGTCCTCCCAGAGGGCCGGTGATTGATGGCCCGCGTGTTTTTACGTTTCATGGGTCGTGAGTCGACAGAGAGCCGCCTCACTAACCAGTCAGCTCCATGAAGATGTGCTACAGAGGTGTTTAAGCAGGACAAGCTACAGCTAATGAGCCTTGATGGTGTCGCACAAAAACATTGTGGTATTTATCAAAGATTTATGGATGGCAGATTTTCCGTCAGTGCAAAGACATGGAATTTATTTTTTTAAAATGTGTTTACTAATGTTTTTCCTCATGCACATCCTTAACCTGCTAAGAACAGAGGTACCGGAGCCTTATTGACTCCTGTGATGATGCTGGCATCCAGACACAAGCTGATCTGTGTGTGTGTCCCCTGTGTCCAGGCCTGTCCACCCCCAGTTGCTGCCAACCCTATTGAGCTGCTGCCATGTTGCCATGGCTACATGGGAGGGACCAGCCTTTACAACTCCAGGAAGTCCGAGGAGGAGCTCAACTTGAGGTAAGGGCCGTGGCACCGGTTTGCTTCTGGAGGCGGTGAATTATCAAAGGTCTGGGAAATACTCGTGCTGAGGATGTCGTCTAAGTTTGACCCGTGCTAGTGCCACAAGGGACTGACACAGTATTAATATTTTATGTATACATCCAGAGCTGTGTTCATTTTGACAGCCATTTTTGATTTGACGAAAATCTTTATTAGTCTCAGTTGCGTTTTTCTCAAATTTTAAATTATTAAATTTAGTCCAACTACAACGAGCAACATTAATTTTGTCATATGTCGTCTTTAAGCAAAATAAGAATGTTTCTCAATTAAGACCAGTTTAAAGGAGAATTGTTTTGTTTTTTACAGCCTGACCTTATTTCTGGCATAAAATACGATAGTTTACTCACCCATATAACTTTTATGTCATTTGTAGTCAGTCAGGAGATATTTAGATCTGCGTCCATATGATGGGAGTGACTGGGGCACCGAAACACAGTCTCTAAATAACGGATTATCTGCCGCGAAACACGTTCCACGTTCTTTTACTCACCCAAGTTATATGGGTGAGTAAAAGAACATATTTTATGCCAGAACTAAGGTCCGGGTTGTTAATAACAGTAGTTCCCCTTTAATGAAGCTTATATATGTAGCAGGCGTTTAAATCCAATTGTTCAACACTGAACAATTAACACTTGTTCAAGTCTACATATTATCTTTCCAGAGTTGTATATCATGCTGCTGTGTTGTCTTTGATCATTTATAAGGCTGGATTAGACATTACAGGGAGATTAAAGAGGTAGCATACACAAGAAAGACTCATTCCATGAGCTACATTAACGGACAGTTTTAGTTAAATGCTAAATGCTAATCCGTTATCCACTGTTTAAATATGTATGCCAGTAAAAAGCAAAACGGCAACTAGTAAAGTACTTAGATGAGAGTACTTTAACTTCGTGCTTAGCTTGCTTTCCAATTTGGAGACTGCTGATGCCATTTCAAGCTAATTCTTTAGCCACAGGGCTTGTTGCAGCTAGCTAGTTTTGCTAGACTGAGATCGTACCAGCAGACATATATTTTAATAGACAGTCAGCCCGATGAAGAGATCATGTATTTTGAATGTCAGATGTTCAAATAACATCTTGTCCTATCAAATAACCTTCTAGTCTCGTATCGTTAACATTTTGTCATAGTTTTTTATCATCAGACGTTAGCTTTAGCTCGTCAGCGTCTCGTCTTAACCCGTATTCGCACACGGTTAGTTTTAGCTGGGGGTGTTGTGTTGGTTCAGATATGACCCCCAGGTCAGCCCCACCTTTGCAGATGAGCACATTAATGCTTGATTTAATGATTTCGTCCATCTAAATGGGTGAGTGGGTCAGAGACATCTCAACGTTGTGCCGTAACTTCTGTCCAGACTTTGATTTCCCCCTCAGATCATAGACACGGACTGATGATGAGAGTTGCACGGGTTAGTTTTATCACAGGAACTCTGTGTTATGAGAAATAGGGTAGGTCATTTTCAGATAAGTTTTACTTTACAGATTAAAAACAAGGATGATTCGCACAGGATTAAGATCACAGATGACAAATTACCGGAGGTCCCCAGATAAAACTAGTCCTGTACAAATAGGACACAGGACAAATATGTCACAGTAACATCCTTTTTTGTCATCGTCTTCATTAACAAAATCAAAATCTAGTGATGCAGTAACTTGGTTTCGAGTGCTGCCTCCATCCTACTACAATAAAGTCGGTAGAAAATATAGCGTCTTGTTTTTGTCTTAACAATGTGACCGAAACAAAGAAAACTCTTCTCACCTTTGTTGTACACGGGTGACAGAAGCGCATAAGTAAGTAAACTCAAACAAAACGACCTGCAAAACTTGATACCACGAGGGTAAGCCGGAAAGTCTTTGGTGTGAAAGGAGCCTTTGAATCTCCTGAAACACAGTCGGCTGGAAGTGTGGTTTTGTTGTAGATCAAAGTTGTAAACACTGCTGTCAGCTCCTGTGTGTCCTATTTGCAGCTCTCCTCCCAAGCGGATGTATGCCCTGTACCACGCCACCTACAACGGGAACGCCGCGCTCTCCAAGAGTCTCCATCACTACAACAGGTTTTTCTCGTTCATCATCCTCACCGCTGCCAACTCCTGGCTGACATTTATGAAGTCTGTAGTCCGTGTTGGTCCCTGGAAAACTTTCAGCTATAGATCACTGAGTGACAGGAATTTCATTAAATCTGGTTATGGTTATTATGATATGATTTATGATTTGATATCCTGATCTAATCAGTTAGAATATAACATTTGTCCACTGGTATATTTCTCAGGTAAAAAGAAGTAGATGATAGTTTTCAGAAGTATTGAAATGCTGGACGCACGTCATTCACTCAACTTTAGAGTTGTTTATATAAGTTAATTTTGCATACTTTAGGTTTAAATGTGCATTAATTGAGCGGTGAATGAATTAACAGAGGTTTGATTAATCTTTTGGCCCTCGGACACGGAGCAGCAAGCTGTAGACACAACCCTGGCTTATTATCAGTTCATAAAGTCCATATGGGAACATGTCAGCAAACAGCTGCTTGTTCACACAAACCACCAGACAGGGAGCGACATCAGCATTCATTCTGAGTCATGCCTCTGGCCTCACTGCAAACAAAGTCCAAATGCTCACCCTCCTTCCAGCGCTGTTTTGGTCTCTACCAGCGCTTGAGGAAAACGTACGGATGCTTACCTGCAAAGGTTTACACGTATGTTCACCGGGAAGTCGATCGTGGTGACATACGGTGGTATTCTCAATAGATGCATCCAAAAAACTGCAAGAAACAAAACTGATGATAGCAGCGAGTGACCCAAAACGCTAAAATCAGCCACGTAAAAGCAAAGCAGCAGCTAAGTTTACATGGAAAATACGTCTTCAGGCTGATTGAAATCATTCTGATCAGAGAATTAACTGTTTACACGGACACTTGATACAATGATTGGATCAAATATATGTTAACATGCTGCAAAATAACTCAATCACTGTAAAACTTTATTGACAAAATGGTTCTGCTGCAGTCAAACGCCAAATCTGCCTGAAATAAAACAGGAGAAGAAGTCCTCTCTACCTCCAACTTGAATTGATAGAGTAGAAGAAGAAGGTGGTGTCCACATGTTTCAGCAGCTGGTTGTTTTTCTACCTCCATGTTTCTGTCCCTCCTGGAAACTCCTCACTTGATGTTTTTACCCCACATGGAGCAAATATGATCAGAGAGAATGGATTTATTCCAGCCAGTGAGAAACCAGCACATCATCAAGTTTACGTGGTTGTTAGGAGCTGATATTTACATATGCATGGATTATTTACCGCTACATTTGTTCAAAATAGGTGGAATTAGATGCTGACCTTCTGTGCTTTGTCTGTGTCTCTTGTCCTAGCGTGGAGGACACCTGCAGGCTACCCCCAACATGCTTCCCGTACCCCCTCAACACCAACGGCAGCCACCACCACCACCATCTCAACCAGCACCATCACAACCACCAACACAACCACCATCACAACCACCAGCACCAGCACCAGCCGGGGCAGAAGCAGCTGGAGCCCCTCATATTACGTGACCTTCCCCCTTACCAAGCCGGTATGGGTGGAGGCGGAGGTGGAGGCGGTGGCGTAGGTGGTGGTGGAGGAGGAGGAGGAGGTGGGGGAGAAGGTGGAGGTGGAGGCGGAGGAGGAGGAGGAGGAGTGGGGATGGGAGTGGGAGGCGGGGACGGGACAGTTTCCAGGAGCTGGGGAGGCGGGGAGGCGGTCAGGATCTTGGCGAGACGCGTCACACCGGACGGGAAGGTGCAGTACCTGGTGGAGTGGGAGAACGTGAGTTTGTACTGACGCAGAACACCAGAGGCGCTGACTGTTCTGCAGCCGCCACAGGACTCCTGAGCGTGGAAAGCGTGGCAGCAGTGTCTAAAGTGCAGACAAAACTAAAAGGTTGCAAAGGTCGCAAATCCAGGTTGCTCTCATAGCATCACCTCCCTTCGTTATAACCTCACTACTCGTTACTAAATGTCCCTCTTTGCTAGTGTTTCTCGGATATTTGTACTGTTAACTTTGGAATATGCCTTTGCATTTATCATGTTTTACAGTGGTGAGGGAAAGTATTTCAAACCTCCACGTGATTTGTGACATCCTCATTGTAATCATTTATTGAAAAAGCAACATTGTTGGGTTTTAGTATTAGTTTGCTGTGTCAAAAGAAGAATCAAAAGTCCAAATTAAACCTGGTTGAGTGGATGGGTTCTAAAACGTGGGATACAGTCAATGGACACCGGGTTCAGGTGGAGTAACACAGCACTTTGTTTTTATGTGTTTCTAGTTCTAGTGTTCATTTTATGTTTAAGTCACAGTTGCAAGCATGAAGACTGAAAACAGTGAGAAACAACCTTAATATGTTACGCTAATTGAAACATTATCCAAATGTGAAAACTGAAGTCAGAAACAGTCTTGATAAATTATGATAATTGAAAGCTTATCTAAATCTTAGTTTAATTGCGCAAAACCCCAAAGGTAAAAAGTGAAAAGTAGTTTTATTATTTTTTTATTATTCTGTAAAAGACGACAAAAAGCCACATCTGTTTAAAATAATCCCAGTTGTTTCCTTCCACTCTCGTGCTAAGCTAAGCTAAGAAAGATTGCTGGGTTTTCAATATGTGTGTTACTAGTTGAAGTTTTAGCGTTCATTTTATGTTTAATTAAAGTCACAGTTGCTTGCATGAAGCTAGGATCACTGGGGTTTCAACATTTATGTAACTGGTGTTACTGGTTAAATTTTGTGTTAACTTCATGTTTAAGTCACAATTGCTAGCATGAAGACTCAATGTTATGCTAATTGAAATGTTATCTAAATCTTAGGTTAATTGTGCAAAACCCCAAATGTAGAAAGTGAAATCTGGTGATTTTATTCGCTGTAAAAGATGACAAAAAGCCACAGCTGTTAAAAATAGTCCCAGTTGTTTCCTTCCACTCTCATGCTAAGCTAAGCTAAGCTAAACTAAGAAACCTGGAGTAACACAGGACAGAGTTTTAATGTATTACTAGTTGAATTTTTAGTATTCATTTTATGTTTAATTAAAGTCACAGTTGCTAGCATGAAGCTACCAGTTGTTTCCTTCCGGTCTCATGCTAAGCTAAGATCACTGTGTTTTCAACATTTATGTAGTTGTGAAAAAAAGTATTAGTTTACAATTTTAAATGTGTTACTAGCTAAATTTTTAGTGTTAACTTCATGTTTAATTTAAGTCACAGTTGCTAGCATGAAGACAGGAAGCAGCGAGAAACAACCTTGATAAGTTATGCTAATTGAAATGTTCTGAATCTAAATCTTAGTTTAACTGTGCAAAAACCCAAATGTAAAAAATGAATAGTGGTGATTTTATAGGCTGTAAAAGACGACAAAAAGCCACAGCTGTTTAAAATAGTCCCAGTTGTTTCCCTTCAGTCTAATGCTAATCTAAGCTAAGTTCCTACAGGATGTAGCATCGTATTAACGGCCACACACAAGAGAAGAACTGTTCTGATTTATAAGAAATTGCTCTTTGTTTCACCGTTTAAATTACAAGTAGTTATAAAGAACCTGATCAGCGCTAAATAACCTTTAGGAAAACGTGGTAATGATTTCCAGCTTTTTCCCGGTATTTGACATCCAGGGAACGAGCGAGCCGAGCAGCCGCTCTTCCACCAGCCCCTCTCCCTCTTATTATGTCTCATTCATCAACCAACGCTCACGTGGAGCTCAGAGCGAGAATTAGCCCAGAAAAAAAATAAAAAATGAGCAGAGATGGATGGGCCGTCATCAGCGAGAGGCGTGATGACGGCCAGGCCGCTCATGAAAGAAGCAGAAACCTTTTAAGAGCTGGGAAGAGACAGACTAACACAGACAGCCTCCTTCTTTTGGCCACACATTTGGTTGGTTCAACTCTAAAACCTCTGCTCCACCAACAGCAAACCCTCGGGAGGTTTTCATGTTTTCCCTCATCACAGTATGTTAATAAGAGATTGTATACGCGATATTATGGGGTTACTAATTTGTTCTGTTGGATTTTGTCATACCTAATTTACATTTAGACTACTGTATGTCTTAGAAATAGGAGCCACGAGAGGGCTTTTGTTTTATAGATAGAATTATATATTCACAATATATTGCTATGATGGAATAACTTGATTTATTTTAGTTTTATTTTTGATCTTTCTTTGGCGTGGTTGCATAGTGCCTATATGGGTCGTGTACCTGCCGAGCAGATCGGCCAATCAGACGTCGAAGATGCTACTAAAGGAGGAAGAGGAAGGCGGCTGACGAGACATGTTGAGGAAAGGGTTTGTGAGCAGAACAGGGCTGTGGCTTTATTGTACATTCCAGACAAGTACAAAAACGATTACGTGTGTCTTTTATTTTGATGAGAGTTAAAGGTTCAGACCTTCTACTTTTGTTTAAGGAACATAAATGAACAGAAAATTAAAGGAAAAACAACTCATAGCATCTTCTGGGGTCTCTAATTTCAAAGGCACAGTGGCAGGAGGGGGCGCGGGGGGTTATCTTTGTGCAAACAGGTCACATAAATCTAGAATACTGTGGTGCAGAGTTTCAGAGTTTATATTTTATACAGAGGTTTATTTCAGCAGTCTCGTTCGACCGAGACGACGTGTGCATTTCTCAGTTTTATCTCTGAGTAAAAAAAAATACAAAAAAAAACAAAAAACAAAACACAGCATTTATGCAGTTGTACTGAAACCGATGCAAAACGCTCAGATTTTATTTAAACGCCAAACTCTCTCTCTCTCTCTCCAGTGAAACGTCACAGTCCCCGTCCTCCTCAGTGACTATTTGACTGTAGTTTATTAGGAAGGGGTGCGTCGAACCTTTCTAGGCGATGGTGATGAATGTATTTGTGTGTTTTCTATGGTATGTAAAAAAAAAGCTTAATAAAAAAACCCCGTCAAGTGCTTGTTATAGGCTGTGCTCTTGGTGGAACTCGGTTCTAAGGAAAACGGGAGGAAGTAAAGACGTCGACATCGGGGGGAGGAAAAAATTTAAAAAAGAAAAATAGTTTTGGGAGAGGAAGTCTTCTTTTTATTAGTAGTCAAGTCCAAGTTCAGTTTGATGTATTTTTGGAGAAATTAGGTTTGTACATGTATACTCTGCGTTGGCACACTTAATATGTAACATGAATAATAAAAAAAAATGTTTCACCTCACACAATCTGTTTTTTTTTGGCTAAAAGTTTGGACAAACTTTCTCGTTTAGTTGTTTTTCTTCTTATTTTCCACATCGTAGAATTATACTGAAAATGTCTGAACTATAAAGGAACACACATGGAGTATGTATGGTGTTAAAGTGAAGTTCAAAGTTTGCAGCAACGTCTCAACATCTGGAGAGACTGCGTGAATCAGGCCGTCATGGTCGAACAGCTGCAAAGACACCACTGCTGAAGTAGAAGAAGATGAAGAAGAGACGTGTTTAAGCCAAGAAAACAATAGTAGAGAGGAAATCTGGACATTGGTCTGATGGGATTTTTGGTTCCACGTTATCCCATCTGACAAGTGTGCAATCAGCTCCTCTGCAGACCTGTCAGGATGTGGCTGATATTTTAAGCTAGCCCATTAAACCAGGATTAATTAGATGGAGGGTTAACTTCTACCAGAGGGTCAGAGACGGACAAGAGTTTGGAAGCCACAAATAATCCACAGTCGGACAGATTGAAGACGACAGGAGTGGTCCACCAACAAAGATCACTCCATGATAGTCTGAGAGGAACCAGAGGAACCCAGGGGAACTTCTAAGCAGCTAAAGGCCTCTCTCTCATTGGCTGATGGTAATGTTGATGAATCCACTGAACAACCATGGTGTGATGGACAAAGACACTGCTCTCCAAGAAGAACATTTCTAAACATCATGTGGACAAGACAGAAGACTACTGGGACAATGTTTAGTGGACAGATGAGACCAAAGTAGAATAGTTTGGTTTAAATGAGATGAAGCATCAGAACCTCATCTCTCCATCAAACATGGGGGTGAAGCTAATGTCCTGGTTTGGGCCTGTTCTGCTGCATCTGGACCAGGACGCCTTGTCCTCATTGATGGACCAATGAATTGTGAATTCTACCAGAATTGGAAGCGAAAGATCCTCCTACGAGTGGTGCATATGTGGCTCGTTGGTCTAGGGGTATGATTCTCGCTTTGGGTGCGAGAGGTCCCGGGTTCAAATCCCGGACGAGCCCTTATGTTGGGACTTTATTGAGACATGCTTTAGTTTGTCTGAAGAGAAACTGGGTCGTGCAGCAAACCAACAAGCCCAAAGAACGGTTAAAGATGAATGTTTAGGAACGGCCAAGTCAAAGTCCTGACCTTAATCCAATAGAAATGTTGTGGAAGGACCTGAAGCAGCAGTTGATGTGAGGAAACCCACCAACATCTCAGAACTGAAGAAAGCTGCTGTAGACGGCTGGTCAGCAGTTACCAGAAACGTTTAGTTATGGGTAACTGCTGCACACAATGAGGTCACAGCAGATACTGGAAACAAGGCTTCAGTGACTTTTACAACTCACAGATAAGAACAAACAATTAATTTTCTCAAGTAAATAACCAACCAACATTTCAGAACTGGTTCTGTTCTGATGAATGGGCTAGAATTCCTCCAAGCTGCTGTAGACGACTGGTCAGAGCAGATACTGGAAACAAACAATGATTCATTTTCTTGAATAAATAAATGCACATATATAATATTTGTGTTTGTTTGATTTGGATTCTCTTTGTCTACTTTTGGGATTAATATTTTGAGTAATTTTTATGCAGTAATGTAGAAAAGTGAGCATGCATCCTTTGATTATGCCTTTGGAAAGGGTCTCTTTTAATAACTGACAGAATTCACTAACTTTTAGTTCCAAATGAGTGATAGAGGTCACCTGGTGGCCTCCCAGATTGGCCACAGAAACCAGATGAAAGGTTATAGAAGGTACTGGAAGATGCATTGTTTTTTTAATTCTTCTAGAAAATAAGAAGACGGTTAATGTTTGAGAAGGTTTCCCCTCTAAATTAGATTGATCAGACCCTGATGCTTGTTTTCTGCATGCTGGTCCTTCCTTCCACACGACCTGTCATGTTCTATATATTAAATATTTAAATAGGATCCAGGCTAAGTCTTTTAATCAAACCTTTACACCTGTGTTTTCCCTATGTTTGATAAGCATGGTAATATAGGACAGATATTCTGTACATGCAAACATAAAAATCCATTTTGCAAATCCTGCACCTGATGGTTGGATGACTCTTGGATCCCTGCGTTTGAAGATAAGACTGATAATTTAGTCCATTACAGCAGCCGTGAGTGGAGCAGTTTGCACTACTCAAAGCTTCAAAACACGACTGGACGATGCTGTTTTCATTATGGCGCAGTGTAAGTTCACACAAACCACGGCCACCAGTGAATAGTTGAGGGGCTTTTAACTTTCAAAGTCAAAAACAGTAGAGTGAGGCGAGCTATTCGTCTTGTTTCACTGATCACTGCCACTGTATCTGTTAATCAAACAACACAGTGAGAATCCCTCTAAATTAGTCTGATGGGGATGATAAATTGCATTACAGCCAAACACGTCCTGTAGGAGGGATTAACTACTTTTTTTATTTTATTTCCTGGCAGAGGATTTACTGCTGCTGCCAGCGTGAAAGACAGATGTTTGTTTTGTGTTTGTGCCAGTTACGAGTTTTCAAGATGAATGGAGACGCCAAATAACGACTCCAAAGGATAATACCGTGCATCTGTCTTAAGTCCTGTGATGTGTTTTTATTTCCTGGATGAAATCTTGCTGAGTTTTCATTTTCATGTACAAGGTATTAGGTCTGTTTTGCAGCTGCTGAGTTGCACTGTGAATGTAAATCCGTTTGCATTTTGCAAATATTTAGAAATATAAATGCTTCCAGCAGCTCTTGGTTTAAATGACGGGTAAAAAATCACCTGTTTCCTTACAATTAACACTGAATGATGGATTCTGTTGCGCCGATGTTATGGCTGCTGCTCCACTGCAGCTCTGCCATCATTAACGTCATCAGCAGCACCTGTGTCTGTCCTGCTTTGTGAAGTGTCTGCTGATTACAGCGCAGGTGTGTAACGTTAAGAATTTAATTGAATGTGTTATTACTGAGATCCGAGCAGAGTCCATCTCTCGTTTTACTATATTTGGTGATGAAAGATTTAATTTGTTCTGTCATAATCTATCATTGCAAACCCCTAACCGTGTTTGTGTATTCATAAAAGGAGTATGAAAATGAGTAAGGAGCGTATTTTTTTTTTTCTGTTTCACTTGTGTTTTGCTTCTTATCATGGAGAGTTTGTGTATTTTACTCAGATCAGGTCAGATTTGAATATTTATCATGATTAAATATTAAATTCTACTCCTGGCCACATGCGCACCTGCAGCTACTCGCTCTGGCCACAAGATGGCGACAAACGCACAGTATTTAAACCAAACGCAGGCGCTGCTCCGTGCTGCCTTCAGGTGTCACTTTTAAACTGCGAGGTGTACAAGTAAATACAGCCTACACGCTTATCCAGGTGTTGGAAAACAACGGGTAATTATCACTTGCGTTCTTTTTTTGGAGGATTTGGAAGACCCCCAACGCACACAGTAGTTTTGAGGACAACCTACGTTACAGATATGTAAGTTAAGTACCCGGAAATTAGCTTAAAGTTAGTCAAAAGTAAGCTTGTGGCCTCGTATATTCATATAACGCCGAGTTCTCACGGCAGCAGCAACATTTGCCTTCATTAGTTATGACGGTTAGCTCAAAAATACAACATTAAAAAGGTTTAAGAAATCAGCCACAAGTATATTTTTATTTTCCACGCCTTTAAAACGCCTCGTTACGTTTACTTCAACTAGATAGTTAGCTCGATTCCCCGTTTCCGTTTCTCCCACGGTCCCCAAAGTCAACACCAGCTCAGGGCGCCATTTTGGCTCCACAGCTTCTTACCCTGATGCAGCTCCTCTGCTTGGTCATGTGTAGAAATTCAGCGTCATACTATTATTACGATTTGAATTATCATATTTTTTGTTATTATTTTTAATTTAGAAAGACATAAATAGTGAATAAGTTGATAAAATAAAACTATACGCATGTTTTCAACAGGTGCAAGGGAGTTTAAAGAGATTAAATATTGCTTATTGTCGATTTATATGGAAACCAACCTGTAGATTAGTCCTTAACTACTCTAATTAAATCATTACACATATTTAACATGTATCTGTATATTTGATATGTTTATTTGAAGTACTTTAACGTAAATAAACGTGTTTTTGGAAGTAAAATAGCCAATAATATGCGGTAATACAGTTGATTTACACTCTCTGCAACAACATTATGAGAGACAAGAGGCGAAATGTAAAATGCATAAAATAAAAGGAGCCTATAGATATTGGGAAACGTGTGCGCACCCACACACAGAAAGCACGCACACGCACACACACACATGCGGGCGCGTGCTCAGACCTCCACCCCCTTCTCTCTCTCTCTCTCTCTCTCTCTCCCTCTCTCGTGTCTCAGCCTCACACCTCAGCAGCAGCAGCAGCGTGCAAATAAACGCGCACACACTCATGCACACGCACGCACATGCACGCTCCCTCCCCCTCTCCCTCTCCCTCTCTCTCTCTCCCTTTCTTTCTCTCTCTCTCCCTCTCTCTCACACACACACGCACGCACACACATTTCTGCATCCTGTATTTTTTTTTACGCACCGGGACCCGGGCGCTTTATAAGCGGTCGTGGATTATGTTGCCAGTTTTTATAACCGCGGAATATTGGCCTCTCCTCCTTCGACTCCAACTGTGAACGGCAGCACCGCGCGCGTTTTTCCTTTTTTATTTTCCACATTTCTTTCTCATTTGGTTCCTCGTTACTTCTGAGCGCCGAGAGACCGCCGAGACGCAGAGCCAACGTTCAATGCTGGTGGAACATGTCCTATGTTCCCTTTCAAGGTAAGCTCACGTTGAGGTAGCCGTACATATGTGTTTCTGTGTGTGTATTTATTTTTCTTTTATTTTTTGGACATCTCTCCTGTCCTCCTCCCTCGTTCCTCTCCATCCTCTCCCCCCTCTCTCCCTATCTGTCCCTCTCTTCCCTCTCCATCATGTGAAATATCTATAAGCACCATAGCCGACAGGTGCATAGAGATAGCCCGGAGCGCCTTGTGGATGGGACGCACGCACAAGCGCGCGCAGATCCGGCGCAGCGTCTCCCAGCGTAGAGCTGTGCATGCGGCAATTATAGTATTGTAATAAGGCGTGCATGTGCGCTGGTGTCACGGGCTGTACTCTTGCAAGTGCATTCCTCCATCTGAGAGCAGTCACCCTGCAAGCCCAGAGCAAGAAACGCTTCAGATCCTCCTCTGATAGAACGTTAGAGTCCTCTCCTCAAGAGTTTCTATCCATTTGCGATGTAGTACCTCCTCTGATAATGCAGTTTATGCAGCTTTTATTCTACTTAATGGTACATTTTGTGTATTTGTGGTGTAACAACCTAAAAATAGCCTCCTCTGCTGCATGAAGAGTTTTATCTCTATTTTATTCACAAAACGTTCGTTTATGGACTTTTCTGCAGCGTGGATTTGATGTTTTAGGGCTTTTGTCGGCAGCTTGTGCAAAAAAAACAACAACTTTGAAATATGGAGACGACCAGAATGAGAGGCCACTTCAAATCATTGCTGGTCTTTTATTTCCCCTCATACTTGAGTGTGAGTGGGTGAAAGGCGCTTCGGTGTACGGTAAAGGCAGATTCCCTTGGTATCGTTGCACTGCAACTGTGACTAATGCTATATGTGAGCAGGCGTGCTGCAGTGAGCTGCCTCACATCTATCCAGTTGGAGATTTGCAGTGTGTGTGTTGTGTGTGTGTGTGTGTGTGATTGGAGGGTTTAATTTGAGACAAAGCAAGGTCCTTAAATGTTTGAGACTGGAGTGAGATGTAACGCAAAGTTTGGAGAGGCCGTGAAGGACTGGGGGGTGTCGTGGTCTGTATGATCCCAGTAACTGTAGGGATGTGTGTGTGTGTGTGTGTGTGTGTGTGTGTGTGAGGAAGGCAGCAGTGTGTAGTCAGTGTGTGGGCTCAGGAGAGAGAGTGGAGGTGTGCTGCATGTGACTGTGAGAGTGAGAGCGAGCGCACGCCCCTCACAGACCTGTAACCTCTCCGTAGAACAACGTGCGTGCAGGCAAAATGGAGACGAACCCGGACCCCGAGAGCCGTCGGCCCCCGGCCCCTCGCTCTGACCTCGGGAGTCATCATCACGAGAAAAAAAAAAGAGAAAAGAGAGGGATGAATTAACCGTAGCAGCCGGCTCAGTTCCCTTTTCACTCCTGTTATTTTTTTTTTATTCCCTCCGAGCGAAGCAGATAATGGCCAAAATGCCCTCTTGTGCAAGTGCAGCTAGAAGTTGGTTGCATAATGTTGGTGAGCTGCTCTGTGACACTGTGTGTGTGTGTGTGTGTGTGTGTGAGCCCACTCTGAGAGTCATTGCCAGGAAATTGTGAGCACGGCGCTGCACCTTCAAAACCTGCCAGCGATGGCAGCGAGTACTCTTTCTCTGTGATCGCGGCCGTGTTTCGTTTCCAGCATTGCTGGAGCTAAACGCTGGGTTAGTCTTATCCGAGCTGGTGCAGCCAGCCGAGGGTTTTAAACGCTAAAAGCGCCGCGTCGGGCCTTGCTAACAGTTCGGCATGGTATGATCTAGCGTTGTGCAAAAATACAAACATTTCTTTAGTTTTTTTTTTTGCAAATCTACCTTTTTTTGTTTTTATTCTCTATTCTCCTCTGATACTTTCCAATCCGCGCTGAGAGCAGGCCCTATAGTGGATATATTTTGGTCGAGCACCTCTGTGCACTCCAGACACATGCTCCTTCTAGCTCCCCTTGTCTACCTTTACATTAGAAGCTCCATGGTTACTCAAAGCGATTATGTAACACCGTGTGATATTTATTGCTGCACAGTGACTCAACATTCAGAGATAAAATATGTGGCAGGGCGGCTGATATCAGCGTGACATTGATTTGCGTTGAGATACGGATCCACATGAAGGGGAGGCTTTTGAGAATCTTGCAGATGCGTTTTTTTATTTTTTTTTTCCCCGAAGCCCACGTTGACGAGTGTGTTTCAGCTAATGTACCAGGCAAGGCATTTGCAGTCATGCCAAGTACCGGCTCACATGAACAGGCAGTTAGTGGGAGGCAGGCAGCAGCAGCAGAAGAAGAAGGAGAAGAAGAAGAAGAAGACATGGGCCTTGTTGTCCTATCCTGGCGAAATCTTTCTCTGTCGTCGTTCCTTCTCTTAAGCTCACACCTCCTTCCCGTCTATCTCCATCTTTTTCTTCCTCTCCTCCGCTGTGGTCGGCCCCCCTCATGCTGAACCACCCACACATGCACACACATGCTCTTCTACCTCCTCTCTGCCTCTTCCGTCTTTCCTTTTCTCCATCCGCGAGACGCAGATGGACGCTACGGAGCCGAGCGGCCGTCCGCTGAGCTATCCCCGGCCTTGTCGATTTTACAGTAGTTTGATACAGCAGCTCCTGTCAAGCATGGCCATCGTTAAAGAGACAGCACACCGCCAATGCACTGCAGCACTCCTCCCCCTCTCTCCCTCCTTCTCCATCCCTCTCCTTTCTCCATGTGACATAAGGGACTGTCTTACACCCCTCCACTTCTTGGGCCGTGCCAAGAACCGTCATCTGTTAGACTATTACTGTGCTGCATGCGCGGCGTTCATGCAAACCCCGTGCAGCAAGGCGATCCGTCGACGGAGAGAGCCCATCATTCTCCAGTGGGCCGCTGAGACTTTTGGAGATGTGTTCACGGGGCCTTTTTTTTGTGTTCTCAAATTAGCGGCGGAGTCAACGGGCGGCGAGCGTTCGGGACAAGTGATTTGCTTGTAATCGCGCCCGTGTATTCTCCCGTCTCCGGCTGGAGAGCTGCTGGCAGATCTTTAGTGATCCGATGTTTCACGAATCAAAGAACCCCCTCCGTCCGCCCTCGTCCAAGTTCAAGCTCAGTGACGTCTTGAATCTGCTGGCCGGATCCCCTCTAGATGCGGGAAGTCAGCACTTCTAAATGTCAGCCCCGACTGTGCCTTCAGCCTTTTCTAGTAACCCCAAAGCTCCGCGGTCAAAGACACAATGATGTCTTAGATACTGAGGAAATATCAGTGACACCGTGTCGTTATTCTGGCTCAGAGACAGAGGCTTCAGTCGGCGTTCAACGTGGCCCTCATTTGATTGTGCTCATATGATATTTTACATTATTCAGTGAATCCTGCTGCTCTCTTCTCTCTTTTTTGTCTCTACCCAGCCGGCCTTAGGCAGATGGGTCCCTCCATGTGAGCTTAAGGTTCTGCTCAAGGTTTCTTCCTGTTAAAAGGGAGTTTTTCTTGCCATCGTCGCCTTCAGGCTGCTCTGGGGGTTTCAGACCGGATGTTGTAAAGCATCTTGAGATAATTTTGTTGAAACGTACATTATTTGGTGCCCTCTTCAAGATCCTGGGTACTTCGGATGTCAATCAATGATCCAAGATCTGACAATGATGCAATTGCTTTTGGGGGATTTTTAATATCGTAGGTAAAAAATTATAGTATGTCATCTGCGTATAGTGTGAAGCAGGCCAGTGTTCTAGCCCCCAAAAATGGCAATTCTTAGTCCAGTTGTGTTGTCTGCATCATTAAGTTGTGTTCAGGGCCCCTCTACTTTGATTTTAGACTAAAGAAATAAAAGTTTATCGGGTGAGAGGAGGGCTACACCCTGGACAGGTCTCCAGTCTATCACAGGGCTAACACAGAGAGACACTCACACCTACGTCCAATCTAGAATCACCAATGAACCTAAGCACCATGTCTTTGGATGGTGGGAGGAAGCTGGAGAACCTGGAGAGAACCCACGCAGACACAGGGAGAGCATGCAGACTACACACAGAAAGGAACCAGATGTTATTATCGAACCCAGAACCTTTTTGCTGTGAGGCATCGGTGCTACCCACCACACCACTGGGCCGCCTGATTTTCAATTTGAAAAGCTAGACAAGAAAATGGACCCTTTGACCTTCAAGACTCGAGAAAAATAAAACAGAAAGAGAACTAAGGAGAAAACATTCGCTGTTTGATTCATTTAAAACCTTCAGAGGTTTTTGTAGACGAAGAAGAAGAAGATGTTTCCATCAGTCAATGATTTAAAAATCTTCTGTTTGTCTAAATGGACCACGGACACGACTCTGGAACAATATGTCATCTAAATTTTTTCTCTGAGTGTTTGCCTTGTGAATCTGGAGAAGTATAATGATCCATGTCTGGACCAGAGAGCGCTTAGAATATCAGATGTTGGAGGCTACTTCCTGGTTCATTGAAGGAAAATACGGCTGTTTTCTTTTTTAGTTTTTTGACTTCTTGCACTTTTGTCTTTTAAATCACATTAGTAGAAAGAAAATTAAGTCTAATATTATCTTTTTGTAAAATAAAGGTTTCTGTTTTATATAGTTTTTTTGTTTTTTGCATTCAAATGTCAGTTGTTTTTCTAGTTTTCGTTTCTGGTTTTAAAAGCAAACCAGAACCAAAAAAACAAAATGCACGTTCCGTTCAGTCTTCAGCTCCGTCCTCTTTTCTGTGTTTTCCTATCTGTCGCCCAACACTAAACTAGCTCTGGTGAAGAATGCTCTTATCCTCTAAGAGCCTTTAGTGCTTTAGCGATACTGGGGGAATCTACATGGGGGCTGCTGGAACTGAGTCGCCGGGAGGAGTGGCTTTTCAGATTCAGCCGCACTTTGGGTGGGTGGGTAATTCAATTCTGCTGCAAAGCCCGAGTGGAATGACTTGGTGGGTTTGTGCAGGGAGAGGAGAGAGAGGAGAGAGAATGCCTCGGCTTTTGATTGATCTTGTCAGGATTCAGTAGAAAGGTCAGGATGAGCTGCCTCCTCTCTCCCGGGCCAATCAGGGGGGCTGCCAATTTGGAATAATGATCTCCCCCCGGATACGGTTGGCTCATTGGTTTTGCAGGCGTGATGTCATCCAAACCCATGGACGCCCGTGATTCAGAGCTGTGAGGTTTGAGCCAAACACCCGCGGCAGTGTGAGGAGTTACTGTACATATGTCAGCGAGTAATGAATTATTTGAGGATCTGCAGATGTGCTATCTTTTTGTTGGGGTCTGGACGGTGATTTTATAAAGTTGCATTAAAAAAAAAACTTTTCTAATAAAGGTTTTAAAATGAGATGTCATACAGTATAAAAGGAAGCCCATATTTTTTATATTTTGTGCTGTGGCTGAAAAAGTCTACATTTAATACCATTTTGCATAATTAAAAAATATGCACAACACACTGGAGGGTTTTTCTTAATCATTTTTTATCATTTTACTTTCAGAGTACTATATTTCAAGTACCTTTTTTTATGAATTTTACCCGAAATAGCTCCAGGGTCAGTGAAATAAGTATCTCCGCCGAGGCCGGAAGCCGGATTAAACGTCCGTGTCGATCTATCCGTCTCCGAACGACGGATTTAACGCGTTCTGCTCGGCCTGCGTTCAACCCGCTTCGCCACGCTCGGTACGACTTCACTACGCCGTCAGGCTGGTTAATTAGGCACCTGTGGAGCCATCCACTTCAGACGTATTTCTGTTTTCACCTCTTTGTGTATTGAGTTCTGTGTTTGTGGCGTGTTCGGTCGCGTGCCTGAAGCTGAGGCGCTGCAGTCAGAGAGGCGGTCACATCGGGTCATGGACGCTGCTGCGCGAGCTCAAACCTCCGTTCAGCCGCGGCGTCGAGTGTCAGGCACCTGACCTCGACTCAGCGTGAGGATGCTCGTGATTTATCTTTAGCATTTTAGCGTTCATCAGATTTTTGTGAGGTGATATAAACCAGAGTGCAGACGTTAGGGCTGATTTATCTCAGTTCACCCCCTCCTGACAATCAGAGCAAAGATCTGGTCTGTAGCTCGCTGGATACCGAGGCTCAGCCCGGATTATCTGGAAATGTCAGGCGTTTACAGATCAACTCTTGAACCTCAGACTCACCTTAAATAATATGCAACGTGTTCAATATTTAGGGATTTGTTAAAAGTGACACTTCAGCTTCTTGCATTTCTTTTTTTTTCTTGCACACAGTAAAGTATTCTGAAGCTACAGCGAGTTGTTGCACTGCAGTCTGCAGCCGTTTCCCTGTGGTTATCACACGAGGTGGTGCCTTCAGTGCTCCGTGATATTTTCAAACCTTGTAGCGTGCGCAACTTTGAGATTAGAGATCTTTGAAGTTTCTCCTTAAGTGTGTGATGCAACCTGATCGTCGGGCGAGATTTCAGAACTCCCGTAGTCTACGCGCCCGTCTTTATAGTTTTTATAATCTCTACCCCAACACTGTTGCGTCGTGTTACTCCACCTCGTCCAGTTTGCACAATTAATCGCTCACTTTACTTTTATGCATAGCAGCTGGAGGACCCTGTTTTAAAATTATTTTTTTAAGGAATAAACTGTCAAGAAAAGGTGACAGTAGAAGGATTCCTGCCTCTGAGAAATGCTACCGGAGAAAGATAAGAGAGCTCACCTAATTGATCCTGTGGGACAATAAGTTTCCTGTATATATACATTTGTAGACGCCAATCATCCATATCATTATGACCACCTTCCTAATGTCGTGCAGGTCTCCCTTCTGGTGCCTCATCAGAGAATGGACATGGGCCTTCTGAGGGTGTCCTGTTGTTAGTGGGGGGGTCTTTGAGGGGAGGGGCCTCTGTGGATCATCCCACAGATACTTGATCAGTTTGGGATCTAGTGAATGTGGAGGCCAGGTCAACACCTTGTGCTGTTCTTCTTCCTAAAGTGTTTTTGTGGCTGCATCCTGCTGGGGATGGCTGCTGCCATCAAGGAGTGTCATTGCTATGGGGTGGGGGTGCCTGGTCTGGTCTAGGTGGGTGCTACATGTCTAAGTAACATCCACACCAATGAATGAAGCCAGGTCCAGAAGTTTCCCAGCAGAACAATGAACTGAAACAAGATGCTTTAGATGTTATTCACTTCTCCTGGTCATAATGTTGTGGCTGATTAGTGTATACAAAGACAAGACTTGAAGGTGCTGAAGGAATAATCCATTAAACTGAGTCAACTAACAGAAACTAAACAGTGTCTTTTGATATTTCACTAATTTCTTTTCCAGCTAAAAATCCTGACACGTCAAGAATTGTCCTTTTCTTCGTTTCATATTTTTAAACTGTTGGTTGTTTCAAGACTTCACCTGAGAAATAATGATTTCTATTTTCTCACAATTAATGGATTACTGGAGGTACTGGATGAATAGTAAACTGCAGTGCTTTAACTTCCCGTATTTCTCTGCCCAGGTTTCATCTGGGCAGCGGCAGGTTCGGTCCTGAGCCAACACATCCATAAATTTAGCGCAGAGGTTTACACCATCGCAGCTAGGAGAGCCAGGTTTGATCCTTGGCTCCTTCCTGCGCGCAGTTTGCACGTTTGTGTGGGTTTCTCTCTTGTTTCCTCCCACATTGCGAAGATGTGCAAGTCAGGCAGAGTGGAAACTCTAAATTGCCCACAGGAATGAATGTGAGCGTGTGTGGATGTCTGCTGATCTGTGTTCAACCTGCCGTGGACTGGCGACCTGCCCGGCCTCCCGCTGTCCTCCCAGTGCATGCTGGGATAGGTTGCTGCCCCAGGTGTACCAGAACAGGATTAAACGGGCCAGAGAAATTAAATGAATAAATGATTAATCTGACGCAGCACTCTGCATTAAAATATCAAATAAGTCGAATATTTTAGACGGTAAAGTGATTCTACCCTTTCATACCAACGCACACTACACTGAGTCGTTGATATTGCAGATACAGATACAGATACACAACTGTTCTGATGAATGATTCATTGGTTTGTTGACGCCTTATCCAGCAAAAATGCAAAACGCTCCAGTCTTTTAAAACCGACAAATAAGGGGTTGAATTTTTGGACATGTGAGGGACGTCTTATCGTTGTCTTTAGACCTGAATGTTTCTCATGTAAAGTTTCTATCGGAGGCAGCCAGCATATCGGACACGGAGCATGATAAACGACGACGCCTCCTATGAACAGCAGCTCTACGGATGCTGGTTGCGTCTGCACCAGGATGCATTTTAATGTAGATGTCTCATATATGACAAGTGGTGGTATGAGAAATGTTACAGGATGGAAGCAGCAGTGACACGGCGGGCGTGGAAAAACTGTGGCTTCAGGTTTTAGTTTGATCTGAAGCTCTGTGCTAAAATTATGAAGTCGATTAATCACTTCACACCTGGTATTAAAATGCGTCTGCACATGGGTTTGAGATGCGATCTCGGTTTTGTTTGTATGCATCTCTACCTACCGCTGCACCAGAACCATCAACAGCTATTAGTTGTGTGTGTGCCATGATTTGAAGTGATGGTTCTTATTTTGGAACAAGCTGTGAAGTTTCTCTGTCATTACGTTATTTACTTATTTAGTTATTTAGAAGTTGAAACCTTCAGCTCTGTGCTGTTTGAAGACATACGTCAACACAAACACATCAATGATGCCGATAGTTCACAATGTCGTTATTAAAAAATAGTGTTGTGTATTAAATAATTTAATTTGTTAGCTGTAGTTTAGATTCATTTATTATTCAGTTACTTTCAAGGGCTGAATATTTTAAAAGGTTCTTATTTCTAATGAACAAACATCACTCACGGGGCTTTTTCCTCTTCTGGTGATGATGATTTATAATTTTTATTTTCAGAATGAATGAGGCCAAAACTCTGTTTGCTTACGCGGGATCATTCCTACGGTCTTTAATGTGACCCAGGACTCACTGTGTGTTCACACTGCCAAAGGAAGGAGGTCAGATTTGTCCCAGACCACCTCCATATGTGACCTGATAGTATGTGAAGTGGATTTTCCACCACCCAGAGGGTTAGGGAGTCAATGCCTGGGTGTGTTCACACCTGCACTTAAACCTGGCTACATGTGATCAGATCATCCATGATGGACAGATGTTGGTATGAGGGTCTTGGCTTCAGTTACAGATGTGTTGGGAAAGGACCCCTTTTTAGGACTCTGCGCCAATTTGATGGCGTAGCTATGGTGACAGCCCAGACCCTACACAGACCCTAACGTCGTAGAGTATGACTCGTTTTTGGCGAAAGATTTATTTGCCATTGTTGAAAGTGAAGCAGGAAGTAGAAACAAAAATGAACCCATCATGCACAAAAGAGCCAGATCTAAGAGCCGATGATTGGTAGCGAGTCAGAAGAGCCGATTCCCATCGAGTGAGAGCTGGCTCCCCACTGTTTTTTTGCCTTTTGCTCGTTTATCTCTGCTCAGGTAAGGACGGAGGTGGAACTTCGTTTTGATGGGCGCACCATGTGACCAATAACATGTGAGGACTTAGGATCATACCATAATGTGAAATCAGACAGAGAGGGATAGACGCTGTGGAGCAGTGTGCACTGCAAAATAAAAATATATCAAGAGCAGGTTCCAGCACAAACCTGCCCAAGGACATTTGCACTGCTTGTTTAGTGAGTTTGGTTCTGTTTTAGCTTGTGTGGATTTGAATGCAACATGTATGTTGGGCTAAAATATTAGACCATAAACGTCAGTAAATAAATAAAGAGCCGTTCAGGAGCCGACTCTTCTTCAGGAGTTGTTGCAAAAGAGCCGGATCTTAGAAAAGATCCCAACTTCCCATCACTATAGGCTATGCACGTAGGTTACGGCGTACTTTAAATGAACCTTTGTGCCTCAGTTGTGCGCAGACTTGAAGTGTGTGAGAGTTTTACAACCATCTTTTTCAGTGCACCTCCATTTTAGATGTAGATTACGGTTCTCTGCACTACGTTTGTCTGCATTCGTGTGTGTGTGCCTGCATGCTGTGTGTATTCATGGGATATGTGCGTAGCAGTATTTTACCTCCACTCAGAAGACCTCACAAAGGTTAGCAGGCTCACTCAACAGCTGATGGTAAATTTAGCCTCCTTTTCACACAGTCCCACACACGATTTGAGTATTTTTCTACTGTATCAGAACACACTCAGGCATGTTACTGAAAGCACCGGAGAGAGAGGTGCCATTATTTGAAGGCATTAATTATCAGAATGAGAGGTGGCTGTAATGACAATGTTTTGGGGAAAGATTTCACAATTTGTAAGAAATGTTAATTTCAACCCTTGGATTTCTCGTGTTTATGTTTGACAGCGGTGAGTGTTTCTGGGCGCGAGCGGCTGCAGCGGCTGCAGCGGCCCGACTAGAAAGACTGTTTGATTAACAGCGCTGACAAACGGGCACAAATGGATGGCGAGGAGAAGGGCTCGCCGGATGCCAACGCCACACTTTTAATTTTGCGTTCTCACGTCACCCTCGCGTTTAAATTTGGAAAATTGCAGGATTCACTCAGGAGCGTGTAATATTCACTAGTGCCGTTTAAGAACAGAGCGGGGAAAGAATGAGCGCTGCATGAAAGAGGGCGTCTCAGGCGGAGAATCCAACTGTTCCCATAGTTGAAACGTTCTGACGTGTTAGGATTGCTGCATTTAAGGCCGGAAGTAGTTCTCTCACCGCTTCAGAACAAAAGAACCTCTCGCATCTTTCTCCTGGAGGACTTAACTTACATCAAACAAGCTCTTCTCTGATTCTTTTTTGTGCCCTTGCAGTATTTGCATGCACGTTTGTGTGTTTGCAGCGTTCACATTGCTGACATTTTCTAAGTGCTCTCAGCTGTGGCACATGCTGGCATTATTTATGGGTGAAAGGTTGGCTTGTAGATACTTTCGATCCAAGCGGTTTGCCACCACTTCTTGACCCCCTCGAGGTCCCGGCGCCTGGCTTTATATAACGCGTGCAATGACTTGGAATATAAACTGTCAGAACTACTTTATGAGAGCCGTTCTCTCTGTTGTAATCGGTTTGCGCTCAAATGGATCAATTAATAAATAAAAAAAAAAAAAAAAGTGAGTTTGGATATTTTACTGTAGAGAGTAGACTTGTAGTCAAGACCGCCTAAACCGAGACCAAGACACTACCAAGACCAGAGAGTATCAAGACCAAGTCAAGACTAAGTCTACTTCAGCTCAAGAACGAGACCAAACAAAAAAATTTTTTTTTTGCCATTTTGCATGAGTTGTAGAACCTAGAAAAGTGTCATTCATTTATTTTTTGTGTTTTTAGAGAGAAAGTTTTGCCTCAAACAACACTACAGACAATATCAAAACTAGGAAGACAAATGTAGCGTATAACTCTGCATGATTCTTCTTGAGGTGGGTGATCAGATTTAATGTATTAAAGGAAGACGCCTTGTTTCCTCCTCTCATAACCACCTTTGATTTGCAGTCATTAGTAGGTGACACTTGGAAATACTTCCAAACCACGGACATCTCATACACCGGGCGAGCTAGCTTGTTAGCCACGGTTAGCGACCTACGAGACTAGCGTGTTGTTGTTGTTGTTATACGTCATCAAGCACGCGCCTGTTAACGTCCCATGCTGTGTTCATGCAGACTCGGAAATGCTGAAGAAATATCGGTTATAAAAACCCGCCTAGACATGACTAGTTCTAAAGTCATCGGACAAAATAACAAGCCTCCAACACCACCCTGCAGCTCAAAGAAAGACTGTTGAGGCCAAGACCACGAAAAAGTGGTCTCGAGAACTACAAGTCTAGAAAGCAAGATTTGAAAATTGTAATCTAAGTAAGCTATCGAAGAAATTTCCTTGAAGGATTAATAAAGTATTCTGATTCTGAGATTGTAGAACTGTGTCGCTGCTCAGATGACGTACTGCAGTGCTAGCGTATTGCTCCGTCAGCACTTTACACCTGAGTTAACACTGCTACAGACTCATGCAAGGTTTTATTAATTACCAGTTTACTTCAAGGTCTACAGGGGACATAAGGTTTAAGCTGTGAAATTATGCAGAGAAGTCGCCCAGTAGGACTTCAGAGCAGACAAACTGCGGTGAGAGGTGTTGGATGTGACCGCAGACGCCATAAAGGAACGAGGAGCGCTTAGGTCTGGATTGATCTTTCATATTCCGGAGGTATCACTTTGTGTCCGGCTCACGTCGGCCTGTCTTTTCTCATCAGCGGAGTCTGCGGGCCACTGTCACACGATCTATCAGTACAGAGAACATCTGATATAACAAGGCTCTATTATCTGACCACTTTAATGAAGGAACGGGTCTGATCCTTTTCGAGTGATGTCACCACCTCAGCCACCGGATGAACTCACGGTGTGGGAGACGAAGACACGGAGATAATATACTGTAGGGAAACGGGAAGTGCTGACTCGCATAAAGTGAATGTCAAGCTGTCCCCCGGCCCGCAGGCGGAGCATGCACTTCATACAGATGCAGCAAACTTCCAAGCACGCTCATCCCTGCACTGTTTTTCTCTTGTGCATGAGATCTCAAAACGGTGTCAGCCAATGAATACATTCATGGAGTTCCTGACTCTTTATGTATCTTGGGGAGATTAGCATAGTGCCCCGTCTTTCTTTTTAAAACATTCCCGTTTCTCATTCACATTCATAACCGTTCAGGCGTCGCTGGAGCGTCCCCAGGTGTGGCTGCGTCCCCCAGTTTGACTGCTGTTGAGGGGACAGCACAGCATCTGTCTTTTAAAATACACTGCAAGAACAAACCAGAAAAACTTTCTGTCACAACCACACGCCTGGGAGTTTGACATGTTTACTTAACCGACTGCGAGTTTGGAGGGAAGATGTAGACTAATGTCATCCACTAGAAAGTCAAATGAGGTGTGCTCACACTCAAAGCTGGACACTTGTGATCAGATCATGCAGGCCTGATTTCAGTTCAAGGTCTGAGCAGGGCCTGAGCTCCACAGTTAATCTGTATTTTTATTTTTTCCTGACAAATGTTCCTGCAGATACGAACCAGCAAAAGTCTCACTCACAAGCACACCCTCCAGGGAGGATGGAGTGCTGCATGTTTACTCAACTTGCCATGCATTGGGAGGGGAGATGTGGACTAATGTCATCTGGCAGGAATGGCTGCCGCACACTGGAAGCGCGCTGCTGCTTGTGTCTTGTTTGTGGGGAAAGTGGAGGTTGAAGGGTGTGTGTCCGTTTGCGTTAGCGGCAGAGACGAGAGGCTGACAGCTCAAGTAACAACAATGAGGACGAGTGAATGAGTCCACAAGGACACGTGTCCGTGTAGCTGATGTCTTACATACCTGCATGCTGACCTGGACACATCCTAAACCTCTGTCACACGCACACACTATTCCTGTGTTTGTGAGGAAGTCCTGGTGACATAATACTTTCCCTAGCCTCTAAACCTAACTCTAACACAGTGACGTTATTCTAAACACCTCTTAATACGATCGTCATGACGGGACTGCTATAGAAACCAACATCATACCGATGCACAATAATACAGGACGTAGCACGGTAGACGGGTATCTCATGAATGTCATTAAAGTCTCCTCTCACTCTCTGCAACCACCAGCGCCACATATGTCAAATCCAGCAGAAGCATCAATGTCGACCTAATACAATGACATAACTATACATAACAGATGTAAATATAATTCATTTTACTCCCCAGAACTTTAGAAACTCTTCAGAGTTCTCCTCAGAGCCTGTCAACCAAGGCTAGCGCTCATAGTTGCTAACCTGGCTGGGTCAGGCTAGCTAGCTCCAGGGTTGGGCGGTCTTTCCTCACAATATCCAGCTTTTCCTTCAAAGTCTGATGTGAAAATGTCTTTCTAAGAAGATCTGCAACCAAGTGGATAGCCTCTCCTCCTTCCTCCATGGTGGCTTCAACAAATAGCTATCAAAACGTTAGCGTTGTGGAGCTAGCAGCAGATGAACATGAACCGCTAGCTTGGCTTAAATGGAGTGGCTCTCTGCCCGTCCAATCAGAGGACACGAAAACGCTGACGCTATTGTACGCCGCAGAGAAGGACTAAGAATACCAACTAGAAATGTGATTGGTTAAAGGAACAGCGTCATTACAATGTGTTTCAGTTTGAATTGTGAAGGCCCAGGCTGATTTCTTTTACTCATGATGGCTGAAACATGATTGGACAAAAGCTCTAAGGAGCAGCTGAGATGCAGACAAGACGTAACATGAAAAGAAAAGACTACTGGGAAAGTATTGAAATGTAAGTCAGTAATTTTGCTGGTCTAAACATAGCCCACCGCTGCTCTAACCGTAACCCTCAACACCCCAAATGAAGCAAAGTGCTGGTTGAGGAGTATTCAAATACAAAGACACAGGTGGTGGATTGAAATGCTTTACTTAAGAAGTACTGGCACCTAATCCAAGTGAGATGCATCAGGCAACAACAAGGGACAAGGCTATTTATACATACACCGATCAGCCACAACATTAAAACCATCTTATAACAGTTCAGTGTTCTGCTGGGAAACTTCTGGACCTGGCTTCATTCATTGGTGTGGATGTTACTTAGACATGTAGCACCCACCTAGACCAGACCAGGCACCCCCACCCCATAGCAATGACACTCCTTGATGGCAGCAGACATCCCCAGCAGGATGCAGCCTTTAGGAATGCTTTTGTGTTGTCTTGTCTGCATGATTTGTTTTAACCACTACAGTGCTAAAAAGTACACATTAACATACCTGGTAATACTTTTCACTTTAACAAAAAAAATGTGCATTTTGTCTCCATAAAAGAATCCCTTAAACCTCTGTCGATACCAAACGCAGAAATGTCAGTCATTTTTATCTATTAATTGCAAAGACACAATCTTGAGTGATTAATCATTCAAAAGTAGTTTCTGACATTCTCATCCAGCCAGTCCCTCATTACGAGCAGGATGCTGGTCTGAATCCTCAACAAGCTCAGCTGCATCATAAACGCTGTGCCTGGTAGCAAAGTAATAACGTACAGTACGTTTGTTTGTCTTCATCTGCTTTGAGTGCGCTGGCTGTTTAGAAGAAGCTGAGAATGGAAGAAGGCCGTTTGTGTTTTTTGTAATGAGGTCAATCTGTAGTTCTTTACGTACAGCAGTAGTCCACATGGTGATGTGAAGTCCCAGCAGAGAATCTGGTAATCTGGATTTGGCGATTGTTTGCATTTGGATCAGGTGGGAATCCAATCCAGTGTTGCGCTGACAAACATGGCCAGAAGTAAGATGGATGACATGATCCCGGATACGTCAACGTGGGATTTCCAATGCAGATTGAACTTTGAACAACTAGACGCTGGTCAGTGCCAATTAAATGGCTTTAGAGGAGACGGATGAGCTAATCCACCTAATAGGAAAGCAGGTAGATAACTCGTAAAACATAAGCATATTGATAAAAAGGAGGCTTGTTCTGTGGTAACCTTCCTCAACCAGACATAATCCTCTTTGTGCACACACGTCTGAGATCAACAAGAAATAAAAAACACGTCTCAATATATCCTGCGAGCATAAAATAAGCCTCACTGTTTATCTAGTTAAAAACAAAAAGATGGTGAATTTCACTGCTTATGTAAAGACAGCCTCCTTCCTTTAGCTCCAGCATTTGTTGTCGTGAGCTCAGCATTGCGTTTAGCTTTTTTTTATCCATTCATGTAACTGTGTGTTTGTTTGTGTGTGTGTGTGTGTTTCTGTGTGCATGCATGAATACTCCTGTGTTTGCAAATGGCAGAGTACCTGATGTCGTTTTTTTATTTTGATCGTGTGTCGGTGGATGTGTGCTGAAGCATCAGCTCCCCAGGGCGTACAGTACCAGAGCGAACGTTCATTTTGTGTAGATTAAAGGAACACCTGCTCTTTCTGTGCAATGAAACATACCTGATTAATCACGTGACCCCGTTTTGATTTCCTTTACGATGGCGAGCCCACCCCAGACGTGACAGAGGAAGCAGAGGAGGGAGATTAAAAGGGTCGAGGCTCGGTATCAGAAGGGGTTCCTAATCTTTTGCACTCTCTGTGTGAGTTTGTCTCTGCGTGCGAGTGGTTCATGCACCATGTGCTCTGTGAAGAGTGAGCAGTGAAGAATGAAGGAATGTGTTATCCCTGCTGGCAGATGTATGCGTGAAAACATATTTTTGTCTCATACACCAACGGCTTCGAAAGCCCCGTAGTTAATGGAGTTTGCAGGCATGTGCACTGATGAACTTTTATGGAAAGTGACAGTACAGTGATGGTACTCCGTGTAGTCATGAATATGTGAAGACTGTAAAGTGGATGCAGTCTAAATGGCTGCCAGGTCTTTGTAGACATGGATGCCTGTTGTTATAGATGTGAGGCTGTTAATGCACTTACCTTCCCCGTAGCTTCTCACAGGCTTTGATGCATCTGGAGGTAATATAAGCAAAATGGACATAATGATAAAATAGAACACTTGGGTTTATTTTGTCTGATAAATCCAGCAGAACTTTCTTGTCTCCATTTGGATGCTTCCTTATCCTGGGAGGTTGAGCTCGTCTAAAAAGACTCAAAATAAACTAGGAATAGCTCCAAAACTACGCATGACCATGGTCTGTATGGACACGTTAGACTTCAGAGAACGGATTCTCATAGTTAGAAACATCTCTTGATTATAACTGTACTTAAGAGTTTGTAGAAATACCACAAAACACACAGTCAACAAAGCGTTTAGTAGTTTTTGTGGTACCAGGTCGACTCTACATTTGGTCATTTGGTCGATTGGACAACCAAAGCACCCAAAGAAGTGTTCCACATTGGGGATTCAAAGGGAATCTGGCTTCAAAATGATACTGATTCCCACTACAGGAGCCAATGTATGCACAATTCAACTTTTGGGCATTTAATTTAATTCTACCATTGTGCACATTGTAAAATCCATAAAAATATTGACATTCCCTCCATAAGGTCTGTTGTGCACGCATGTAACTCACCATGGCATGTTGCACATTGTTGATAACAAACACAATATGCCCACTAGATGGAGGCCAGAGACCATGTATATAATTGATTCTGTCAGGCAAGTCGCCATGTGGCGCATAGCTGGATGGAGAATTAGAAGGACCACAAAAGATAATAAAAAACAATATCATTTACATTTTTTTGGCAGTCGTTGTAGGATTTGATGAAATAATGAAATATTCTGACATTTTCAGTGTGAAATCTAAGTTTGGCTGAGGCTTGTTGGTTAGCTCCAGCTATGTGATGTTTTATGTCAATGGAAAGAGTAGCTTCTCTAGTTTCAGATGACACCCAGTGTGGCAGAGTGGACTGTTGTGATCCCTTTTGATTGTCCAGCTTAGGCCTAGTAAGGTCTGAATTCTCAAAGAAAACACTGCATAGGAAAGCTTTGATGGCTTCATCTTTATCAGCACCATCCCTAGCATAGTAAAACGTTAAAAGAAAGAGCTACCTATATTTACATCATCATCATGGTCTTATTGCAAAGCTGGTTAGATTGATTAAAAAATACATTTTACAATCCTCAGCAAGCGCTCTGTGAAGCGAGTTCCTCACATACAGTAATGAGCCCGGGCGTAGTTTATTCACAGTGCTCCCAATATTTAATCAAGTCCATCGATATTTTAAGTTACGGGATCAAAATGTTAGTCGAATGAATTTAATCTCCAGTATGTGTCTGAGGGATATGCTGAACACCATGTGCAGCTCTTATCTGAATCACCCTGCCAGTGAAGAAATGCTGGCTGCTCATTCAGCTGAAAGATGGGCCAGGTGGAACGAACCATGTCGGTCCTGTGGTCTTCAGCCCACGCTGCCAAATAAATGAGGGTTCTGATAGATAAGGCCTCTGAAAGACAGTGCACGCATTTTTTTAAACCGAGGCTGCAGATCAGGTGATAGTTCTGTGCTACTAAGGCAGCAAATAATTACACAGTGAGAGACAGTCCACAATGCACTGAGGTTATATGCAGTTAAACTCAGCATATGGTTACCATTAAATGAAAAAAAATGCATTTATTCTTTTCAAAGCTTTGTCAAACAGCAGCTACTCGCAAAGCTCTGGTAACAAAGAAAGTGTAGAGGTCACTAAGGCAATACTGGAACTCCAAATTAAGATAAGCAAATGAAAAATTCATTAAGAATCATTGTTTGTCCATGCCCTACTGTCGCCCCTATTAGCCAAATGACATTAAGTGGTTTATGTCCTGAAAAAAACACTGTTAAAAAAGAATTAATTCCAGAAACCAACTTGGTTAGGAATCTCATGTTTTATAATATGTACTTTACTTTGTTAAGGTTTTTAAGAAACTGTGTCATATGAAGTTTAGTTAACGCTGGAGGGTCTTCATCGCCCAGGTTACAGTAATAAACAGTCACGTTTAGGGAATGATTAACCTCTTATGGATTTTCTATCTCTTTTTAACTAAAAACGATTTGGTCAGTAACTGCTCCATAGCTGTGAGGCTCAAAATAAACAGCCTTGGGCTCTGTGGAGATCATTTTCCTGATTGAAACTGTGCTAAGTCGATGCTTAAACTGCCTAATGACAACGAATCTGTCCTAAAAGTTCTAATGCTAGCAAATTTGAGTCAACAAAAATGAAGAATAAACGATGCTCCAACCAAGAAACCCTACAGGTCCAGTTGCCTTTGCTTGGGTTTGTGTTTTAATATCTGACCCAGTCCTGGGACTTGAACTGTTGAAAAGAAAGCTGACTGTTACTTTAAAACCCCAATGTTCTGTTGACCCATTAATCCACCCAGACCTCCTATGTATTCAAACGTGCAGCCACTCTCTAACACTGTCTCCTACTTCTTCCTTTTTTCCTTTAATCCGAGGCTTCTGTCACTTTTTTAGTTTTTACGTAACCGTCACATCTTGGTTGCGTATCAAATGTGCCGTCACTGCAGTTCACACAGATGAGGTGGAACCAGGCGCACCTGTTTGATAAATAACACACGTTTCTTTGTGGCAGAACGTGTTTGAAACTGAGGCAGAGATTTAGTCCTGAGTGTTCCCCATAATGTATTCTTGTCAGGCTCTGAACACTATTTAGACTCTGGGTTAGTAAAACTCCATTGAGCCTAGGCTAATGAAATTCTTCTCTTTCCTTAAGGCAGAGTGACCCAACTAAGCTTTTCAGTTGTGGAACAAAATTAGCTCACATTAAAAAAAAAAACTATTTGGAGTTAAATTTAATTAAGAGGTGATTTCAAAACATATTAGAAAGGAAATTGAAGAAGTAAAATAATGTTATTGTCCTGTTTTTGTGTAGCTACGGGTGCCCATATTGGTGGTGGTGGTCGTCGCTGTCATTAATGGCTCATATCTGCAAAATGATGCATTGTTATGAAGCTTTTTATTAAATTAATGGATCTGAGTTCAGGTACGCGGCTTCACAGTTGGATTGTCGGCACATGACTATTGTTCATGCGGTGTGTTCCCAGTCATACATCTAACCTGAGTAATTCCTTGGTCTGGATTGGTGCTCCATACTGGTTACCTGACTCCTCCTCCTCCGGTCCGCCTTCTGCTATCATCTGTCGGAGTGGTGTTCAGATGCATTCTCCAGTCAAGCTGCTGCCATCATCACACCACCTGCTTTAAAGATCTGCCAAACTGCCGTCCAGGGCGGCTGTGTTTTTTCAGCGCTTTGATTTGATGAATGTGTGTGGTTGGGTTTTTAAAATATCTGCTATTTCAGGATTCTTTCATACCTGGTTTTTGAATGATTGGCTTTTGGCAGAGCCAGTTTGTTATTGGAGCAGGTCTAGGTCTTAGTCCACATATGCCACCAGTGCACCCCCACGTAGGAATTATATTTTATCGGGACATTACGGTTCAGGCGTGCCTCTCATTCTTGTCTTTAGTTTATTTTACAGATAGTGTAGGTTGAGTCATCAGGACTATTTCACTAGACGTTCCTCCTTTTGTTTAAATTTGGAATTATTTTAACCGCTACCCGCTGCTTGTAGTTTAATCTGCTCATTAATTCATCAAACCTCCAAATGAACTTTGCTTCGTAGAGGAATCCTTTCTATTCCATTTAGCTTAAGTCCCGGGTTGAGCAGCTGGGCCACAACAAAGTGGAGACCCAACATTACAAAAATAGATGCTTTGTTTCTCTAAATTATGGATGATCGAAAGAAGGCCTGGCGAGCTTCTGCTGCTGAAGAGTGGTATCTCCTAAGGCCTTGTTAGACATCTCTGTTATCCACACCTTCTCAGGTGGGGCTGGTAAGTCTGATTAAGATTATGTGCAAGCCAAAGACACTTGCACTGCCATAGCAAGGCTAGTAGGGGTGCAGAGGGCCATAACATTGGTTCAGATACCTATGAGGGGTTACGCAAGTTCCTCGCAGGTCCAGTTCGGGCATTGCAGCAGAACTTTTGTTGTATTTCAGGACTGACACAGTCACGGTCGTATGGACTTCATCTATAGTGATGTACTAGGCTCCTCACCTGTCTTCTAGAAGTTCACAAACTGACTAGTTGACTAGTCTATACCACCCCTTCCTTGTATTAAATAATGTAGAGTTCAGACTTTCTTGAATCTAAACATAAAAGTCTTTTTCTGTAACACTCCCTTTACTGCAGGTTATCTCGTACCCAGCGGTGTCTCTGTGTGTCAGCTGTTTGTCAGACAGTGCTGAGACATGAGTTGAGGTGTGTTATGAAGTTTCGGCGACAGCCCTTTGGGTAATAGGACAATGACACAGTTCCTAGTCTATCTCTGGATTGAGGACGGATGACTATAATTGTTCTTTATCTCTCGGGGACAGCTTGGCTCGACCCGCTTTCAATCAGCGCAGTGACACTAGGGAGAGAACCACAAACACACAGGGGTCAGGGCACGGCGAGCGTGACTCGGCGGTGTTATGGTTCGGCGGCCGCGAGCTCGCCTCTGTGTACTGCCTTAGAAAATGAAATAAAAACGCAAAGGTTGAAGCTCGGGTGAAAACGGATGCGTCATCGTGACATTAACACGCTGGTGGGGTTGCAGTTTTACAAAGGGGAATCAAAGCAGGATGAATAACAACGCTAAGTTTAATGAAACTGACTGGATAACAAAAGGAGCTGCAGTGTTAAAGCGGGTAAATGCAAAACATGAATATAACAAAGGGGGTAATCCAACATGGAGACAAATCCAAAGAATAACAAAGCGGGAAACAGAGTAACTGACAAGCCACCAGGGAAGGACTGGATATAAATGTACAAAGGTGAAACTAATGAGGGAGGAGCAAATAATCACACAGGCAGGAAAACAAAGGAGGTAAAATATAGCAGGAACCCACAGCGTCAGGGATCCTTTCAAAGTAAAACAGGACGCACAAGGAAAAACCAAACCATTTATTAATATGCATGCAACTTGAACAGATGTATGCATCCGACCAAGTAGAGTCCAAATACCTGGATGTGATCTCGCCCAGACCGTTTTATAAATGCATCAGGAGGTAACTTGGTGGACTTAGTATAGCCAGCTATCCCATAATGCATTTCAACAACGCTGCTGTTTCAGTTGTAGAATGAGCGCCCTCTGTCGTCCTGTCTTTTTGCCAGTTGGATTAATTTTTGTTTCTACTTCCTGCTTCACTTTCAACAGTGATGACTGAACTTTTGTAGATTTTGCTGAAGATGAGTCGTACAAACGTTTGTATCTCCAAACCTCCTCAGAGATGGAGGAGATGGAGAAGGAGTTGGAAATACTAAAATAGAAGCATGCTGCTACCAAACGGACCAATCACAGCTCTTGCTTTTTGCCTGTGTAGTTGTGTAGTTTCATTTCTTAGGATGTGTCTTAGGGTCTTGCGTAAGGTCTGGGCTGTCACCATAGTTACAGTATGAAATTGATGCAGGAGCATAAACCGCGTATAAGATGTTTACAACTTAAAATAGTTATTTATTTTAAACTTTATTTCCAAAGAAAGGTTAAAAAAGACTGCAGGTGTCTGTCTTTGCTGACCAGAGATATGAAACATTAGCAGAAGTGCTAAGTGAGTAGTGAATTTCAGCTTCTCTGTTGGTATTTATACCAAGTAAAGTAGCCCAAACGACTCTTGAATCTGTAACTTTGGCTACAGGATGGGGCAGCTATAGACATACCAGTGAGAAAACATTGGCGTCTGTCTATGTATGAATTAGTTGCAAAAAGATCCTCCATGGTTTTACGGGCAGAGGTGTTCAGCCATACTACTTTAGAATACCTGGCACCATAAATTAAATTCCCCTGGGAAAGCATATTGGCTTACTATACCATGTTAGCCTCGTCCAGGGCGAGGCCAGTGTGAGTAATGTCTCAGTGATATTAGGGGAGAAGCCAAAAAGAACCAGCAGCATTTTAACTAGAGGACAGGGGGCATCTATAAAGCTCTCCCTGACATCCCAGTACATCAGTTCTTCTTCCTCTTATCTCCGCCGTTTGTTTTATGGGACCTGCAGATGTCAGCAACAAGAAACGTGATCTTGTCTTGCTTGAGGGACTGCTATCAGTCAGCGAGACAGTTTGTTGTGAACAAAGCGGGCGCAGATACTTAGTGAGAGACTTGGCAACGCTGCTCTGTTAAATAATGTTTAACAGCTACAACAATAGTGGCTTCTCAGGGTCAGAATGGAGCTGTGACAGTTAAGTTGCTGGGAGCTTTAATGAGTCTTTGTTTTAGTACATTTGTGGGTTTTAAGACAAATGCAAACACATTTAAATGAACTATCACATCCTTGTACATTAACAACAGAACAGAGATGCAGAAATGAGGAAGGAGGGGGGAAGTATGAAACGCAAAAACGTCTAAAAGTCTGCACTCGCCTTGTGGCATAAATCAATCATAGGACTTTCACTGAAGAAAAAGGTTGTTGTGTCCCATATTGGACCTTCTCTTTTATTCTTCTATTATTATTTTTGCATTCTGTGTGGATAGAGTTCAGACCGCTAAACTCCTAGGTAGGATTTTGACATAAGTGGTGCTTTAGGCTTCAGTGTACCCTTTCATGAGCACATGATACGGGAACATTTCTTCCATCTTCTTCTCGTCCATTTTTCTTGACAAGCAGAGTGATGAGTCCTGAGCAAAAAGATTAAACATACACTTATTCTGTAGAGACACAAGAGGGTAACCATCAGCTGTTTCAACCCCTTAAAAAGTCGGCTAAAAATAAAAATGATCCAGAATTTTTATTCCTTGGAAACTACGGTCCACATTCAGGTTCTGTTCAGGCTTGTGTTTCTTTGTGGCTGATTAGAGACGCAGAAGAGCTCCACCTCTGAGAAATACTGATAAAAATGTGCTTATTTTTATACGTGTGGCTTCAGCTGAACCTTTGTCTGGGTCTGGTAACACACCATTTAGGATTTCATTATGTAGCTCGTTTCAACCATTAGAGAAATATCTCTGCAACCAATTGACATTCTTAAAGCCCCACCCAAACAATTTGATTGGCTCCAGCAGATCTTTGTGGAGTGTAATCAGTTCCCAATGGAGAGACTCCAGATCATAGACTGTATATAAAGTGGACGCCATGACAGCCAAAGCATGTGGAGCTCCCCCTGGTGGTTGGCTGCAGTATAGGTCATATAAGCTCCACCTCCTCCATGTAAGTGGCTGCGTTATTTATTTATTTTTTTTACTTTATTATTATTTTTAGGATGGAAAATGCTTAATTCACCAAAGATAATGTAAAAATAATAAATATTTTAAAACAAACAAACAAAAAATCATCAGCCATAAAAATCTGCGAAGTAGCGAGTCCGTGAAAAGTGAACCGCGGAGTTTCGAGGGACGACTGTACTTTAGATGTTTGACGACATATAAACAGGATGTGACGTCATGATGTCTGCTAACAGTTGCCATGACAACTGCTCCATGAAGCAGTCCTGAGCGTTTCCTGAAAAAAGTAAGTGCAGCGTATAATCCAACGTTACTTTGGAAGTGGTGGAGGTAGAGCAGAGATCAGCGTTAACCAATCACCAGCGAGCCTAGAGGAATTGTGGGCGGGTCATCGATTAAACGTGGCTCCACCCTTTGGCAGTAGCTTCAAACTGGCAAGATGGCGCCGCCCGTAGCCCCAGTGGAGATGTGTTGTCCACTAATTTGCTCCAGACCAACAAAAAACCTGCGGGTGAGGGAAGTTCTTGCTGGCTGCCAGATTAACTGCTAATGCACAATGTGGCGTTTAGTGATTCTTATATGAGCAGGCACACACACATAGAGCTCTCTTTCTCCCCCAGTCATCTTTACTTTCTGCTCTCAGTACACTGAATATCACCTCCACAGCCAGGTGGAGAGGCAGGACTACACCTCTGAATGAGGCAGCTGCAAGGAGAGAGAGAGAGAGAGAGAGAGGGAGAGGGAGAAGTCCAATGTCTCTTTCTGCCCCTGCAGTGTTTATTTATTCACACACTGAGTGAAAAGGGACTCACAGAGTGACCTGGAGAGTCTCTTCTCTGGTCTGTCAGAGTGTTTAGAGCCGAATGCAGAAGGAGAGAGACGATAAAACGGCGGTGGACGGCGGGGAGTTACAGGAGAGTGAAGGAGGTGCAGGAGCAAAAAAGCAGACATTATACTGGAGAGAAACCGAGCTGAGCTGGTGAACTGTAAATCAGATCGCGCTAAAATTAATTTGTGCAACTTTTGCCTCAACTTTAAACCTAATTTTTGCTTCTTTTTTTTTTTAATATAAAAGTTAGATGTAGAGAGAGATGCGATGGGTGACTTGGTTACCACATAGAGTTGGCTTGAAGGAGCCACAATGTGCTGTTGAATGTAGGCGTACAAAAAAAAAAACAGCCTGGACACTCTGAGGCCTTGTTCTGCTCACCAGCACCGCACAGAAATATCTTCATCTGTGAATGGGATGCTTATTATACATGTATAAGAATGAGCTCTTTCATTATTGTTCTGTACATCATTTATTTATGAAATATTTTATTTTGGTGTTTCTGGACGACAGGCGGGAAACACAAGACGTGCTTGAGCAGCCTGCATCCAGCACCTGATGGAAGTCGCATTTTCTATCTGTGACATTTTAAAAGTTTGCAGAAGAAAAAAAGAGATTTACTTGACATTTTGATAGAGACACAGAGAGTTAAAAAGACATTAGGTGTTGCGCGAAGGGGAGATGCGAACAGAGAATGAGCGAGAGAGCGCAAAGAGAGTTGTGGGAGTGAGTGTAAGCGAGTGGGAGACGGAGAGCGAAAGAGCAGCAGAGAGAGAGGGAGATGGTGAGAGAAGGCTGCTGTAGCCCGACTTTGCTATTGGCCAAAGCCTGAATGGCCTCAAGCTGTTCCCGTCATTCAGCAGCATTTACTTGGAGGCCGAGTGCGTGTCCGACCCATTCACAGCGAGCCTCATTGAAACGGAGCCGTTGGTTTATTTGCATCGTTTTTTTTTTTAAACATCTGAATGTCGTGTTTATGGTCGATTCACGGCAGTAGATGCGAATGCGCGGGGACACCTTGAGGCCGCTAAGCCACAGTTGTCTTCCTGAGGAGCGATGAAGATACCGGAACGCTTTAAAGTTGAACAGATGGAGCTTTCTGCATTTATTGTTCATTGTGTAGTTATTATTAGCCCTCAGCTAAACCCTGCATGTGTGCCTTAATTATTCGCCAGTTTGATTGGAATCTTTTACCAAGAATTTGGGCTCCGAGGCAGAAAGGAAAGGCCACGCATCACACAAGATGATATCAGGCTGTAGGAGTCAGGTGGATGCGTTTGAATTTAGATTTGGGAATACAGGGAGGAATAAAAACATCACAGAGATCTAGAAATAAAAATAGAAGCGTGAGGGATGATGGAGGAGTGAGAGGGAACGAGAGAGAGGTGAATGGCAAAAATGGGATTCTGGGACGGATCATGTTGTTCTTTTTTAAATCCCAGATAGCGGGATATTGAAGATGAAAGGATGGAAGAGTGACGGCGAGGAAGAGGAAAAGGGAGACGAGAGTGGAGAGGTGGCAAAAAAGAGAGGGCGAGGAATGTTTTTACGGGACGGGAGACAGAGAAGGCCACATCCAGGAGAAGGAAGCCAGAGATGGAGCCAAAGAGCGAAGTGGTGGGGGGGCTGTGAAACAGATGGGCAGGAGGAGGAAGAGGAGGAGGAGGAGGAGGAGAGAGAGAGAGATGGCTGGGAAAGGGGAGGGGGCTTTGGAGAAGAGGCTGCCAGGAGTTAGTGCAGAAAGTTGGACTTCATTTAGATTCATGGCGGGATGATGGCCGCATCGATCCATCCCTCCCCCTTTAGACATATTGCAATTTGTTTTTTTTATCTCGAGGTCAGCCTGTGTGCAGAGCTACGCTACATCTATACACCTCTAGTTTCCCTTTTATAGATAAAAGATAGGCTCCATTTTTTTTTTTTTTTTTGCCCTAGTCCATCTTTAGACGGTATCTTATGTAACACAAAACCCTTCACAGTGATGTAAAACCATCTTCCAGGCCGCGGTGGAGGGAAAGTGCTAAAGAGACCGGCGTTGCAAGAGCTGGTTCGACAACGACAAAGATCTGGGGATGTTTCTATCCCCTGTCCTGCCCGACACCCCTGCAGCACTAGTTAAGGTGTTGCAAATTGACTGAAATCTAATTTAAAAAAGGGATAAAACTGCTCTTGTTCCCATCAATCTACACTCGGTATCCTGAAGTGTAAGTTAAATAAGTTTGGACCAGGACTGCTAGCGCTAACAGCTCCGACGGTTTTTGTGCTCACTGCAACATGCTTTGCATTTAGATGAAGTTAAGGATGCTCGATACTGGCTTTTCTGCCGATATTCCGATATGGTCCAGCTCTTAATTTCTGATACCGATATAAGCAGTCTGTTTACACCTAAATTATTAGGTAACACAACATATCACCTATTATGGAATTAACATGTTATGTCTAATTTCATTGCGACGTCCCACTGGATGCAAACAAAATAAGTTACTGAACAAAATGCCAAAAAAGTGCCATTCATTTATTTTTAGAGAGAAAGTTTTGCCTCAAACAACACTACAGACAATATCAAAACTAGGAAGACAAATGTAGCGTATAACTCTGCATGATTCTTCTTGAGGTGGGTGATCAGATTTGATGTATTAAAGGAAGACGCCTTGTTTCCATCCTCTCATAACCACCTTTGCTTTGCAGTCATTAGTAGGTGACACTTGGAAATACTTCCAAACCACGGACATCTCATACACCGGGCGAGCTAGCTTGTTAGCCACGGTTAGCAACCTACGAGACTAGCGTGTTGTTGTTGTTATACGTCATCAAGCACGCGCCTGTTAACGTCCCATGCTGCATTCATGCAGACTCAGAAATGCTGAAGCTACAGAACAAACATCGGTTATAAAAACCTGATACCGATAATTCCTGATATTACTTTTTTAACTTAATATCGGACGATAATATCAGAGGGCTGGTGGTATGCAAGATCTTTTTTTTTTTGCACAATTTGCGCAAAAACCTGCTTTTATCAAGGCTTCCATCCAGTTTTTTGTTTTAAATAAAATTTACCTTCCATCAGTCCTAGCAACGTGCTTTCATCCGATTCTTTTATGTTGGTAGCCGTTAGTCGAGCTCTGACGTGTGCATCGGTGTAATTGGTGTACCAGGAAATCGTGCACTGACAAAAGTTCTGCGTTTGTTTGGAATGCAAATTGCAATTCTTTAAATTTTTTGTAATGAATTAATTATAATTAATGCGTTAAAGTCCCATCCCTAATATATGCAGACAAAAGACATGAGACAGAGGATTGTAATAACAAGACAGGAAGTGAAACCAATTTAGATGGAAGATAACGGGATTATGCAATAAAGCAGGAAATACATAAAAACCAAACTGGATAAAGAAAGGGCCAAAATAGTCTTTGTATTTTTTGGTATTTCTTGTTTGATGTTAGATTGATTATTTGATTCATTCAAATCTGAATCTGAAGAAGAAGTTGTTTCCAGCAGTCAATGGAGAACTTATCTGTTGGTCTAAATGGAGCACGGACTCTGGAACAATATTCAGATGTAAATTTAGACTTTATGACAAGAGGCATGTGGTCATCTGAATTTATCGCTGAACATGCCCTGGGCTGTCGTAATGATCCACGCTTGGGAGAGCGCTGTAAATTCCACATGGAGGCTACTTCCTGTTTCACTGACGGAAAATAGAGCAGTTTTTTTTTATTCATTTTTGATTTGTTGAACTTTCTCTTTTTAAATCACATTAGTAGAAAGAAATTTAAGTGTAATATTAACTTTGTCTGGGTCGTTTTAGACTACAGATTCAAAGGACGGTAAAACCTCAAATTTAGAGACCCTTACTTCACAGACATCAATACTTTATCTGAGCCAAACAAGGACAGACAGTCAGACAGCTGAAGCCACTCTATTCATGTTGTGAGCCTCAGGCTATTGAGGTCTATCTGTATTTGGCTGCATTCATACGTCCCTAATGGGGATAAAATGCCTCATAGCATGATGCTGCCACCACCATGCTTCACTATCATGGTCCAGTCAGCAGATTCAGCAGAAACAGGTTCTCTGGAGGCCACTGTTCTCCAGTTTATGATGGAGGTCTGTCAAGCTTTCTTGGATCTAGTGTTCGATCTGTAATGAGAATTATTGCAACTTAAATTCAAAGATCCAGTATGTTCAGTTTGCTGCAAATGGACTAAAATGTCAAGGTTTATTAAGCAAACATATATATCTGAATCTGACCACAGTTAGGAAATGATCTAGATAGATAGATAGATAGATAGATAGATAGATAGATAGATAGATAGATAGATAGATACTTTATTAATCCCAGGGGAAATTCAAATCTGATTGCATTTGCAGATGGAGAGATTGTAGTTTTGTCTTTTCATAAATTCTAAACACGTGTTGTCACTCGGCCATTATGGGTTGTTCAGCGTCCATTAATGGAGGAAAAAGGCATTTTTAAAAAACTTTAAAAAAATAATTTAAAATGTAATATATAACGCCGTGAGCCAAACGTGAAGGGGGGGCTGTATAAAGAGTTACTGGCGGCTGAATTCATTCTTCCTTTAAATCACTTTGGGACCAAGTCCAAAGTCTTTATTTAGTTTGACGGCAGCTAAAATGAGAGGTCAATCGTCTGATTTATGTGAATCAGTTGGACATCCTCCAAAGTTATGCTGCTTTTAGTGCAAAATTCACACTTTGAGTAGACAGAGGGCAAAGTCTCCTGAGCCAAAGTGGATCTGCTGATCTTATCGGAGCGTCATTTTAAGGCTTACTCCCTACTTCTAGTGTGGAAAGCAAGAAAACAGGAAACATTTTTGGGAGACTGTGGAAATAAATGATTGAGTGGTTGTCAATGGCAACTGTCAATCATCACGATTTCACAGCTTGTTTTTATAACTCGAACGAAAACAAAAAATGGACACTTGAACGGACATCAGCATTTATATTACTGCCTACCTACAGTTTATTTCAGTTTGGCTCGTGCCCCACCCACTAACATGAAGGGGGGCGGAGCTTATGAGTTACATTACATTGCAGCCAGCTCCACATGCTCTGTCTTCGCCTTCAGGGAGCTGTCATGGCGTCCAGTTTTCTTACAGTCTACGTGGCCGACATGTCACATCGTCTTTTGCTGAACTTTTTTGTCGAATGATGGACTGTGGAATAGTTTGCCGCGTGCTTCTCAGATCATTGGACCGTTTGTCAGGTTTCTGGTGGTTTTCCTAACTTTCATTACCAGACATAACTGTTAATCACGGCGTGACCATGCCAGATGTGCAGAGGTGGGAAAGTATGCAGGAGTACAACACGGTGGTTCCCATTGAGGGATGTATTCATTAGGCTTTAATGCGTTTCATTAGCTGGTACCAAGCCTCTTAAAAAATGAAGTTTCATTGAGTCAGCTTGGAGAGGTGCAGTGATTACAGCACATATGGTCTAATACATAATCAAATGAAGCATTGTGTGATGTGGCGAGCGCAAGTGTAAAGAACCACAGATTAAGTGTTGCAGTGCAACACACCGATGGTCTGTTTGGTACCTTTTGAAGTGTTTGACAGTGTTGCAGAGCTTGGATTACTGCATACGTACTCAGTGCCAACTTACGCTCACGGTGTGTGTGTGTGTGTGTGTGTGTGTGTGTGTGTGTGTGTGTGTGTGTGTATATATAGTTAGAGATGGAGAAAGAGAAAAGGAGAGGGGGAGGGATGGAGAGACAGAAACAGAAAGAGAGAGAGAGAGAGTAAGAGAGTGAGAGGGAGGTACAAGTCAGTATTTCATGGATGGCTGTGTTGCTATGGGAACAAGATGTGGGCTCCCTATTCCCAAAAAAAGTGTCCTCCCCTCCTTCCTTCCTCCCTTCCTTCCCTTCTTTCCCTCTCTCTCTCTCCATCTCTGATCACTTCATTTCTCTCTTCTTCCTCAGCATCTACACCTCCTCTTCCCTTTCCCCGATCTCATCCCACCACATGCCTCCTCTCTCTCTCTCTCTCTCTCTCTCTCTCTCTCACTCCTCATCCTATCTCCTCTATCATCCATCCTTTCCCTGCCCACTCATTCACCACACACACACTCTCTCTCTCTCTCTCTCTCTCTGTCTCTCACACTCCATGCTCTCCCTCTCCTCTTCATCACTCTTCCCCAGTTTTTCCTCCTCTCCGTCCTCCCCCCTCCTCTGTCCCTCTCTCTCTCTCTCTCTCCATCCCTCTTTTTTCCCTGTCTCTCTCTCTCTCTCTGATCCCTCTGTCTCTTTAACACTCACTTATATTCTATTCTTTTCTCGGTTGTCATGGCAATAGGCTGGGGGCGTGAGGGAGCGAGTGCGAGCAAGCGAGCGGGAGTGGGTGTTTCGGAAGTGACATCTCTTGGGCAGTAACCTTGTTTCCTGTGTGGTGGAGTTGGGGGCGGATTCAAGGCGCTAGCAGCGCAGCAACAGTGACGCCGTGTGGACGCTTTGGGTGAGCAATGGGGAACCCGGGACGCGCAGCGCGAGGGCTGGGTGAATGATCTGATAGGTGAGAATACTCTGCCTCCATCTCTCTCATTATCTTTTTATTATTTTATCTTTCTGTCTCACACTCATACACACACGTACATGAACACAAACCTTTACCCCCGTCCTCCCTGAAAATATCATCCAATGTCTATCTCCGTTCACAGATGAAGTCATTGGAGGACGTTGATGTTTATGTTTTTCACTGGTCTGCACGACTCAGACTTACTTTGAAGTAGTTTTTTATTCCTGATCTCTAAAGAGAAGCTACAGAACCTGGTATGATAGACGACAGGTTCACCAGGTTCAGAGGAGATGTGGGAAGTGCACTTTGTCTCCAATGTACAAAATATGGGTGCCCACACGTTTCTGGCTTGTGAACTACTGAAAAAGATCTACCTACATTAAAAAAACGATCAGCCACAACATTAAAACCACAGGCAGAAGAAGTGAATAACATCTAAATCATCTTGCTCCAGTTCAGTGTTCTGCTGGGAAACTTCTGGACCTGGCTTCATTCATTGGTGTGGATGTTACTTAGACATGTAGCACCCACCTAGACCAGACCAGGCACCCCCACCCCATAGCAATGACACTCCTTGATGGCAGCAGCCATCCCCAGCAGGATGCAGCCACAAAAACACTTTAGGAAGAAGAACAGCACAAGGTGTTGACCTGGCCTCCACATTCACTAGATCCCAAACTGATCAAGTATCTGTGGGATGATCCACAGAGGCCCCTCCCCTCAAAGACCCCTCAGAAGACCCATGTCCATTCTCTGATGAGTCACCACAAGGAAGACCTGCACAATATTAGCAAAGTGGTCATAATGTTATGCCTGATCGGTGTACGTGCAACAATTCTATAATATGACTTACGTTCACTTAAAAAGTCCTCCTCCCATTCTGCATGGAAGTCGTACGTTTATGTTTTCCTACGTGGTCTTCTTTATAAACTGGAATGCTAACTAGTTAGCTCACTAGAGATTTTTGTGTGGACATGTCAGACTTGCTGCCCGGTCATCCATCATACCATTATACATCAAATGCCACAGTGAGGATAGATGATAGACAAACATCTAAATCAAAAATGATTCATGATCTGTCCTCACTCCCTTAGCGACGTAACGGTCAGTCAAGATTGGGCACCTCTGATCTAAGACACGGTCTATGGGTGAACTGTGAAGCTGCCTTAATAATTTGGTGCTTGTGCTCTAAGTTTGTGACATTTTTACCTCGTGAAGTTTCTGATGTGTGTTGTGAAACACGCAGAGACTACGAGGTGAGTCCTCATGTGGAGCTTCTGGAACGTGGAGTCCGGCGTTTATCTAAAATTATGTCAACTTTCCTCCTGATCTCTGGTGGTCCCACTTGGTTTGTTAGAGGTTTGATTTAGTTTTTGCAAGAAAGAAGTGGTCTTCTGTTGCTTTAAAACCGTCTGATTCACTGTAACGGTGCCTTATCGAGTGGTTTTTACCATCATGAAGTGATAGATCCGCATCACTAGGGTTAGGGTTAGGGTTAGGGTCACGGCAAAGCGCTCCGTAGAGTCATTTACTTCATACCCGCTCTGCAACGGAATGAACCAATCCTCTCCAGTCACTCCAGGTGACACCTAATCTGACACGTTACCAAATACCACGCTCCGTATTTTATGTGAAGAACAATCAGACACAGAGATGCTGCTATATTTACCGCTGCTACACATTGCTCACAGCTCTATTGTAGCGTATAGGGTGTTGACACACGGTCAGGCGGCCTATTTAAGCGCTTTGTTGCTCAGAGTCTCTCTTTTCTCACACCCCGCCGTGCGGCTGAAGACCATGTGAAGACGGATCTTGTGGCATTGCAGAAAAGGCTGCGTCAGTCTGTTTACATTCATCGGTCTAATGTCGGCGTGTGGCTGTGAGAAGAATGTCCGGGACAGCCCGTACGGTACTCTGCTTCTCTGCAGGCGATGGCGAAAAAACGATAAGCTAAACTAAAGCTAATGCCACATAAAGACACCGCCATGTTTCCTGATTTATTGCATCTGCAGCAGATAAATGAACTCTTTACCACAGACAAGTAAGTTAGTGAGTTGTTTTTTTACTTCTCATATCGCAGACAGACGAGGACAAATAGAAACATCAGCAGCAGTTAAGCAGATAATTGTGGAAACAGGTGTTTTAGCATTTAACCAACGTGTCCCATTAAACCAAGAGTGAGTCCAAATAACGCCTCTGGCCTCGTCATTAAATGACATTAAGTGATCGACCGCAGATATATAACTTATCTCCCTCCAGGTTTTTCACAAAACAGAGAAAACTAATTGAAGCAGAGGTGCAACAGAAATGTTTGATGCAAAACGTGTTGCTGTCGGTCGCCGGTTGATCGCTCGGTGCTTTCAGAGGGAAGAGAGGGGAGGGGAGGGGAAGGGAAGGCGGTTGGGGGGAGGTGGGGTGATGAGACTGTGAGCGCTTTAAATTGCACAAGCTTGGATATCGAGTTTTGAAAGCCAGAGGTCTCAGCACCCCGTGGGGTAATCGTTGAGTAATTGGTATCGATCGACAAACCTATCAGCCCCCTGCAGATATATTTAGGTAATTTTGTGCTATGGAGCGGAAAAATTATACTGATTGCCTTTTGATGAAGCCTGATTAATTTATTTTTTTTAAATTTAGATCATTATTATTCCTAGTTACCGCGCTGCGCTCCCATGCCAATCCGCTGCCATGGCCTGAACTAATGTTAGTCTAATGAGTTTCTCCTTCGCAGCAGAAGTTGAGGACATGACTGATGTGCTTGTTCAGCAGGAACCCTGGCACGCCCAGGCCTCCGTGACCTCCTCTGCCGACACTTGACATCCCACCTCCGCCCCTCTGGACTCGGACAGACGCTGACAGCAGCCTACTGTACCGCTCACATACACCGCTCTGACTCAGATGACCCTTCCTGTGTTGCGTTGTTTTGCAGCGATCCGTTGGAAATGCCATCGCATGAGAGAGCGCGGTGCAGCCGAGGTTACAGAGGAGACATGTGCAGTATGTGGCGCTTTTCCCTGCCTAGAAAGTAAGATGCTCTGCTCCTCCATGCTTGCAGGAGTACATTATCTGCCCCGGGCGGCGCGGGGATATTGCAAGCTTTATTTTTAGCGCTGTTTTGGAGCTCAGCGATGTGTATAAATCAACATTAGGTCTGTCGGGTTCCAGTAATGACAGCGTTCACTGTGGCTGACCGGTCATCCGATTGGTGCACGGCGGTCTCCTTTGTAAACTGCTAAGGATGGCAGAAAAATGCAAAAGGGCCCGTGGAGGGAAGTAGCAAGAGGAACAAAGGCAGAGCAAAAGAGGTACGGAGAGCAGACCGCAGAGAGAGTGAATGAAAGACAGAGCGAGGTGGAGGAAGACGAGGGGAGAAAAGAGGCGCCTCAGCATTTCTGCCTGTGCCAAATCAGTGTACAGTACATTCATGCAACCTAGAGCCGCGCCCGCCCGTGCACCGCAAACGTACCAACGGACGGACAGAAGAATGAGTGTGCTCATTGAAATTCTGTCCACTGTGCTTCACAGGCCCTTAATAGGCAGCCTCGGGGGTGGAGAGGTAGGCCTACAGTAGAGTAGTGCAGATTGGGCTGTGGATGACTCACGCTGCTATCCCCCGGTGACTAGCTCAGCCTCATGACTTTGCTCTGCTCGGCTGCAAACTTTGCGATTCGGGGGCTTAGTTTCTTTCGGGAGAAAGGTAGAGCATGCCACACTGCGCCGCGTTCCTCTGAAGCCTTGTGATAATGAACAGTGATTCATAGCGCACTTACTCAGCATCTATCAAATCAACGTTTATAGTTTGGCTTTGACGGGGAAATGTGCTCCTTTATTCAATCAGTGCTGGTGGTAACACATTAGAGGCGGTTTAGACTTCTGCGTTGAGTTGACGCAGAAGCTACGGCGACGGAGCCTAGCGCCGTAACTGACTACACGACACGGCGACGCAGACCACAAGAGCTGTGATTGGTCCGCTCGGTCGTAGCGTGTTTCTGCTTTACTATTTCCAGCTGCTTCTCCGTCTCCGCAAGTTTCGAGTTGATTGTTTTGGATCAGTAAAGATGGAAGACATGGAGGAAAGGTTAACTGAGGAGGTTCAGAGATGTAAAACATTTGTTTTAACTTGCATTCGGTGAAATATCGTTATGGGATTTATAGGCGAACAAATCTTTTCTCTGTCGGGGCCGGCGTCATCGACATCGTCCGACAGAAACAGCCCACGTTGAATCCACAGCTCCAGAATGATTCAGTTTCTTCAGGCAGTGCAGAGCTTTTGGATGGTTTCTCCTTCGGCTGCGTCCTCTTGAAAAGACTAATGCAGCTGCAGCCTCCAGCTGTCCCCGCTGGATTTTATTTTTCCTCTTTCTGCTGCATAAAAATAAAATAAAATAATAATGAAATAAAAATAAATACCCTGGCTGACAGTACACTGTGGAAAAAAGAAAAAAAAAGGTCGTAGAATGGTACAAGAGGTAATGAACGGACTGATTAATCAACTGACCAAAACCATATTAGATAATAAATTAAATGATTAAGTTATTTTTTATTTTTATTTATTTATTTTTTGAGCACATAGAGTTGGATAATATTTATTCATCCACAGGGAAAATTGCTTGGACACAGTAGCTTAGTTGCACATAAAAAACACTCTTGAGAACAACTAAAAAAAGATATAAATAAATAAATAAAGTAAAATGGAAATAAGATTAAATAAAATATAAGTAGAAATCTAGTCAAATAAAATAAGCAAAAAATGGAAAAAAAATATAAATATAAAAATAAATAAATTAGTTATGAACAAAAAAGTAAATATATAAATAATAAGGTGAAATAATGTGCGTTAACATTAATAACATTATCTTGTTGTACAACTACATAACATAAAAGTTTTCTTTGCCACCATCACCTTTGTCTTCAGACAGTTTGTGTCATTATTGCTGTGATGTAAATACAATTAAACTGAATAATACTATTAATAAAGGCACAGAATTTGTTGCCAACATTTTGCACTATTTTATGATAAACTAAATGATTAATATAATTATTGGCAAGACTGAATTCTTATAGAGAAACAAAAAAAAAATAAGATAAACAATCAGCGTGCTGACAAAAAAAATTGCCTACGCCAATAATGGAGTGTTTGACAGCTCTGTCAGCCTACACGCTACAGTCTTTCCCTCTCCAACCCCTCCACCCGTCCACCATTTCTCTTTCTTCCTACTCCTCCCGTTGCTTTTCTAAAAATCGCACAGAGACAAAGGCTCAGCAGAAGCTTGTTGCGACCCTCTAATGCGATCCCGTCACAGCGGCCCGTGTTCATGGCCTCCAGTTTCTGTCCACTCGAATGATTCATGCTGCATCATAGTATTTTTCCAAACTGGCTTTGTAGGACTTGGAAAAAAAAAAAATGTTAGCGGTGGGTTTGGAGCCGTATCAGCCGTATGTGAGACTGAAGTGCCCTGAAGCAAAGCTGGAAACCTCTCCGTGCCGTGGCGAGCACACGGTTCATTCACCCCGTTTCATTCCTTGATTCGTCCATATTAATTAGCTCCGCTTGTTTAGGAGATCATCAATATTTCAGCTCAGCGATTCATAATTCAAACAGGAACCTGAGAGATCAGCCGAGTTGTTGTTCGGCCAGAATTAGACGAGCTGTGGCGTCGTAGCCGTCAACCGTGCGGCGCCAGGATTCTGGGGAGGGAGAATGTGAAACGTATAAGATAATGCAGCGTTATAAACGGTTGTGACGCGCTGTGGTGTTGCATTGTGGGCCGCGGGCGATTCTTTCACGAGGCGAGGGCGCACGGCTTCAGTCGGCCACCTCCTGGATGTGTGGATGTTTGCTTTAGGGGTCGGAGGACGCCGTCGGGGCGCTGAGGTGTCGGGAGTGTTTGTGGAGCGGGTCAAACAAACAGCAGTTTTCCTTCCCCCTTGTCTGTGAGCGTGTGTCACTGTGTGAAAGTGTGTAAGTGCCCGGGCCTTGTAGCGGAGCCCGCAGATGTTGTAAGTGTGAATTTGTCTTTTCCTTGGTGCAGGAGGTGTGAGCCGCCGGGGGAATGTTACTTTGACTGACTCATACTCTGCAGAAATCTCTCCTAAATTGTTTACCTCAAGATTTAGCGTGAAACTCTTCTGCATTCTCTCGGCTAAAGAATTATTTGGTTTCAACGTAAATTAGTTAGAGATGGAAGACGATCCATCGTGGCTAGCGCTGCACCAGACCGTCTCTTAGAGACTCTTTGAATTCCAGCGTGGAGAGGCGGGATGAAGCGAGAGAAAACTGCCTCGGGACGTTTGCTTTTGAATCCGTGGATGAAAAACTATAAAACTGTTCAGTGTGTAATCTGAAGCATGCGAGAGATGCCGACCGCCGTTGACTTTTCCCCTCGCAGAGCAGAAATGAACAGGGAGGGCGAATAAACGCACGGTCAGCATTAGAGGTTGTCAAACTGTTACAGCGTCTTTTACGTGGCGTCATTTCTTTGGAAGAAACTTCATTTCTGTGCTCACGGTGTGACGGTGTGTGCTTTACTTTTTATTTCCTTATAACATTTAATATCCTTTCTAACTTTAAACGCGGCCCAATAAGGCCGGGGAACGCAGACAGCAGCGAGGAAAGAAAAGACAAAGTGCCTCATTTAGCAACAGTCCTCAGACGCACATTTTTCACCCAAGACAAAGTCAAACATCTACGTGGCTGAAATCCATATTAATGTCTCCAATACTGCGTGATCAATTCCTTTAATTATCTGGAGCTGTAAGCCCTCAGATATCAGCTTCATTCGTTTTCCACATCTTCCTAAATGATCCCTGGAATCAAGTCTGCAGGATATCTGGTGGACAGGACAGCCTGCAGGCCAAGGAGCAGGTTATTAGATCATGGTGGCGAGTTGGACCCGAGACTTCTTCAATTAGACAAGTATAGTTTTTAAAAACGGAGATGGAGACTTTCAAATCCAGACGGGCGTGTTTGCAGCTGCACATCGAAGAGTTAATGTGATTAGAGCTCTTTTCTTTCACGTTGGCGTGCTGGTTAGAAGTGTCTCTTCTTCAGTTTTCTTTAGTCCTGTTTGTGTGAATGGGATGCAGTTATAAAAACAAGGACATTTCATTTGCACCACTGAGTTATATTAGATGCTTTATTTAAGCCTTTAAAACAGGTCACCAAACATGTTGCGAGGTTGCACAAGCGCTCTTTGGATTACCGTAATAATTATAATAGTTTCTGGAAGCTGAGACGTTGCTCTTCACAGCCAGTATGGTGTCATTACGGTAATTTCACCTGGAGAGTAATTACACTCCTATAACATGTAGCAAAAATGAGCAAAGCACTTATTTATATATATATATTTTCTGAGATTTTAATGTTCAGAATAAGCAAAAAATTGTGATTTTGAGGTTTGGAGTTAAAGACTTTTGTGGCGTTCCTTATCACAAATCTGTAGTAATCGTTGGATGTTTTATAAAATCTATGTAGAGGTTAGATTGAAGGTTTTAAAATTTTAATTTGCACACAGAAATAGAGACTGGGACTCCTGTAAGGCAACAAAATCTGTCATATCTAAACATCACCTTTTATTTCTCAAGTTCTCCTTGTGCAAACAATAAAACTTGCACAAGGAGATATATGTATATATGTGTGTATTTTCATACTTTTCATACTATTAACGGTCCGTTCACCAATTATGATTTAAATATTCACCACAAATTGCCTTCCCTATTTGACAGACGTCCTGTGATCAAACTAATCCAGTGAGAATCAGCATCTCTGTGACTTTTTCAAGCTTTTTTTCTGCCTCAGGTCATTTAGGAATTACAAAGAATGTGCTGTAAATCAAAGTTTGGACGTACGTTAGGCTGTAAAATTGAGAGATGTCGCTTTTAGAAGAGATGAAATCGTTAAATCAAGCATTAATGTGTTCACCTGGAAAGGCTGGGTTGATTTAAATACTGCCAGGTTTCCAGGGATCAATAGTCTCATCATGTTTTATTTTTTAAAATATAATCTTTTTTATTAACAATTAGAATTTTAAAGTAACTAAAGCTGTCAAAAAGGGAAAAAAAAATCCTGTGATATACAGTGGAATGAAGCAGAAAGTTGCCGAGACATAAATAGGGATAGTAAATTTAAGTAAAACACACAGTTTGCTTATCTTGTCCCATGAAACAAAGGCGTAGGGGGTCATTCCTGAGTCACATGACGTCCCCAGGTAAAACTAATCCCGTGCTAATAGGGATTTATGCTAAAATAATCTGATTCAGCACTATAGCTTCAATCAGAGTCTTTAAATTTGCATTTAAATCTTTGCTCTTTCATTTAATAGTGCACCTGTACCGGCTTTATCTTCATTATTAATAACTCTTTACACCAGATGAAGCTGTTTTTTTATTTTGCAGGATCCTGTTCTCTTTATACCTAATGTCTGTCTGTCAATCAAACACACTAATGACACCTGATCAGCTGATTATGAGGACAGACACCCTCATCACAACCTTCCTCCAGTGATCCTAACCGACCTTCTCCTCCCCCCTCTCTCCTCCCCGCCTGCTCCCCCTCCCCTGCCTCTCCCTCCCTCTCTCCTTTCCAGATGCAAGGTGTGCCGTCCCCCCCTCCTATCATCATCACCATCATCGCACCCACGCCCACTCCTTCCACGCTCCCTCCTACGACCGTCCCGTCCACGAACGCCCCACCTACGACCGTCCAACCTACGACCGTCCAACCTACGACCGTCCCTCCTACGACCGTCCCTCCTACGACCGCCCCTCCTTCGACCGTCCTTCCTTCGACCGCCCCTCCTTCGACCGACCTTCCTTCGACCGTCCCTCCTTCGACCGTCCCTCCTACAGTCGCCCCCCCAGCACGAGCGCCCCGTCTACGACCGCCCCCAGCACGATCACCCACCCCACGACCGCTGGAACCCCCGTCTGCGCGTGAGCACCGGAAATCAGCTCTTCATGTTGGACCAGGAAGAGGTACTGTCTCCACACTCTGAGGACACACTGATGCTGATCAGAAAAAAAGACGGGTGTTCCATAGGATCATGATTAAGATCATAGTTAGTTGTTATCCTGGGAAAGCACCATATCCTAGGAAATACAGAATAACTTGTCTGAAGATTCCCTCGTCTTGTCCTGTCTTAGCTTGTCTTAGCATAGTTTGTCTTGTCTTGGCTTGGCTTAGCTTACAATAACTTGTCTTAGTTTACTTTGTCTTGTCATATCTTAGTTCATCTTATCTTAGCTTGGTTTGACTTCCCTTGTCTTAGCTTAGCTTAGAATAACTTGGCTTGTATTGGCTTGGCTTACCTTACAATACTGTCTTGTCTTGGTTTAGCTTGGCCTGTCTTGTCTTGTCTTGTCTTGTCTTGTCTTAGTTTGTCCAGTATTAGCGTAGCTTACAATAACTTGTCTTGGTTTAACTCGTCTTGTCTTAGTTTGGTTTGACTTCTCTTGTCTTAGCTTAGCTTAGAATAACTTCTCTTGTCTCAGCTTACAACAACTTGTCTTGCTTTAGCTTGTCTTGTCATATCTTAGCTTGTTTTGTTTTGTCTTGTCTTAGCTTAGTTTGTCTTAGCTTGGTTTGACTTGCCTTGCCTTAGCTTAGCTTAGCTTAGTATATCTTAGTTTAGCTTAGCTTATCTTGTCTTAGCTTAGCTTAGAATAACGTGTCTTGTCTCAGCTTACAACAACTTGTCTTGCTTTAGTTTGTCTTGTCATAGCTTAGCATGGTTTGACTTGCCTTGCCTTAGCTTATCTTAGTATATCTTAGCTTAGCTTAGAATAACTTGTCTTGTCTCAGTTTAGCTTGCAACAACGTGTCTTGCTTTAGCTTGTCTTGTCTTAGCTTAGTTTGTCTTAGCTTGGTTTGACTTGCCTTGCCTTAGCTTAGCTTAGTATATCTTAGTTTGGCTTAACTTAGCTTGTCTTGGCTTGTCTTAGCTTATCTTGTCTTAGCTTAGCTTAGCTTATCTTGTCTTAGCTTAGCTTAGCTTAGCTTAGCTTGTCTTTAGCTTGTCTTAGCTTAACCTATCTTTCCCTAGTTTCTTGTATCATTTCTTTAGTTTACTCTGTCCTGTCTTAGCTTAGCTTATGATGTTTCAACTTTTGTAAGCTTAAGCCTGTCTTGTCATTGTTACTCTCGTGAATTTAGGGAGAAATAATCATGAGAGTGATTTAGTGGTCTCATTTACTGGAGTGTGTTTATAGCATATTTTATCTTATAAATAATAAATAAATATAAAGGAAATTTATAAAGGAAATAAATTCAAGGAAATAGCACAACATGCTTAAATTATAACAATAGAGGGAAAAACACTGTGTAAATGAAGACAAAAGCAATCGATCTAAGATCAGGTACAACCCTCTTAACAGAAGGCATTATTGTTTTTTTCTTTTTAAGATCGGTCGTTACATTTCAGCCTTTGCGTGAACTTTTTGTAAAAGTTAATTCAAACTGATTCGATATTATTTAATCTTTTATCTTGTCATATCTCTTGTCTTTCACATTGACCCAGCTAATATATTTTATCATAGCACAATCACACATGGTTGACTTTTTGCAGGTTGCCTTGCCTGAACTCAAAGCAGTACAAGCTGTAATGCATTACCCCTGTTGTTCATATAAAAGTAATGAGAAGTGCAGCTTTATTTAACTTTTAATTAAACATTAAATGTACTGTAAGCAAAAACTCTGAGTTGAGTCTGGATTCAGACAACTGCTCTAGTTCTAGTTCCAATGTAGGTTCTGCGATAAATTTCACAAACATTCTTGTTTTAGGGAAAATCACAGGTTGACGGATGTTCTCAGCATGGCCTGTCACAAGTTGCACACAGTTTTTGTGCTACTTTAAGGACTCTACTTTTCAGCTAATAACTATTTAAAAGGAGGTCAGAGAGAGAGAGAGTCTATCCCAGACACTTCCTTGGATCGCTGTCGCCTTGGGCTTACTTTGGGGGGAGTTTTTTTATTTTTAAGGGCCGCTGTTAATTGCGTGAAGAACTGTCTGGTTCTTTCTCTACATTGTTTAAAAGCATCTCAACTGCGTAGCCACAAGACTCAAAGCATAAACAGACATTGTGGAGGATGACTTGTCTCCAGTGTTCACTTTGTTGGTGATTTACGTGGTTTAGTATCCATCCTTTATAGTGTCCATTGGGGTCAAAAACTTCCACATTAGACTTGGTCACTGGTGACAGCTAGGTCAGTTAGCTAATGTTAGCCATCAAAGAAAGAACAAGTTAAATAATGTGACGCTAGTGGAAGTTAATTTATTTAAATGTCTCTCCCTCATAGTTAAGACTAGACAAGCAACATCTGGCTATTTTGCACATTGCCACTGCTGTAGTTTAAAGTCTGCCTAGCCCACGATGGCTCCCCCTACTGGTCTGGGGTCCTCTGCCCATTAGCAGATAAAGGGAACTTGGTTTTAATTTTATTAACGTAGAAACGCTATGATGTTTTTTATTTTTGTCTTTGATGGAGAAACGGCTACAGGGGCTGTGTGCATTGTGTCTTATTTTGCAACGCTTTGCTTTAATTACCCTGTTGAACATGGCATCTAAATGTCCGATGCAGCTTCACATTAAAAACATTTTTGTCAGTTAACCATTATCAACTTAAAGTTATCTTTCATTGGGAGCAACTGTATTAGACGGACACATTTCTGATCCTGGCCTCACGACCCAGATGAAGGTCACAAACCCGAAAAACACGACAGTCTAATAAAGTTGTTCCATTTACTACTAGTGTTGCTGGAGTCATGGCCTTCCTATAACCGTTTCCACCTCAACACACTATTGTTGTAGGTAAAGCCGCTCCAGATATACAATTTCTTTTCTTCAAACATACGTCAACCAAATAAGTCAGCAGTCATTTCTTTCCAACGTCTCTGCCAGGAACATTTCAGTTTAGTTTCAGTGAAGTTCATGAGGGCCCATCAGCAGAAGTGTTACTAGAGTTTGTCGTGGCACTAGGCAAGGTAGTAGGTGAAGTCGTGTCAGAAATACTTTTTAGTAGTAGTACGTCAGTAAAATAAGACAAACAGCCTTTTTTTTTTTTTTTTTTTACATTCGTTTCCAAGTTCTCAGGCAAGTAACCAACACTTTGAGCTCTGTTTCTTACAGGAAGCCTTGTGCACCCTAAAATCAGATCACAGCTGATCACATTGCAATAAAAAAAGGAAATTTACTGTCTGACCTTTTATTTTATGTCATTAAAAAACAATAGTTTGTTTGATTACACTAAGAATTCTGATCTGCAGTATTAATCTGATTAATCTGCAGTTACCACCAGTGGCCACAGGTGTCGCCAGATGACCAGTTGACAAAATTACTTTGCAATAATGAACACTTAAAATGGGCTTGTATCTGCTGATGAATACCAATATATTGTTGTTTAAACCAGCCTGGGAACAGTTTACAGACTGCTTATAAATTGTCTAACTCAACTAACAGCATCACTACACTTTATCAGTATTTAGTTATATTCAATGGATTTGCAGGGAATTAAAGAAATCTAAATTATTCATCCTTTCTGTTGCTCTGGCCCATATTTGAAGACTCTTTATGGACATTATGAGACAGAAATTGTGTGGCACAGCTCTAGGAGAGCATCTCCAGACTGTGTTGTTTCTATAGTTTACAGTAAGTACATGTTAACGGGTTATTTCTTTTTAAAAACATCATAGATAGTGAGTTTTAAGTATTTCTGATGTGATTTTCTTTCCTGAATAGTTTCATACAGATATAAGTGACTGCTTTGTGCTTGTTTTTTGCCTGCAACGTTTAAGTGCCAGCGTAAATCTAACTGATGTGTATCTGGAAAACGCAGCTTTATTATAAAATGGCAGCAGAAGTTTGAACCGTTGAAGAAGAATAAGGAGCTCAGAGCTGTTTATCACCTGTTTCCTCACTTGTTTTTTAGATGATTTTAAAATGCTAGTATTCTAGTGTAGATTTTCTTCACTAGTGTGTGTGCTGGTGTTTCAAACGCAGATTCTGCCGGCTGTAAGAGTAAAATCTCATGTTGCTCTTCAGACCAGGAGAGGGTACTGTTCTTCAACTTTTGTAACTCTGCAACAAAAAGTGTTCCCACACACCAGATGACACACACTGCTGATTTATAACAACGTTTATAACGCCACGATATAGGGAGAGCCCTGCTTACATCTCCAGGTTTTGCAGATCTGTTATTAGATCATTCATTTATAGTTTTTAATTTGCATTAAGTTCTTACACATCAGCAGTTTTAGAAAAGTACCAGATGATTTGTTTTATCTTTTGGTGGTATTTTTGTTTTATTTGTTATTGTCAAAGCTATACACCAGCAGTTCACATTAGAATGAAATAATTCCCAGCAGCAGTTATACATGGATTGGGAAAAAAATAAGCAATATAAATAAAAATATAAATGAACAAATACTAATATATTGAAACATTTACAGGTAGCAGCGATTTTTTTTATCGACTTTTTATTTTATTTCATCATAACAGCAATAGCTTGTTTGGCTGCCCTCTAAATTCTGAGCTGCTGTAATAAACTGCAGTTACCACCAGTGACCACAGATGTCGCCAGATCATCAAGTCACAGGATCAGAATACAACAGGTGACACAAGTACAGATAATAAACGCTTGTATCTGCAGATAAATATCAGTCTGATAAAGGTTTATAGGGCTGCTTATGAATGCGAAATTGTCTAAATTGTTCTGCTTAGGGTGCTGCATAACCACTACCTAAAGGCTAGCGGGAAAAACAGTCCATGTTGGGGGCGGGGTCTTTGATTATGCTGTGTTGGTGATGTTTCCCACTTCCTTTGCTTCCAATGCAGTGAAGTAACGACTTTTTATGTGGCCAGTCAAAGCGCACTGGTGCCAACTTTACTGTAGTGTTTATGTGTGTGTGTGTGTGTGTGTGTGTGTGTGTGTGTGTGTATGTGCATGGCTGCCAATAGTATTTCAGCTTGTCATCACTCAGAGGAATGGAGCACGCTGTGATCCTGATAAGGGACCCGTCCCTGCTCTGGAAGGATTGAATGGAGAGCCCTGCTCAATTAATCAGAGCCTCATCCCTGTCTAATTGTGCCAATAAGGCAGCAGCTGTGAATGGATCGGAGGCAAGACGCGCTGACGGCCGTCACCTCGGCGACGGCGAGAGGCGTTAAATATTCATGCCTGTCACTCACCTCATGCGGAGCTGGTGTCTCTCTCCTACTCTCTCTCTCTCTCTCTCTCTCTCTCTGTCTTTTCGCGCACACACTCCCCCTTCAATTTATTTCCATTCGTTTTAGATGGCTTCAGTGGCTCAGCAGAAAAGCAATCATACTGTACTTTTCCATAGCGGAGATGTGGAGGATCACTGCCCCCTCTTTCTTTCTTTCTTTCTTTTTGTTGTTATTGTTGCAGCTTCCTGCACATTTTGATATCAGAACCATCTCAAACACACACCTTCACCCGCTCTGATTTGTCCGTTTGCCTACATGCATCTGAGCTCGGTGTCACCTGCTGCACACTTCCTCCTCTCCTTTCTTTCTCCGGCTGCTCCGGGCTCAGTCTTTGTATTAATTCCCTCCATTGATCCGTCACTCTTCTCTCCTTTCTTCTCCCTCGTCCTATCTCTCTCTCTTCTTTATCTAATCTGTCTCTGTCCTTCCATCTCCATATTCATCCTGTCTCTGTTTTTTTGCTCCGTCTCTCCTTCACAGCTTCTCTCTTTCGTGCTCTCACCCTTTCTCCTCATCCACTCGCCCACTCTCCTCCCTCCCTCCAATCCTCCCTCCCTCCTTCTTCTCTCCGGGGTGACTGGCAGGAGTCCTTGGCTCTCCCACAGGCCACCTGTCTCTGTGCTCCATTCAGTCGCCGCTTCGTTTTTATTTTATTTTATGAATGATGGCTGTCAGAGAGCGACGACGGAGCGACGTGGTCCCCGGTGGGCCGAGGTGTCGCTTCGGGCGTGACCCGAGCCTCCTGTGTTGTTTCTAAAATGTGCCACTGTTTAAATTTGTGCCACCCCTTCGCCCGTCTGTGTATCGTCCTCCTCTCCTCTGGTGTGTTGGGTTCATTGAACCGTTTCCTTGGAATGCAGTGCAGTCACTACGCGGGTTAGAATGGGATTACACCCTCAGTGACACATTCAACACCCATGGCTCATTTTAATTGCCAAGGATAATAGATACACTGACAAGAAGTGCTGTCTGGAGTGGCACATCCACGACAAAATACCCTTCAAAGACCCGAAAGAAAAAAAAGCAGCTATGAAATTAAAAAAGACGAGCAAAACATGCTGCCTACAGTGTAATTACTGGCCTTTTTTTGTTGTTGTTGTCATTGTCATTCAGGACTCGAACGCGACTCCTGCACTGTCTCCCCTGAGCTTCTGTGTGTGATTGGTAGAGCATTCTTTCCGGGGCATGGAAAAAGCAAGAAAGATGGAGCCGTGTTACTTAGAAAACAAGTCGGCGCGCGGCCCGGAGCGGCGGAAAATGTCGCTTGGTTTTACTCGGTCTCTGTCGTCAAATGTTGGGATTTAGAGGAAGAGCGGCACAGATGGACGCAGAGCACAAAATCAGACTTTAACATTACAGAATTCATAAAATCTGTTGCCTTTGGACATTTTGTAGTCCTACAAATTGTTCGCTATCTCCATGTGGCATTGCATATATACACCGATCAGCCACAACATTAAAACCACAGACAGGAGAAGTGAATAACATCTAAAACCGTCTTGTGACAGTTCAGTGTTCTGCAGGGAAACGTGTGGACCTGGCTTCATTCATTGGTGTGGATATTACTTAGACCAGACCAGGCACCCCCACCCCATAGCAATGACACTCCTTGATGGCAGCAGCCATCCCCAGCAGGATGCAGCCACAAAAACACTTTAGGAAGAAAAACAGCACAAGGTGTTGACCTGGCCTCCACATTCACTAGATCCCAAACTGATCAAGTATCTGTGGGATGATCCACAGAGGCCCCTCCCCTCAAAGACCCTCCATTAACAACAGGACACCCTCAGAAGACCCACGTCCGTTCTCTGATGAGGATGGTGGTCATAATGTTACGCCTGATCGGTGTGCATTATCATTCGGCACACTTTTGCGGCAAGGAGGAGAAAATGATGGGGCTGTTTCATCCAATCCAAAGGAAACAATCGGCGACTACGTCTGTTAGTGATCAACTCGAAATGTCAAGATTATCCAGCTGCGATCATTCAATTAACTGATTAGTCAATCAAAAGATAACGATGATGATAATGGTTTAATTACTTCAGTCTTTATTTAGGCATTTGGAAAACAGGCAATCAGAAATAATCAGCAAATTAGCCGACAGTCGGTGTGTGCTTTAAAGCTCTGATCGTGTCACTGGATCGTGTTTCAGTCAGTTTGACGTCTTAAGAGTTGTCGTAGATCTCCTCAACGACTGGACTCCACTTTTTTTTTGCTAATCTGTGAGAATGATCTGTGTGGAGACTGTTTCTCCTTCCTTCTGTCCTGTAGGGGGAGTGAGAGGGCTGACAGTGATTGCTGCCTGCCTTCCTCCTCCTCCTCCTCCTCCTCCTCCTCCTCCTCTCCTTTTACATTAATCTGAGGTGACAGAGTTTCATATACCATTGCCACGCACCAGTGCCCGGTCCCCCTCAAGTCATGGGTCCAGGCTTCGCTCCCCTAACTGTGTTACGCAAGAAAGAAAAACGACGGGGGGCATGAGCCACATTCGTCCGGTTTTAGAAGTTTTTAAAAGGAGCAGAGAAATATTAACAGACGAGTAGATGCTTCAGAGTGTTTTATTTTTCTTTGATGGTGAATTTAAAAGCGCTGCAGCTCGTCTGCAAACAAGCCAGAGCCCCTCGCTGTCTCCAGCCGTTAGCGACAGAGTGGCTCAGAGGTGGATGGAGTGTTTGCTCGTGACCCTGGAGAACGCATTCAGGTGGCTGTCGCGTGGGAGTCGGAGGGATTAATTATGTAATAAATGGTAGGTGGGCAGCGGCTCGCGCAACAGAAGAGAAAGGTTGATTCTTTTAGTAAGATGGCTGACCTGCACCCCTGAGGCGATGTTAACAAGAACGTCCTGGTATTTGAGTAACTATTACGTGCCATTTCAAACAAAAGTTGTCACTCACTCAGAAATAAAACGTTTTTCTAAAGGTCATCCCGTACATACAAGGGTTTAAACGACTCTTATCTCAGCGTTTTGATTAATTCCACCACCTATCCTTGTGGCTTTAGTGTACAGCTTTTTTTTTTGCCTTCAAATCCTCGGAGGCGCCGAGAGAAAGAGGAAAACTGGGCCTAATTTGTCTCCTGCCAACTTACCAGAAGCATCTGCCAGATCTCAATGACCTTAAAAGCGATCCTCTTCCATTTATCATTTTTTATTAAGAAGAATTGTGCTTGGCCAGGTTTCGTCTCTGTGGGACGTGGAGACTTATGAGCGCTTGCACCGCTCCTCCCGTGCACTTACGTCCCGTGCACGTGCACACGTAACGGGCCGGCTCCGCTAACGTTTTACAGTTTATGGCTGCAGCTCTCTGTCACCGTCTCTAGCTCACTGTGCATTTCCCTGCATAATTTCCGCACAGTCACTGTTTGGGTGTAATGAGATTTCCCTGCTTATTAACATCGTATTATGTGGTTCTGCTGTAACTCTGTTTGCCTCATCCATCCTGGAATGATGTGGGTTAACAGTTTAGCAAGCTAACAGCAGGGTAACTTAAAAGTAGGAGATGCAACCATGTCACATCTGGTGAAGTTTGAGCTTTCTATAGATTTTCAGTTACAAGGCTGCAACACAGCCACATTGATAGAGTAGTAGAGACTGGGACAAATGTACAAAACACAAGTTACACTCAAATCTGAGTCAAATGATGAGACGCTCCTCTGATGCAGTGTTTTATATTTAATTATGAGTTATTAATCCAGTCTAAATTATGCCATGGGTACCTCTCCAGGTTCTCCAGCTTCCTCCCACTGTCCAAAGACATGCTGGTTAGGTTCATTGGTGATTCTAAATTGTGTGCTGTAGGTGTGAGTGTCTCTCTGTGTTAGCCTCTGTGATAGACTGGAGACCTGTCCAGGGTGTAACCTCGCCTCTAGACCAGTGACAGCTCTAGACCAGTGACCCTTCACAGGACAAGCGGTTACAGAAGATGATGAGACAAATCTACAAAACCCGATTCATGCAGTGTTTTATAATCTTAATTAGGTCATGGTTACGATCCAGCTCTTTCTAAATGTAGTTAGTGACATTTTGAAGGTTTTGTACGTCATATGAACACGGTTTGCTTCAGCTAAGAACAGAGGTGGACAGAGTACACACCTTCACTACTTGAGTAAAAGTACAGATACTTCTGTCAAAAATTACTCCAATACAAAAGTAGCTTAGTCAAAATTTTACTTAAGTAAAGTACTAAAGTCAGTCAGTCATTTTCTATACCCGTTTAGTCCTGTTAGGGGTCACGGGGGTCTGCTGGAGCCTATCCCAGCTCCCAAACTCCACACACAAAGGCCAGCTGGCCCATGGATTCGAACCGGTGACTTTCTTGCTGTGAGGCATCAGTGCTAACCACCTCTCCACTGTGCCGCCCAAGGTTCTAAAGTATTATAAAAAAAAATACTTAAGCAACAGTATTTAAAAAGTCTCAGGAAATACAGGAAAGAAAAGAAGATTTATTGTCATTATACAATCCACAGCCTCTCTCTCTACAAGCTCATACGAATAATGAACGATGTTCATCAGCAATTTAGCAAACATTAAGCTAGCTAACGTCAGTAGCTACTTTACACATTACGACGTGCTTTTCCAGGTTGGAAGACGAGCACAGCAAACATTTAAACTTCCTCTGTTGTATGGATTGTATGGCATGACGCAGCGAATCAGCAGAAATGGTTTATTTTCTCAGAATTTTGAAAGAATAAATAAATAAAATAAAAAAATAATCAGCTGACGTAAGCTCAAAAGTAGCTAGTAATGAGAGCATCAACAGAAATGTAGTGGAGTAAAATGTACAATATTTGTCCTTCAAATGTAGTGGAGTGAAAGTAAAAGTATCCCCCCAAAATAATACTACAGATACTCAAAAACTGTACTTAAGTACAGTACTCAAGTAAATTTTTACTTTACGTTACTGTCCACCACTGACTAAGGATACATTTAGGAAACATTGCATCAAAATAACGAGGAACCTTATGAGTCTTGAGACGGGTGAACTTTCATTATTTCCCTAAACTGAGACAATTTTTAACTGTTGTGTCAGAAGAAACATTATAAGCTCGGTGAACACGCTTCAAGAAGATCTGGAAATGTTCAGCGTAGAATAAATGATCCTGCCGAACCATTGATCACTCCCTGGGAAGCACACGTCTCGTTCTGGAACAAACGTTGGATGCTCAAATGGACCAGATGGACCAGAGTCTTTGCAAGGCAAGAAAAAGAAAAATGCATCCACTGAGTTCCACTAGCGTTTCCCTGACTTCTCTCCATCAATATCACAAGATGGTGGTGTCGCCGTGTCTAAAAGTCTGTGAGTTTGAAACTTCTGGTGTCAGTGAAGTAAGATGTGGATGAGTCGATGAATGCAACATGAAACAGGCTTTAAGGTGTTAAGAATATTAGGGGTTTGTTGACATTAGCTGCAACCAATACTGTCCAATTTGAAATGTAAATTGTCGGCGTGATGGATTTGAGCGTGCATGAACACGACTGTAATTCACAGGATTGAAATCGATCCACGTTTCATCGCAATCAGGCGATTAAGCGTGCTCGTCAGGGTTCGGTTAGACGCTAACGTCACGTCAAACGAGGCCAATGTAAGGCTTAGCATCAGGGAAGAGGAAGAGAGGGATGGTGAGGAGGGAGGAAGGAATGAGGGAGGGCCGTGGAGGTGAAGGGAGGAGGGTGTTATTGTTCGGCTTGGCAGGTTGAGTTGAGCGATGCTGCAGGCTGGCTCGCCCATATGTCACTGCTGCTTCCTCAGGCCCAGCTGTGAGGAGCAGGGGAGTGTGTTGGAGGCGATGTGAGTGTGTGTGTGAGAAAGGAGGAGGAAGAAATAACATGTTGGTGTGTGACCGAGTGAAACAGAGTGTGTGACGCTGCGAAAACTGAGCGATCCATTATTTCTTAACAGGGCGGTAATCAAACACCGCTGGCCGCCTAACGCCGGCTCCGACACACAAAACACGAGAACCCACACGAGAACGAGCAGGAATGTAATAATAATAATAGAAATGTGGCCGTGCATCTGCACAAATCCAGAAATCAATTTCCCCCTAGCAGGAGCACACACGATCTGTCCTTCAGAACATCAGCAGCGTCCTTTCGCAGATGTTCCTCTGAGCCGACTCACATAATGACACAAAAACACACACACACGGTGCACGGGCCCACAGGACTGAACAATATTTGGTTTTTCAGATGCAAAAATGTCTAAATGAAATGTAATTCTAAGTGTAATAGCTCTTTGTGTGATAAATAGCTCTAGGCCGTGTAGGTGTTTGTTTGCTTTTCTTCCTTGGCGTTTCGTTTCCTGGATTGTTTGATTGGTTTCTCCTGGCGTGCTCCGCCCTCATTCAGTTCGCCTGTTTCTCATCAGCCCATGTGTGCAGACACCGATCAGGCATAACATTATGACTAGTATAGTGCAGGTGCCTCCAAAACAGTTGTAGCTCATCAGAGAATGGACGTGGGCCTTCTGAAGGTGTCCTGTGGTGTCTCATTCTCCAACAGACTGATCCAGCTCCACTCCCACAGTGAACGCTACAGGACGACGTTCATACCATTCTCAGTCCAGCTGGACAACAGCTCACCTTTCTGTGACAGATAACTCCATGTTATCAATGTTAATGGACACTACTGCACCTTCCACCTTACCCTGTATATATAATTTATATTCTTCCTTCTCTATTTCTTGTATATTTGCTCACATATGCGCACATTTGTACATTTTGGCTTATTCTATTTTTATTTTATCTTACTGGATTTTAATTCAACTTATATTTTATTTCTATTTAATTTAATTTATTATTTCTTCTTTTTTTATCTGAGGTTCTTAAGAGTGTTTTTTATGTGCAACTAAGCTACTGTGACCAAGCAATTTCCCTTGTGGATCATTAAAGTTTATCTAAGTCTATTGCTATGGGGTGGGGGTGCCTGGTCTAGTCTAGGTGGGGGTGCCTGGTCTGGTCTAGGTGGGTGCTACATGTCTAAGTAACATCCACACCAATGAATGAAGCCAGGTCCAGAAGTTTCCCAGCAGAACACTGAACTGGAGCAAGATGGTTTAAATGTTATTCACTTCTCCTGTCGGTGGTCTTAATGTTTTGGCTGATTGGTGAACCGTTGCTGTGTGTCACGCTATTCCCACCCTGCTCCACAGTCCTGACACTGTCCCAGTCCTCTCACCCACTCAACGAGGCCCGCAGACTACGAGCTGTCTCAAGATGGTCAAAGTTATTTACTTCTCCAGTCAGCTGGTCATAATGTTGTGGCTGATCGTTGTATGTCGTTGTGTGGATGGTTTATCCTCACGTGAGCTCATGCTTTGCGTATCTGAGCTTTTTCTTGACCATTCATGACTCTAATGTGGTCACACTGTCTTCCTGCGACGTCAAAATATCGATTTTATCTCCATTGCAGTGAAACATTATTCAGATTCTGCCTGACACAAATAAACCAGACATGACTTGTGCCAAAACTAATAAAACCGATACTGTGATCCAAACCGGAGTGCCCATTTCCTGCAGCAGCAGGCCAGGTGTTTGGTTAAGCACAAGCCAGATTTTACCTTCTGTCTCAAGCTGTTGTTTTTCAATCTCAGTCCTGCAGAGTGAAATACTATAAATACCCTTTAGCAGATACTGTCTAAAAGTGTGTGCCATTATCCCGGTTACAGCTATTACTGCATCTTTCCCCTCTCTTTCATGCCAGACATCTTGCCCAGCCTTTCACTGTGGCCATTTGGATCACATTAAAGCATCACTTTATTTCAAGCATATGCCGCCGTTAAGCGTTCTCAGTGCGCGGTTTGTTCAGTCCAGTCGGGTCTAATGGACGTTGCAGACACTTTCCCGCCCCGTACCGGACTGCAGTTTATTTTAACGCTTCTATTTTGCGCTCTAAATAAAAAAGCCTCCTTGAATATGATTGTGAGACGTTCATGCACCGTGCAAAGTGGTTAAAAGTCAGCGTGCAGGCCTAATGCTGCCTCTCTACGGACGCTGAGTGCCAGCTTCCTCTGCCAACTCACGGCAACCCCCGGGCCGGTGTTATGTCACATCTCCAGCTGCACAACCAGCAACATGTGACCAATCAAATCCACCACACACGCAGAGAAAAATAATAGCCTCCAGGTGTTTTTCTCACCCCCTGCTGGCTCCAGTGGTGGGATTCTTCTTGGTGGGCTGGAGCGTCGGGGTCGGGTTGAGAGGTATTCTGGGTCTTATCCATGACTCAAGTTGTCAGTGATGAATTGCACTGGGCAGGGCGGCAGGAGGGGAGAGAACGAGTGGGGTTTGCACTTGTTCAAGTAGATGTGACCAAGGGAAATTACCATATTTAGCTGCTTGTAATTGAACGGTGTTGACATCTAGATGGTTAGTCAAGAACTGCGAGACTTCTGAGACCCGTGGATTCAAGTTGATTTCAGCTGGAACACGTGTTTGCAGCCTCTTATTTAGAAAGGTGACGGTTTGCTTGTATAAGACAGAAACGTAATGCTCAGCTCAGCAAACGTGCGTTTTGTAACCTTCTCACAATTCATACTGTAGATAAAAGTGAGCTCAGACCATTTGTCTCCTCTGGATTCCATGGCAACAGCTGAAAAATCTGGACAGAGAGAAGCATCACTTTAACCCTGCTGAAAATCACAGCTCGCAAAAACCATTCAGCGAGATTACCTGCTGTAAGAGTTCGCTACTCCTCCGTACTCCCCTCCCGGTTCTTCTTTCATGGAGTCAGAGCTGGCGCCAGGCCCAGTCCGACGTTACGAAACCGCTTTGCTCGGCACGTATATTTAGAAACGCCACAAAGCAACGCGGCCGCAGTCAAGCTAGAGTCGGAAACTGCGGCTTTATTTCCCGATCTACGTCGAGCTGGTTGAATGTGAGGTTAATTCAGGTTTACTGGCACTCATTGGCACTAAAGCATATTCAATTAGCTGAACAGAGAGCTCAGCCACTCTCTGCTGCCTCCTACATTAATCTGTTGGAGAGAATTAAAAGAGTGCTGGAGAGAGGCTGCGTCCGCTGACAAGACTTGGATTTAAATGGAAGCAAAACGCAGTAAAAAAGAAAAAGGCTGGAGTTTAGATTGAGGCCGGTGGCTTTTAGTTTTTTGTGGGTGAAACAATTGCGCTCTGGTCTCATCGTTGGGCGATTTAGTTTTATATTTGCTCAAGAGTGATAATCCTGTTGTGTTATCAATAAAATGTCTCCCGGTAGCTTTAATTTTACTGATTATACTGGAGACGTTTATGACGTTTATCACACCACAGACTGTATACAAATAGGCAGCAGAACTGTTCCTCAAAACTGAAGCCAAAGCAGGTAGAGCTCCCCCTGGTGGCTGGCTATAGTATAAGTCATAAGCTCCACCCCCTCCATGTTTATGGATGGGACCTGAAAGTACACATCAAATAAATTTAAGATTTAAAGGATGGCTTTAGTCATTTTAGGTAATAAATACAATGTTGATGCAAGTTGTCATGCCTATGGTTCGTCCATAAGAAAAATATTTTGCCATGTTAAAAAAATAGCAAATTACCATTAAACAAGCCGACCGTAGCAGGTGTGTGCAGCGCTCAGAGGACATCATTTGGGCTCTGTAGATTGACCTAACAGGTAACTCCGGACTCACCGGGGAACAGCACTACTGTATCATAACAAAATATTGGTGAAATGAATGAGTTTCGCTGCAGATAATGCGTTATTTAGAGGCTAAGTGCCCTGATCACTCCTGTTATATGGATATACGTTGATCTAATTATCCCCTGAACAAGTGCAAACGAAACAAAAGTGATATTGGTGAGTAAACAATGGTATTTTATGCAAGACATAAGGCCCAGGTTGTAAAACTGTAAAACAGTAGTTCCCCTTTGATGGGGATGGCATCGTTAAAGGAAGCTCTGTGCTAGCTAACAATTAGCAGGACGTAGCCAGATTCAGTCCTCATCAGAATGTGAATTTCTTATTTAAACCTCAAACTTCCCACCAGTCCTCTAGAACTGAAGAAGCTTCTCGGGTGAAACGACTTCTCAAAAAACTCTCAAAAAAGTCCAGCTGCCTTTTTTAAAAGCTTTTATTGTGGATATTCCATAACCGGGATGACTGAGAACCTTCACAGATATAAGTCAGGTAACATTTGGATTTTATTATGAGGCAAAAAAAAAATAAAAAATGCATTTAAATTTGTTACTTGAGCCTTCTGTAAATTCATAACATCAGGAAGATTGCTTTTCTAGTTTGCTGCAAACTTTATTTCGATTCATCCAGTGATTAACGTCACAGACACCAACACGCTGGACCAGCGCTGATGCAGTGGCTAACAGCTAGCAACGCTAACCGCCTGATAAATGGCTAAATACACTAACAAAAACAGAGCTGAGTAGATTTACATATTGTACAGTACACGCTCATTGCATCCACAAACAGGACTCATAGGAATGGATGCTTAATATGTTTGTCTTCATCGAGGAGGTTATACTGTAATATCATCACAGCAGGCAATATGTTCCCAGGAAGCGGCGCACTGCGGCGTCGCTTTGTGCTCTTTGGTTGTGGAGTCGAGAGTAATCGCATTGGCTTTTTGATTTATGATGCTTGTACCTGATTAAGTCGGATAAAGAGACTCATAAACAGAATCCTCGTTCTGTGATGTGAAGCATCTTCTTGCTCGGCCGGTCTAACTCGATTACTCCACTAGAGATGTGATACAGTGTGTGTGTGTGTGCGTGTGTGTGTGTGTGTTCCTCCGTCAGGTGTGATGCAACTCTACGCTGGTAGTGAAGAATATTAGAAGCTTGATGTTGTGCAGTGTCTGCATTCAATTTTTACGCGCCCTCACTTTTAATGGACGCAGCACACTCCACATAGTTCACAAATGAAGGCAGCTCTCTCTCTCTCACCCACACACTCTACCAGTCTTTTATCTTAACAGAGCTCCTCTAGGATGAGTGGCACTCGGCTGTCTTGAGGGACATATGGCTCGGCGTGACCTGCCAGTGTCCTTCACTGTTGCTGGCTTTGCCCCAAAGCCCCCTCCTCCCCCCACCCCACCCCCGGCCCCCCAGGCTGCACTATCATGCACTGTTCTCTGCAGTCAGTACCACCCTCTGACACTGGCTTTCTGTGTTCACACCAGAGCTCTTTGTAGCCCGACGCTGCAGAGGCAGACGCTAAACTCAATGAGAAGCACCCGTGTGTTGTATGAGAACAGAAATAAGGCCGCTGCTTTCATTTCTAAAGTATTCTTGAGTTTATGTTGAGGCTGGTGCCTATCGCTAGAAACAAATAACCATTCAGACGCGCATGCACACCTACAGCTAGTATAGAATGACCAATTAACCTGAAGAATGTCTTTGGACTGTGAGAGGAAGCTGGAGCACATGAAACTCTGCACAGAAACAAACCCAGAACCTTCCTGATCAGCGCTAACCACTACATCACTGTGCTGCCCCCTATAATTATTCAACATTTATGAATGATATGTCTGAGCATTTTGCATAAAGCTTCTGGATCATGAAACAAATCAGCATTATGTGGCTAAAACTCAAAACGCTCCCAGCTTCTCAGATCCAGAGCAGCTTGGTTCATCAGTCCAGAGCATCACGCCGTGTCTCTTTCCCGTTGTCACTTTTTATTTCCGTGCGTATTTCTCGGCGTTGTGGGGCTCAGCGTCAACAAAGTCCCGGCTCTGGTGTTCAGTCAGGATTTATAGGTCTGTACTTTACAGAGTGTAAGTGAGATGTTTCAGAAGGACCAGTGTCTCTGATTAGAGCGGCGGCGTCTCCCATTTATTTCCCCTCAAGTCTCACTTTTATGAATTCAGGGACCGTGGGGCCAAACGTGGCAGCGCAGTGAAATGTGGTTATATAGAGAAGAGAGAGAGAGAGAGAGAGAGAGAGATTTCTTTTCTTTGTATTTTCAGTCGCTCCAGATCAAATGTAATCTATCATTTAATAAACTTCTTTCTTGCTTTTGTTTCACCTTAAAACTCTAATCAACGGGATGTTTCTTGGAAATGTAACAATTAATATGTATTAGTTATATTAACTTTAATGTTTTAAGTCTCATTTTTAAAAAATACTTCTACTAATTTGTTATTATAATTATAATTTCTTAGTTTTGCTCTGTTTTTCTTTTTGAATGTCTTAAATATTCACATGAAAACCCAAGAGGAAATCCAGAAGTAGACCTTATGGGATGTGATTATTGTGCTTTATTATACTTCATTTTTCTTCTTCACAATAAAAAATTGTTGTAGGTGCAAAAAAAGTTCACAATAAGAACTTGGCATGAACACGGCGGTTCCTTGAAAACAAAGACTTTTATCTGTGTGTTAATGTTCTGCATCAAACTTTGCGGTCCTTTTGCAGCAGTGTGTGTTTCCCTGCTGACCCTGTGCTCTTCCTCCTGCAGGTACACCCTTTGCTGATGCGCGAGAGGCGCTCAGAGTCTCACAGGAACAAGCTACTGCGACGGACAGTCAGCGTTCCTGTTGAGGGACGGCACCATCCCGAGATGGGTGAGCAGACAGAAACCTTTTAATTGTGAAATCAAGGTTGTCTTTTTGTGTGTGTGTGTGTGTGTTCCTGAAGCGATTTCGCTGTGAGTGACAGAGAACAGAAACTTCATTCTCTGAAAAGGACAAATAAAACTTTTCCACATTCCAGCTGAGGCGCGTGTGAGGCTTCAGCCGTCTCTTTGAGTGCAGCGTTTCCTCTTCCACTGCAGTCAGGGGACGGTGACGGAAAGAGTGGAGACTTTGTAGTAAATAGTTCAGATGATACCCACATGATTTGACTGCTGAAGGCTTTTTATTGTGTGTGTGTGTGTGTGTGTGTGGAGTTTGGATCCACATTGGAAGGCGTCTTTAGGAGGGAAAGCAGGAGGGAGGGTTTTAAAGCTGTTTACCCAGACATCAAGTCATGTTCTAACTTTTTCAAGCGCACTGCCTTCGTGTGAGCATTCCTGCGCCTCACCTTTTACGCCTTAACGTCTGCCGCTCCTTGGCAGTTTTGATTTTCAAAAACATCAGCACCTGTGTTACTTAAGGTTGGGCTGCTCTTAATACGAGTATAGTTGCGTGGCAACAGAAGCGATGTAAAGCCCTGGGTATCCTTTGAGCCGTCACTCTCTCTGTTACCAGCAACGCTCACAGCAGCTCTCTGTATCCGAGCAGATATGAAAGCGTCTCATCTGATCGGCGCTTGAGGCCGTTGTTTTCTTTCAGACTTGCTCCTCTTTTGTCAGTTTGAGTGATTTGGAAGTTATCCTGCCTGGAAATGAAATGTATGCATTGATTACTTGATAATGGTTGCGCCTGCTTTGAGATCTCGGTCTGTGAGTGATGAATGTTTGTCTCTTTGCATTATTTTTCTTTCTGTGTTTGTGTTTTAAATGCATAGACTGTATATAAATATGGACAACACGTCCCCACTTCCTTGCATTGGCCAAACTGATGTTATTCTCCCGGGGATACGGGTGGTGTCATCACTTAATACTCTACCTCCACCAGTTAAAAGGAAATGTTGGATTATACACCGTACTTCTTTTCTTTTTTTTCCACTACCGGACTGCTTTACGGCTGGTTGGCATGGCAACTTGTAGTCATCATGATGCCACATCCTGTTTCTATAGCATCAAATGACTAAAACTAAACTTATCAGAAAAATGAACATGTGTCAACATTAAAAAACAATTATTTGACGTGTTTCAGTTTGGCCTAAGTCCCGCCCACTAGCACGGAGGGGGTGGAGCTTATTATCTTTACTACAGCCAGCCACCAGGGGGAGCTCTACTTGCTTTGGCTTTACCATTAAAGGAGCTGTTCCTCCGTTCATCTTTACACCTCTCCTTCTTTTGCTTCCACCGCTCCGTTTATAAATTACTTAAATTCTCCTCAGACTCGGCAGAAACTGACCCTCAGATCCTACGTCTCACTCAGCTATTTTAAAGGCCTCCCTGGCGACGTCCTCTGTCCATGATTCTACCGCCGCTGCCTCTTCTTTGCTGCCCAGCAGTGCTGAATCGACCGGATGAATGCCTTCCATTGAGCAGCTGTCTGACCTAAAAGCGTTGACACGCCAGTTGACGCGGTCCTGCTGCAGTTTGACATGTGCTGACGCTGCGCTTCTCGTCCGTGCTGCCCTGTGTGTAAACGCATCGGGTACCCATTCACATATGTTGGTTTGCTGCGCTACGATGTCCACGATGCGCTGACACCATTGTCAGGCCATCTGGGGTGCCCACGCCCCAAAGAGCCAGGGGAGATTAATGGACTCCCAACAATTAGTAATTATCACAGACGCAATAAAGCAAATGGACGCTGTCATAAGGCCACGCTCTGCAGGGAGTCACATGACCCACTTTATAAATTCCTTGACACATAGCACTGAGCTGGTGATGGTCCAGTGAGGATGCTAATACTGTTTATGAAGACATCAGCTGTTCATTTTGAACTTACTTACTTCTTGCTCCCAGAAACAGATGATTAACATTGCTATTGAAGGAAAAGTGTGTAGAAATTAAGGGGGGTTTAGTATCATAAATGGAAATATAGCATAGATAGTCAAGCTGATTTGTATTTAGCATATTTAGAAACTATAAAAGATGGCCACAGTGCTGTAGAATCAGAGATATAAACAACAGAAAACAAAAGACAGTGAGGAGGAAATACTCATTTATAAAAGCTGACCTTATACCTCCAAAGAATTAAAACACAGGCAGTGTATGAGCCACCCTAACATTTCCCTGATGCCTGTGCAAACACTAAAATATTTCAATGAACCTTAAAAATGACAGTGGAAAGTGTGATCTTGTTCTTGTGTTTAAATCCGAGCTGCAGCATTTTGCACCAGCTGCAAGCGTCAGAGAAAGGCCTGGCTATCTGCAGCATAAAGGGAATTCCAGTAGTCCAGGCGGGACGAGATGAAAACGTGTGTAACCTTGTCGAAATCTTTAAAAGATGAAATAACTACACGGGGGAGCAGGTCGTCTTCCAGGTTTCTACGGTAGCCCAGAGCAGAATAAGCCCAAACAGGCCTCTGACTCTGTGTGAGCAGCATTTAGCAGACAGTATGAAACACAGGATGGTTTTATATGTTAGATCAGAATAGTAAAATTCACATATTTACATCATTGGAGAAATACTCTCCATGTAGCCACAGCCACAACATTATGACCACTGACAGGAGAAGTGAATAACATCTAAAGCATCTTGCTCCAGTTCAGTGTTCTGCTGGGAAACTTCTGGACCTGGCTTCATTCATTGGTGTGGATGTTACTTAGACATGTAGCACCCACCTAGACCAGACCAGACACCCCCACCCCATAGCAATGACACTCCTTGATGGCAGCAGCCATCCCCAGCAGGATGCAGCCACAAAAACACTTTAGGAAGAAGAACATCTCAAGGTGTTGACCTGGCCTCCACATTCACTAGATCCCAAACTGATCAAGTATCTGTGGGATGATCCACAGAGGCCCCTCCCCTCAAAGACCCCCCACTAACAACAGGACACCCTCAGAAGGCCCACTCTCTGATGAGTCCCCACAACAGAGACCTGCACAATATTAGGAAGGTGGTCATAATGTTATGCCTGATCGGTGTATATTGTAGCCAATGTCAGTAATTAGCATTAGAGCCACGTTCTCCACACTTAGCAACACATGACCACAGCATCTATTTATATCACGTCAGGGGCCATAACCGACGTCCAGACAGCACCAACCAAGGGAAGGACAGAGGTGGAGAGGTGAGACGTTTGGTGTCGTGTTGCTTTAACTTAAGTTTAATCATAAACCGTTAATTTCTTTATGAATGAATTACAAATTACACACACTCAGTATCATGGACTGATTCAAAGCAGACAGCCACTCATAATCCACTCATGTGTGACAACAACAATCTCATCTACCGTTCATCTCAGTTCGTCAAGATTCAAGTCGCGTTCATCACCACTCCCACATTCATACGTTCATTCATTATCTGCGTCCTCTTGTCCTCTAAAGGGTCCAGCTCTCCAGTCCATCACAGGACTAACACACAAACAGACAAACGACCGTTCACACTCGCACCTACGGCCAATTTAGAATCGCTAATTAACCCGTCAAGCATGACTGTGGACTGTGGAAGGAAGCCGGAGCAGCCAGAGGAAGCTCACGAACATTCAAGGCCCCAGTCAGTCAGCATTCAAAGCTTCAAAGCCAAAACTTTATTGCAAATCTCAAACAAACATGCAGAGGTACAAAAGATTGTTTCTGCTTTTCCAATTTTCCTGCAGACAAGACTCAGACAACAACTGCCACAACCACCAATACACGAAATAAAATATAAAGACATGCAAATCTATAAGTGGAGATTTGTTTTTTAAAAGAAAAGGCAACTAAACACATAGAGTTCCAAATAAAACCCAGAGGGTTGTTGTGTGTTTGACTTATAGCAGCTCCACCTCAGAGCCCAGCATCTTCCATCTGCATTAAACATCTAACTGTGGCTGCATCATGCGTCTCCATTATGTTTAAGAGTGATTTGCTGTGAATCCATCGCACAGCTACAAAATAAATCCATTAATAATATTTAGTGTGGGCATATGTTGTTTCTACCTACACTGTACGTCAGTCGTGCAGGTCATGATGTATCCCAAAAAAATAAAAGCTGAAAGCAACGGTAAATGGACTTGTACGCTGTTCATTTAATCAAATAAATTTAGCGTCTCTTACTCAGTTTTTGTCAGTCTGTTGTATACGCTTGCTGTAAATAAGTTTGCATAGATTTGGGATTTAAGAAATTGCACTGACTCATTATTTTTAAGTTCAAACCCCTTAGAAAACCTTTTTATTTTTTTCAACATTTGAACACGTGCAGGTCAGTCCACTTCTACTTTCCATTATTGTACGAGAGCATCTGGCCCTTACAGTGTCTGCTGAGGAAAATTCTGGTCCATGGATAAATATAGTTGAAGCCCCTGGTGTAGAGTTTCTCAAAGACGTTTCATCCAAGAAGCTTCTTCAGTTCTGAAAACTTGCATGATTAGTGTCCCATGGGATATTTAACTCTAGGCGTTTTTGATACTGAACTCAGTTTTACACGTTAAAGTCAAAAATTTAACTCAAAGTAATTCATTGACTGAAGTTTTGAGTTGAAAACATAGACGGTATAAAGATGGATGGCTGGAACTGCTTCTCCAAAGCAAGTAGAGCTCCCCCTGGTGGCTGGCTGCAGTATAGGTCATAAGCCCCGCCTCCTTCATGTTAGTGGGTGGGACTTGGGCCAAACTAAAACACTAAAATACATGTCAAATATTTTTTTTTCAATTGTGGTTTCTGTCAGTTTTGAATGAGGCTGTGGGGACAAACAGAAAGTGCAGAATAATAAATAACAAGAGTAAAAAGAGCAGAATATAAAGGATAAATAATTAAATAGAATAGAGTAAAAAAGGTTGTGTTCGTTGTGGAGCCTAACAGCAGCAGGAAGGAAAGACCTTCTGTGTCTTTCCTTCACACATCGAGGTAGTTATGCTGCATTCCAGAAAGCTGGGATGTTGGATTTATCCCACTTGGAGCGTACAGGACGGGACCTCAGAGCGTTCCAGGAGAACCAACAACAAACATGGAAAAGATGATGTTTGTTTTGTTTCCGAAGTTACTGTTAGTGATCAAAATTGAGGTCTCCCAAAGGTTTTCCACCAGCAATAGTTAATATACATCTCTCTGTGCTGAAAGCTAACGGTAGCTCAACAAACCTCCTCTGTATTTGTCAGACTTTATTTTTTACGTCAGGCTTTTCATCTAATAACTATGCAGAGAGATTATAGCGACATATCCTCACACAAATGTCGTGTTGTGTAATATGATGATAGTATGTTATAGTATGACCAAAAAAAAACAAAAAACAGATAAATGCATTTTATAGTCTAGTAAATTATGTTTTAACCTTCACGGTGTGCATCTCCGTGGTCCTAGCCATTGTTCTGTGACGTCAGGCTGCAAAGTCGGGGTAGATCAATTTGCCCCAACTTGGCTAGCAGGACCTCCAGCTTCAAATTGCTTTCCAGGGCAACATGTTTTTATAACAGGTAGAGGCAAGTCAGAGCGTAAGATTAATTAAACAAAAATGGAGATGAGTTGTGCATATTTATATACAGTCTATGCTTGGGAGAAAAGCAATGGTGGAGGAAGCTGGAGCAGCCAGAGAAAAGCCAGAGTAAACATTATTAATGGATTTATTTTGTAGCTGTGCGATGGATTTACAGCGATGTGCAAATCACTCCTCACCGGACACGCATGAATGGAGGCGTGTGATCCAGCCACAGTAGATGTTTAATGCAGATGGAAGATGCCGGGCTGTGAGGTGGAGCCGCTATAAGTCAAACACACAACAACTCTTCTGTCGCTGTCATTTAGTCACATTCATTTCTCTCTTTTCATTCACTTCGGAGAAGTTTTTATGTCGAAGAGGCAATTAACGTGTAATGGAGACATTAATTTCAGTGGGTAATTACGGTGCGGCATAAGCATCTTAATGCTGATGCAGGGTTTAATTAACATGTTACGAAGGCGACGAGGAAAACTAGAATAAAAACTGTTTATTTCATGTATCTTTGAAAACAACTTACTAAAAATTCTCTTATTAATAAAAGATCTATTAAAACTTATTCTACTTATCTACTGAAAGTTTTTTTGATGGTGCTAAATTTAATAATCTTCCAATAATTTCTGATATTCCCGATGCTTGGCTTAAAGTTGGCGAGGTTTCCATCAAAGTAGTCATTAAAGAGACGTGGCAAAGATTAATTGCGCAGAGTATTTTACAGATCAATAATAGTGATATCATAAAATACGACAGTAATATTCTCTGCTGATATAACATTGTAATGAAAGGATCGGGACGGTCCGATGTGAGCTGACATTTATTTCCCAGCTAATTTGAGGAACAGTCGTCCACACCGTCGTGTTGCCGTAGTCAGATGCATCATGGGCAAACACAAAGCTTTCCTCTCTCTTATTAACCTCTCCAGAATGTGCTGCGATAATCCCCATTAATGAATTTGGCCTTTTAATGTATCGTGTTCGAATAACGTAAATTGACTTCATCTGAGACCACTCTGCCTCTGAGAGAAACCTTATTATCTGAATGACTGAGCCCCAGGCAGGGGAAAAATAAAAAATAAAAGAAGAAGAAGCGGGGTGGTTAGGAACGTCAGCTGAACAGTGTTTTAAGCGGCAGTGGTTAAAGCGTGAGGCGGTTCTGCTCACGTCGTCCTTCAGATCTCATTTATTCCTTTAACCGACTGTCGTGATGAAGGAGGCTCGTCTAAGCAGTTGTTCCTCGTGTGACCTTCATGCAGTCCTTCATGCTCATAGATTTTCTCTTTCAAGAGTCGTACAGTATGTGCACCGATCAGGCATAACATTATGACCACTGCAAAGTCCAAATCTTTGTGTGTGCAGATAAACGTGTGTTGTTTGAGGTTTTACACAGTGGTAGTTACATCCTTCTAGTGTCATTGTATATATATCAGGCATAACATTATGACCACCTTCCTAATATTGTATTGACTCATCAGAGAATGGACATGGACCTTCTGAGGGTGTCCTGCAGTGTCTGGCAACACAATGTTGTTAGTGTGTGGGTGTGGGGGGCCTTTGAGGGGAGGGGTCTCTGTGGATCATCCTACAGATACTTGATCAGTTTGGGATCTAGTGAATGTGGAGGCCAGGTCAACACCTTGTGCTGTTCTTCTTCCTAAAGTGTTTTTGTGGCTGCATCCTGCTGGGGATGGCTGCTGCCATCAAGGAGTGTCATTGCTATGGGGTGGGGGTGCCTGGTCTGGTCTAGGTGGGTGCTACATGTCTAAGTAACATCCACACCAATGAATGAAGCCAGGTCCAGAAGTTTCCCAGCAGAACACTGAACTGACACAAGATGCTTTAGATGTTATTGACTTCTCCTGTCAGTGGTCATAATGTTGTGCCTGATTGGTGTCAGTAACTCCTCTTCGACCTTCAACCACCCCGCTCCACAGTCCTGACACTATCCCACTCCTCTCACCCACTCAATAAGGCTCACGGACTACGAGCTCCTCCATCTCCAAAAAAAAAAAACAATGATGCATTAATTTAAAGACAGCAAACACAAATCACATACAAATAAATGAATAGAAAAAAAAGGAAGGTGTTAGACTTTTCACAGTTGTTGGTGTCGAGGCAGGCAGGCAGGCGTCGTGAGTCATTCCAATCTGTCATCTCAGGACGATTAAGACAAAGGAATGTGGATGATTCTTTCCTCCAAATGACAAATGAACTTCTCTCGTTTGTGCGTTTGAAGGGAAAGTTTTGTCTTCGTCCCTGAAACACAGTCAAGGCCTCGATGTCAGCTTCAAATGTTATTTCATCGGATGAGATGAGGAACATTCATGTTTATACTTCTGCATCTGAGCAACACAGAGCGCACACCATAGCATAGCGTTGCATTGTTGTGTGATTCGTCTCCCAGTCATTGACTAGTCAGCTGTGTTGACTTTAAACTACGGGACTGGAGCTAATGAAGAGCAGTTACTTTGGTAACGCTGTATAATAACTGCACCCTGTGATGCATTCATAAAACACTTCATGCATCATTTATAAAGCGCCGCTCACACATTAATACATGAATTAACATTAATAGACCGAGCTGTAGAGTAACCTGTTATAGCTGTTACTGTTATAGTAGGATGTTATAAATGCAGTTATTAATGCTTAATTATTAATTCATAAACATCTCTACAACTCGTTTTACCAATGATCAGTTCATCGTTTATAAATTACATATTAGAGTATTTACCAACTAATTATGAAGGATTTATCAGTGGTTCATTTAGAAAGTGTAACTTATTGATTAACAAATTATTTAAATGTACATTTCTACATCTTATTATTAGATGGATGAGGTTAGGGACTCAGGGGGCCTTGAAGGTGAGAGGTAGGATTTTATAGTTAATGTGGAATTTAACAGGAAGCCAGTGAAGTTGCTGCAGGACAGGTGTTATGTGACTCATGGAGGGGGTTCTGGTGATGATAGAGTTTTGAACCAGTTGCAGTTTATGAATAGATTTGTCCGACAAACCAAATAAGAGGGAGTTGCAGTAGTCCAGACTGGACGTGACCAGGCTATGGACCAGAGCTGCAGCATTGTCAGGTGAGAGGGATGGACGGAGACGGGAGATGTTGCGCAGGTGGAAATAGACTGAACGGGTGATATTGTTAATGTGAGCGTGGAAAGAGAGACTGGCGTCAAGGATGACACCCAGACTCTTAGCCAGTTTGAATGTATATGTTATTTATATTAGATAGGGTGGATTTGGCGCCAATGAGAAGAATTTCAGTTATACTACTGTTAAGTTTGAGGAAGTTGGTGGAGAACCAGGTTTCCTGAATGCAATCTGAGAGGTAAGTGGGTGAAAAGGTGGAGCTGGGTTTGGTGGATAAGTAGAACTTGGTGCCATCTGCATAAAAGTGGAAATTAATTTTGTACCAGTGAAAAATCTGGTCAAGGGGGATGACGTAAATGTTGAATAAAAGAGGCCCGAGAACAGAGCCTTGTGGAACGCCAGAGAAAAGGGGGGATGGGCGGGATTTAAATGTTTTACAAAAATCGTTCACTAACAACTACTAACCTCAATTAACCACCATATTGTAAACAATCTATTAACTTAGTAACTATTACTACATGCGTATATAATAAGATGTATTCCCGTATATTTTAATCCTTTACTTCCACTTTCTAAATAATCGTATGAACCAATAATAACTTATTATTTCTAAAGCATATAAACTGATTACTAATGTCTGTTCATGTAGGAGTGATGCTTTATAAATGATTAATGGAGTATTTACTAATGCTTCACAGCGTGCCATTATTATAAAACGTTACCGTTACTTTACAGCAGAGGAACAGGAGGATTTGTGCGTGGATGTTGTGTAGGAGGCTTGTGCGTGTCCACCCAGTCCCTCGGAGACGTGGACGAGGAAACACAATCCGAACCGATCAGAGTTTGTTTTGGTCTTTCCTTCAGTCTGGTGAAACAATGGAGACTGGGACACGTTGTCAATCACTTTGACTGAAATAACTGCAATGCAGAAAACGGAGAGGACGTCTGAGTGAAGTAGAACCAGGGAGAATTATCTGTGCAAGGAGATGAGTCCATATGTGTGTTTCATGGCACAGTTTATTAGATAAAGCTGTGTTCATAGGCCAGCTAGCCTCAGTGTCAGGTCTACAGCAGTAGAGGAGAATACTTCATGAGCGAGAAGTGAATTATTTTGTCGACTTTACTGCTTCTGCCTGCTCTGAAACTGATTATTAAATCGCTCACGCCCCCTGAGTTTAAGCATCTGGTATTGACAGTCCAGAGCTGTATGGGGTAACCTGAATTTTCCAGCAGCTGTGCGAGTCTGTCTTACTCTCACTGCATATGAGAGCTAAAGCTATGATGTTTCAGCTGTCTGTAGTCCTCATGGATCGTAGCCAAGCTTGTAAAGTAGTAGAAAAGTAGAAAAGTAGCCGTGTTTTAAACTGTAGCAGCAGCTAAACAGATTTATTTGCTCTGAGATCTTTTCACGGCTGCTTCTCCTGATGTCTCGACTCGTTTCTTCCTCTGCCGACGCGCGATACTTTTGTCTTGCGTCACTTTTAAACTGACGTATTAACGCGTGCGTCTGTGTGGAAACCTGTCCTCCGTCTTCGCTGCTTTGTCTGTGGTTTAACATTTAGCTCGTTAAATCTAGTTGACAGCCTTGATACCTAGAATGAAAGCAGTGACACATGAGAGAAGGCATGAAATTGAAATGCCACCGATCCTGCATTCCGACCGACGACGCTCCCAACTCCGAGCCGTGCTACTCTCATAGTGCTTACCGTGAATCCACTTGCATATTTCAGGGTTCATTTGATTGCATGAGCGAGCCGTATATTCTCTTAGACCCGGGGCCTCGATTTGGGACACTTTGCCACAGCTGACCTTTAAGTAGCAGCCTGCACAATTCTTCTCCTCTTCCATCATCACTTGAAAGACCTGCCAACATGAAATGAGCCCGCTGCCTTGGATTTTAAGCCGTGACGAGCTGTCGGGCTCTGAGGGCTGTTAATACATTTTAATTCTGCTCTGAACACAAAAAACTCTTGATTCTTTTAATAACCGGATCCAGGATAATCGACCGAGGGACATTTTTATATTTCACTACTTACGTCTACCTTTTTATCATGAAAACGCGAAGAAAGAAGTTCAGAAATTACCTCACAGCCTCTTGTCGTATAATGAAAACCATCATAATTAGCTGCTCCAGTGTTTCTTCAGTGTTTCTTCGAGGCTTCGCTGAGAGGGTTATGGCAGCAGAAGTGTTTTACGTCAGAGTGAGCTGGAGCGGCGGTGTTACCCTGCAGCCTGACACTTTATGAACCCTCTGTTGCTGGGAGAAAGTCAAACTCCCCTCCCTCAGAAAAGAGAAAGAAAGAAAGAAAGAAGGGCGTCTGTGTGTTTGAGATTTGCTGAATCATCTGCCCGTCTTGCCTCTGGAGCTGCGAACGAATACAAATGGTCCGCTACAGCGTCGTGTTGGCGGTTTGATGGACACGGACACAGAGGCCTCCTGCAAATGAGCTGCGGTGCTTGTTTAAAAGCTTCATGTTCACTGGGCCGGATCAATAGACCGTCTGAGTAATGCTGCACTTTGCTTTTTTTTTTTTTTTTGCGCGCGAATTGAATATTTCAGCGAGCTGCATATTTTAGCTTATGCAAACAGTGACTCATTATCATAGCGCGAGTGATTGAAAGTTGGCTCTTGGAAGTTGTCGGAGAATGTTCCCCGGAGGGATGGTGTCAAACTGGGGTTTAATGAAATCAAAGGCGTTGTTTAACTTGGAAATGAGACATGTGGTGTTTACGTCTTCTTAAACTTATTTATCCATGGTCACAACAATTTAACTTTCTGGTGTTTTCATCTCCTGTCAAATATAAACTGTAATACGTCAGACAGCCAACGTCTTTGATTCAGGTTGAATTTCACTCCCTGTAGAGACACCATATTAACAGACACTGACAAACCCTCCATTATATCACCCATGTCTCTCCAGAACACTGACCTCCAGCCGCCACCATTTTGTCGATGTCCAGCTAACTCCAGGCTAATTCAAAAAAATGATGCCGGTGCAGACGGTCACTTGTCACTGACTCGATGCATGATTATGCCTTAAACATGCATGACTTTAAGCCTTTCCTTTAAACTTTAAACAGGTGAGTTGCATTAAATTTTCATTCTTGCTTCATAATGTTGTCATGAGTGGAGATTTTATGTGGACAATTTAACACAAAGGTCTAAAGGGACTAACTTGTTTTTGGAGCCTCCAGTGGTCAACAGAGGAACTGCAGTTACTTCCATGTTAGATCGAAGTTGCCTCTCAAGCCTCTCCTCCACAGCTCCCCCTCCATGTTAGCTTGACTTTATAACATATTGACTTTATATTGATTGTGGTGCCTGTGGCTCAGTGACTCTGTCCACAAATCAGAGGGTTAGCCGTTTAATCCCTGGTGATCCCCAGTGACTAATGGCTTGACCCGTCGTTGTGACTTTAACCCTTTGTGGGGCGATATTTTGGTAACTTCAGCACACATTTTTTAAAATTGTGTCCCTGTCAGCCAGAGACGTGACTGAGTAAAAAACCCAGGGACACGTCTCTGAGCATAACAGCTTCATTAGGTACCGTTGTTAAGTGTCCTAATGTTGACTAATGTGATCATGTGTATGTTGACGAGCGCCGGAATCAGCACTTATGTTCTAATGGTCTAAATCATTGACTGTGTAGAATATTTCTGCTGTGAAGTTGGACAATTTAACATAAAGGTCTAAAGCAGACGTCTACAACAGAAGGGCCGTGACCCCTAGGGGGTCCTTGGAGGTACTATAGGGGGTCGAAAGTTTTGGTTGATGAGACTTTTTTTTTATATTCTCCCCACAATTTTTTCCAGAAATTTAAATCTTTAAAGACACATACACTTAAGTAGGGGGTCCCCGCTCCATCTGTCCATCAGTTTGGGGGGTCCCTGGCCTGGAAAACATTGAAGACCCCTGGTCTAAAGGGATCGGCTCGCTTTTAGAGCCTCAAGTGGTCAATGGGGGAACTGCAGTTTCTGGCACTTCCATGTTAGATTGCTGCTTGAGTATTTGAAGCATCAACCTCAGCTCCACTTTGATTTTATTGGAGTTAAAAACACATTAAAGCTGTTAATGAGGTAACATATAGCAGCGTCACTGTCTGCACAGACCTCTCTGTGACTGTCTGCAGGCAGCCAATACATTTTTACCATGCACTGACCACATATGTACCAGAAAAGCAGCCTTTCTCTTTCTGTCCAGCCAAACACAAATAAATAAATGATCTCCTCTTCTTGGTGTCAGGAGGTCACCACCAAGTTTTCTTGTGTGCATCTGAGATGCTTGTTTGCATGCATCCTGACTGCTATATATGCAAGTCTGTTGTACAGTAATGGAAATGGACATGAGACGTGAGCTCTCATTCAGACAGCTGATTCTGATCTACAGACGTCTGCAGATTTGAGCTGGAGAATGAATGCATGGCAACTTTATATAAATTCACTGACTTCTTGTAGGAGACGTCACAACTTTCCTTCACCTGAAACATGAAAAGCTTAACGCTCAGAATCAAGTACATGCAGCCGGGCAAACATCAGATCTCCATCAGCTCTTTCTTGAGTGTGCTCACAGCTGGCAGCGAGTGAGCCGATAAGGCAGGACGCTCCTCCTAAGGCCATGCGTTAAGATTTCTCTGCAGAGCTCTATGTAAATGGAATGATTATATAACATGACGAGTCTGTCTGAGTGGTACACCCCGTGGGCTGGTGTGATATAACGGTCAGCTATATAATCACACCTTAGCAACATGCAGACAGAGAAAAATAGCGATATGAAGCTGAGCGAGGCCGGTCTGGTTTCTGAGTGACAGCTGGCCACCGGCTCAGAGCAGACATGGGGTCCTCAGCTCTCCGCCAGTTCTTCCCCGGCTTCGGGTGTGGTTGTCGACTTATATGCGCGCTCTCACGCAGCATAGGGCTGAAGTCCGTGGGGACTGTTTCTATCTGCCGCTGGATGATGAGCGAATGCTAAGTCTCTGTGAAAGGGTTACTCACCAAACGCTGCTTTACGTCAAGGTGTTTGAAGCAGATGATTCCAAACCCGTCAACTTGTCAGCGCTGGATACGTTCAGGCTGGAAGCAACATTAGTCTCTGTATACTGTAGCTATGGTGTTGACGGTCTTATACACCGATCAGCCACAACATTATGACCACTGACAGGAGACGTGAATAACATTTAAATCATCTTGCTCCAGTTCAGTGTTCTGCTGGGAAACTTCTGGACCTGGCTTCATTCATTGGTGTGGATGTTACTTAGACATGTAGCACCCACCTAGACCAGACCAGGCACCCCCACCCCATAGCAATGACACTCATTGATGGCAGCAGCCATCCCCAGCAGGATGCAGCCACAAAAACACTTTAGGAAGAAGAACAGCACAAGGTGTTGACCTGGCCTCCACATTCACTAGATCCCAAACTGATCAAGTATCTGTGGGATGATCCACAGAGGCCCCTCCCCTCAAAGACCCCCCCACTAACAACAGGACACCCTCAGAAGGCCCACGTCCTTTCTTGGATGAGTCACCACAAAAGAGACCTGCACAGTATAAGGTCATAATGTTATGCCTGATCGGTATAGATTGATACTTGTTGCCTCAGCCTGTAAAGTTCAGGTACTCAAAGGTCTCTTTTATAACCTGCTCATGATTTTTACATTGTCTGACACATTCCTGAGCAAGTTTCATCAGCCAGAATGAATCAGGCTGGTAAACAGAGGAAAGTTTGGGATTTAGTCTTCAGTTCTTTCTACGTAAAACCTCAGCTTCTCTACGTTCGTGTTTGTGTTTGTGCACTTTGATCAGATTTCCCTTTGTGGACACTCCACCACTGTCCACACATTCTGCTCCAAATCCTAACTGGTGCACTTCCAACCAGCAGGTCAAAACAAAAAGCAGTTAGCACTTAGATGTTCTTGTAAATAAGCGAGTAAATAATTACAGCGTGCCCTGAAACCCAAGCTCCACTCTCCGTCCTCTTCACTGACCTTTTGACCCATCTGGTCATCTTCAGGCCAGCGCTCAAGAGCCTTTAAAAGTTTCATCCATGCAGAAACTCCAAGCTCTCCTGTTCTGCATAAATATGCCGCGCCTGACAGCAATGGCTAAAATGAATATTTATTGCGTATTTATTTATTTAAATCTTCTCCGACCCCCTGCTGGCTTTTTTTTCATTATAAAGTCAGAAGTGAATGAATATAATATGACTTTATATTCGCCACAGTCAGCTTCTGCAGATGCACTTGTGTGCACGTGTTGCAGACAGTGCAGGCGTGCCGGTGTAGTGCAGGGTACAGATGAAGAGTGGAAATCTATAAGCGTGTGCAGATAAACATGTCTTGTTTGGGGGAGTAGCTACATCCTTCTAAGGCTTGTTTTTCAGAAGTCTCAAAGTATACACCAATCAGGCATAACATTATGACCACCTTCCTTAGGGGCCTGGACCTTCGTGGGCCTTCTGAGGGTGTCCTGTTGTTAGTGGGGGGTCTTTGAGGGGAGGGGCCTCTGTGGATCATCCACAGATACTTGATCAGTTTGGGATCTAGTGAATGTGGAGGCCAGGTCAACACCTTGTGCTGTTCTTCTTCCTAAAGTGTTTTTGTGGCTGCATCCTGCTGGGGATGGCTGCTGCCATCAAGGAGTGTCATTGCTATGGGGTGGGGGTGCCTGGTCTGGTCTAGGTGGGTGCTACATGTCTAAGTAACATCCACACCAATGAATGAAACCAGGTCCAGAAGTTTCCCAGCAGAACACTGAACTGGAGCAAGATGGTTTAAATGTAATTAATTTCTCCTGTCAGTGGTCATAATGTTGTGGCTGATCGGTGTGCATTATTACATATGCATTTTTTTTTGGCTAAATTGCTTGTTTAAAGTCTTTATGTTTAACATCTGTTCAGTCATCTGATCACCTGCTTCTTGCCTCTCGTTGTAACGTTGGTAGCAATGATACCTGAAGTTATAATAAAGCAGAATGATCCTGTGAGGCAGACCAACACTATAAAAAGTTTTATTTCGACCATTTGCTCAGGTAGTACCTTCCACTTGGTCATTAAAACGTTTTAATTCGCTTTCAGCCGGGGCAGACAGCAGGCTGTACTTCCTTCCTTCACATGCGTCGCATCAAACCACATCACATTCATTTGACGGTTTCCCCCTGGGGTGGTATTAAGAGGAACATCCACATCTGCATGTATTCTTGTGGGAAATAAAAAACACTTCTCCAGCTGTTTGATACATGACAACACCCCAGGACTCAGACGCATCTGCATCACGCTCTCCCCAGCAGCACCTCCAGACAGCGTGGCAGTCATTCTCTCACCACAGCGTGCTTCTCCTGCTTTCTTTCTTTTTCAGTTTGACTGAGCGCATGTGCTCCGTGACGCCCTTCTTCACACCGAGTCACACACGTTCACACCTGGCAGATACCCAGAACAGCCCGTTTTTACTATTCACAGCACTTGAAGAGTTTTTTAGGGTGAAGTGTTTAAACTTGTTTTAGCAGCAGCTGCAGGTGGGAGTGTAATTCACTCAGCCCCTGCTTTTACCCAGCTAGTTCTGGCTAATGTGGAAATGTGCACCGGTGGCGTGGTGCAGCCTCTCCACTGCCTCTGGATGTACCGCCAACTTGTTTGTAATCACAGTATGTCTGTAATGTTCCCCATCAACACGTATTAGACTCATTAAACAGAAATAGCTGCGTAATGTTCCCCGTCAACGCATGTTAGGCGCAATAAACAAATATAAATATACGAGCTGAAACGCGCTGAAGCAGCTAAGAGAGCTGCACCACGGCATGAGGGAAAGCGTCGTAGGTGGTTCTGCGTCAGTTTGACACGTTACGGCGACTGAGCCGAGCGTACGTAGAGCGTAGCTGTTATGATGTGACAACTCGAAGGAAAGAACCCAGACTCAAAGACAGGACTTTAACGAAAAACAAAACTTTAGATGAGGAGGAGCTGGCTGGAGACAAAAGGCTGGTGCTGGCACTGGTTTCCAGTCCATCTTAGGATTCATTTAAAATTCTGCTACTAGTTCTTAAGAGTCTTAACAGCCAGGCACCATCCTACCTGTCTGAATTACTTCGTCACAAAACTCCACCCTGATCTCTGCGATCAACAGACCAGCTGCTACTGGACCTCCCCCAGGTCCAGGCTCAGGAACAAGGGCGAAAGTCTGGAACAGCCGACCCGTTTATACCAGAGCTGCTCCCAGACTTTGGAGCTTTTTAAATCTTTGTTGAAGACCCACTTCTTCTCGCCGGCCTTCAGTCCACGTTGAGCAAGCTATCTTGGATTTTATTTTACACACATTTGCATTAATCCACAGTCAGGGCATCACTAAGGTCAGACATTCATGGTGCACAGAGGGATTCATCCTCTGTGCACCATGTATGTCTGACCTTAATATTTAACGTGCATCCTCTTAGTTGCTTCTAAAGCATTTAATTAAAAGCCCAAATAATGTTTGATACGTGCATCTTGTGCAAGAGAGAAAATAAAGCTAACGTCCTCTCCTACGTCCTCCACTAAATTCCACGTCCATTGAGCCAATAGTTTTTTTACCTATTTTACTAAAAGCCAAAAAGGTCTGCCTCATATTAATGAGGAAGGAAAACGGTAGTATGAATTATCCTTTGGGAACCACAAAAGTCTGGGTAAACGTTCATGTCAATCTCTTCCGTAGACGTTGAGATTTCTTGACTTGATAAATGCAGAAATTTCATCTGCTTTTGGTGCTAAAGAGAAAGTCAGAGATCACCAAAGTTATTAATTCCTGGGGGCCCCTGAATGTCTGCGTGACCCCTCAGTAAATCCAATAACTGCTTTAATATTTCAGCCCAAACCAAAGAAGTTGACGAATTGACCGAAAACATCACTGTCATCGTTTGAGCTAAGACGGTTCAGAGTGAGGGCGGCCGGCCTCTGAATTCAATTACATTTTAGTCTACAGCTGATCCGTGTGCTGCAGCATGAACACGGATTAAATATATAAGCGCTGGATGTAAAACACAGCTTCATGTCTCTTTGTAGCGCTGCCGCCCTGCTCCCCGTTAACAGCAGCTACCCTGCACGTACAAATGCAAACCACCGCCTTTCAGACCTTTAGCGTCCCTCCACCTCGTCACAATGCACCTTCCCTCTCCAGATGTGAATCATGTATAGGTTGCAAACAACTGCAGTGTCAGTGCCGAGGAGGTACAATGAAGTGGATGTGGAGAGATGCACAAAGAGACTGAGGTGCAACAACCTTGGCAGCGCTACTGGCAAGTTGGAAACACATCCGCCTTGACAAAAGAGTAAAAATAGACTTAAAGAAGTGGTGGAAGAAAAAAGGCAAGGACAAGGTGGTCAGTGTGACGAGAAGAGCTCGCTGGAGAGAGACTGTGAATGGAGACGTTAGTGTCAGCTCTGTGTAAACTGGAAGACACCCGGTGAGTTACTTTACAGCCGAGCAGTTCAGACGTGAAGGGATGAGCTGCAGGTTTGGTCTTAGGTCGTCATCCGTTCTTTATTTTTGTGTCATAACACTTGACTGTGACGTCCAGGGCGCCCCCTTCACAGTCAGTCCTGATTAAACATCTCTGAGGCAGATTATTTACACTAATAAACCAGGTACAACATCTCCCCGGGTCTTACACTGTTTTCTTAAATTTAATTAAAGTAATTGAGATGTGTTATGTCAGTCTGCCGCCAAAGGAACCTTGCACTTACAGTGCAATAAAATAATGACATAATTGCACAGTTCAAAAGCTTCACGGAGGAATTGTGATGAGGGACTGTTTTAAATTTAGCAAGCTGTTGTTTTAAGGGCCGGCGACGATGGGGGACGTGACAGGAATACAAAGTAAAAGCACACACACAAAATCTGCTGATGTAATATAATAGGGAGCAGGTACATCAGCTACGTGGCTGGTTTGAACAAAACCGTTGGGTTAAATGTAAACTTTCCACAGACGTCCAAGCCGTTAAAGATGGACAAGCCCGTATGTTCATTGAAGAACAGCTCAGTGTTTCGTCTCTGGCCGTCTCCTGACTCCACCGAACTCCTAATTTCAAAATTTTCAATGAGATTTAAGGATGAGTGAAGCTGAGGCAGGTGGATGACACTGACATGGTACCCACATGTCACTCAAAGCAGCAACACCCTTAATTATTCATAACTCTTTGCCTTGATATCATTTAAATTAAATTAATAATAAATTAAAGTGAATTCTATAAAATTAGCCATAGAGGTCAGACTGTAATCGTGTTTATTTCTGCTGTAAAGTTGGACACTTTAACATGGAGGTCTATGGCGATTGAGTTGCTTTTGGAGCCTCAAGTGGACATTTGAGGAACTGCGTTTTCTGACACTTCCTGTGTTGGCTCCATCTTTAGAGGCACTGATGTTTCTACTTCCAACTGTTGGCCATTTAATCCAGTAGTTGGTTCAACATTTCACTTGAAACAGTTGTCAAGTTCATGGTGGTGAACTACGGAGTGCAGTGTTCAGGCTGTAGATTCATCTTCTTGGCATTAGAGCCGTAACAATCCTGTCTCCCCGACCAAAATGATGGGTCCCGCGGCAGCCAGCAGCACTTACAGATTGGCTTGTTTTCCAGCCTCGCTCCGAACCTGACCAGCATTTAGCAAGTGTCCGTGTTCATTTTTTTCTCTGATTTGTTGCTTGATCATTTCTAACTCTCACGGCAGCTGAGGCATATTTTAAAACTGTTGGGAGTGAAGCACTAATCAGTCCCGTCACAAATCATGCCCTGTGGTGGTAGTAAATTTGGAAGTGATAATTTATGAATGAAGAAAGCAAACGGGCCAAGAGAGATAAATTAAAGGCAAAAAAAGCCGTATCACACATTAACTCAGCTGTAATTTTATATTTCTCCTGGCGGACAAATCAACTTTTCAAATGAATTATTCTTTATCAGAGCAGATGTTTGGAGCCTGCAGAGACGGAAATGAACAGCTGGACATCGTAACGACAAGTTTGCCTCTCTCTAGAAGGAGTTCTCTCCCGGCGATCGGATTTCACGAGTATGCCTGCACATACAAGACGACAATTTGTATTATTTAGGCGGCTTGTCTAGCAGCACCGCGCGTTATTGCTTTCACATATCCCACGATGCAGCGGAGAACATTTAGGAGGCTCCAGATGTGCACGAGAGGGAAGAGTTCAGCGGCCCGCTTTTTAATTTATTTCAGCTTTTAGGCGCTCACAGGTCTGAGAGAGCAGTTGAAAATGTGGCCTCTATTGATCGGACTCCTGCAGATAAAGCGCGATCACGCTGCACTGTTTATTTTTAGCAAACACACACACAAAGCTGCTGGAGGCGCCTTCGAACCGATCACGTTGGGATTTTGTGGGCTAAACTTTGCCAGTGCGGTGTTTTGCCAGTGTCTTCAGATGAAGACGGAGGCGGCCGCTCTGTAGCACCTGACCTCAGCTGCCCTGCAGACCGTTGCCTACCTCCGTTTAATGAACAGAGGCGGCCGTGGGTCAATACCAGGGCAGTCTGCCAGAGGACTAAGTCAACCACCGACGCCAGAGCAGAAATATTTATCTGAGTTGTGGTAGTTGGCCGCTGCAGACTCCGATCGTCTCAGTCCGTCAGGAGGAAGATCCGTGCCTTTCGTATTTTCTTCGAGAAAACAAAGTCTTGCATCTTAAAGGGAACGAGTCCTCGTGGGCTTTGCGAGATTACACAAAATTAGTCAGCGATAAATACCATCTAAAGCTCGCCTCCACATTCTTAACGGAGAAAAATGATTCCTGGATGCGATTCCCCCGTAACGGAAACACGCATGTCGGCGCCGTTTATTTATTTTTTGATTGATCTGAGAGCAGATTTAGACTTAATCACAGCGAAGTCATCTGAGAGAGAGAGAGAATAATAAAGCTTCTGTTTAGCGAGCGGCCGTCCCGTTTCGCTATAAAACAATTAAAAGTGGAGAAGGCTCGACACGATCTGCCACGTACGGTAATCGCATAAACGCAGTTGTATCTCAGCGACAAATATCTAAAGATCTCCTCATCCCTGAGCTCCTTCTGGTGGAAGATATGAGTTTGCATCTTCCTTTCACTCCCTCCGCTGCTGATCTGTGCGCGTGTGTGTGTATAAATAAACGTGTGGCAACATTTGGCTTTTCAGTTTGTACTCAACAGCCTTTTAATTGAATATCTGCACACAGCGGTGTAATGCAGCTCGGGAGGAGAGAGCCAGGAGGTGGAAAGAGGGAAGGAGGGAGGGAGGAGCCAGTGGAGGAGGACGAGGATGAGAAATTAAAAGAGAGAGGAGAGGGAGAGAGTTGGAAGCGGCGAGGATGGTGAGATGGAGAGTAAGAGCGGGGCTGAGGAGGCTGGTGTTGTCAGGCCAACACAGCGGCTCTGTCTCACTGTCACCTTCAGGCTCAGCGCTGTTCTCTGCTGATGAACACAGTCTTCTTCACCCCGGAGTGGGATGTGTTTGTGTGTGTGTGCTGTGCTAAATCTCCCTCCTCAACACAGAAACCTGAGTTTAGTGCTCATTTATTCGCCTGCTTACTGTAAGTGAACCGTTCTGTACCTGCCTGGTGTGTTTCCGCGAGGCATCACCCTCGCAGCAGAAGAAAAACAGTCGGTCTGAGCCAGGTCCTGAGCTGCAAAGGCAGCACGGCATTCCTGCAAACGTTTTGTCTCCCGTTCCTATGTAGGTGGATGTGACAAAGCCGGCAATATGTTCACGTTGTCGTGCAGGTTTTAACATATGCCCGTGATCAGAAGTTGCGTGTTCGAGTGTTTGTTTTGTCGCCGCTTCACGCCTCGTCATGTAAGATTCGTTTTCGACTTCATATGGCTCCTTACACTCGGTTGGTTGATGTCGTGATCAGTTAGGATGCACACGTATTTATTTGGCCATCTGTTTACCTGCAGATCCGTGGAATTTTTCATTGCTCAGTGGAATACCTTTACAGGTCCTGCAGCAACTACACACGAGACGTCTTCATGGTATTACAGAAGCATGTCCTAGCTGCAGAGCTGGACCGATTGCACACATGATGTCTACACTAGGAGCTGCACGAGCTCAGAGTTTTTCAAGTCTACTGTTTTGTGATTAAAGTCGAGTCGACTAGTCTTTGATGGTGTGCCTAATAAAAACACAGTAGAAAGTAACGCTATCTATAATCTTGACCTGAGAACAGATAGCTCATGTGCTACGTACTGTGAGCTGCAGATATGTATAGACTGTATAAAAACAGGCAGCACCACAGCACCATCAGTACTCTGCAGTGTGTTGTTAGATGAGATAGTGTTGCAGGTATTTCTCTGCAGCTAAAGGTCTAATAACTAGTTGATGTGCAGCCTCCTTCATTTTGGTGTAGTTGTTAACTGACTGGACCGTTCCTCTGCTAGCATTAGCATTAGCCTTTTCAGATGCATTGCTCAGTAGTACTTTAGTTGTATTTCAGGACTGACATGTCACTGGGTTCCTCACTTGTCTTCTAGGAGGCGTCCACGTTGTTACCATCACGTGATCAGTGACTAGCCGACGTGATGCTTAAAGCTTCATGGCTTCAGCAGTGAAGTCCACAGGGGTCCGCACAACCCGTAATATCTACCCAACAGTCGATCTCAGGCTGCAGAATCAGGCCGTATCGCTACAGGAGAAGATCGTTCTGTCTCACTCAGGGTGATTGCTTCCCACAAAGATGTACCTGAGGACTGACGCTCGATAGTCACCTCTTGAAATCCGTCCACATCCTCTGGTACAGCAGCAGTTGGCGAGTACAGATGATTCAGAAATGACTTTGCAATAAATGGAAAGCAGAAAACAAGAGCTGCAGAGATGTGATTATGTGGGCGGCCGGTGCACCGTTTGGCAGGTAGCCGTATTTTTAAGGTTAAAAAATGTGGGCTTTTATTTGGAAAACGCTCTGATGTGGTTCTGCAGAATGGCTGGGAGAAATGTTAAATTTAGGGTAAAAACAAAAAAAAATAATCTTGTGAATGTTGTTGATGTGATCTTGAGGAAAGGATCTAAAACACAAACTGCTACAGAAACACAGAGATTTGAGGCAGCTGGAAGAGAAGTGAAAAAAAATGAGTTTCTCTGAACGACATCAATGCTCCGCTGCCTTTTAGTGTTTATACTGATAAAGAACTGAATCATTAGTAACAGCTGTTATTATGCTGCACAGAAGTTTCTACTCTTGAGCATTGTCAAGTTAGAAACCTGTAAAACCAAAACCTTAAATCTCATTTAGGTTGGATTTGATGCTTCCAAAATGCTATCAGTTACTTATTTCAAAGCTTAAAGGACATTAAGATGAAATTAATTCCATGTTCTGTTCAATTGCTCCGTCAGACGTCAGCAAAAACATCGTCTTAACAAGAAATGTGGACTTTCTTGCCTTCAACATTAAGCTGCACATAGTTGCAGAAACATTTCTAGAGTTTGTTGTGCAGCTGCAAAACTGGACAAGAAGCTTAAACCTTAAGTTAGAAACAAAACGGTATTGTGCAGAATGCTAATGTTAGCATGCCAATACGACAACGCTAACAAACTACGTCCTCTGATGGTGCCATTTCTTCTTTTTTCAGACTTTGGTGCATTTGTGTCACAATAAAAAGTGAAGAAAACATTTAAAAGCGTGGCAAGACACGAAGCATGCATGCAACCATGCTTCTGGAACAAAATGGGCATTCTTTGTTGCCACTGTAAAGGGTTTTCTTGTCCTGTTATCATAAAACAACGCAAAGAACCAAAAACCAGGACAAAAATCATTGATTGTACCGTTTATAGAGGTGGAGGTACACTGTGTGACATAATCCACGGGCTTCTTAAAGAAGGGTTTTGAAGCTCAGTGCATCATCTTGGAAGTGCCTGCCTCCTCCAGACTCCAAGACAGTTCCAAAGTGGTCAAAGAGGTGGAGCTGAGGTGGGTGGGTAGCTGGCTAGCTGGCTTACCTCTGTAAGAATGAGGAAATGAGCTCCAGAGACCAAACCATCTTTTTTGTACCGGCGTCTGTTAATACGTTTATTTAACATTTAGCTCTACGAGGATTAACTGGCTTCTGGAGCCTTTAAGTTGCCGACCAAGGACCTGCAGCTTTTGGCATTTCCTCTGATGGCTTCATGTTTAAGCCCCAGAGTCTGCAGCTTGGTGAAAAGTCAGGAGGAAGTTCCAACAGTTCATATCTTTTGGTTGAAGTACTCTTGTTGGTGAAAGGTTGAAGCTGTGTTTCATCGCGGCTCCTGTTGCAGCCAGCAGCACCATCCTGAGCCTCTGTGGGACTAGACAGCAACAGGAAATGCTCTGTGTGCAGCCATGATGGACTGTTGCTGTGACTTTATCTCTGAACCACACGTATTTATTGCCGTCTTTCTTGTGTGTCGTTTTAAAACCTTGATTTAAGTCCTAATAAACCTTGTCCTGTCCAGACTGCTGCCTCCAGGGCATCCCTACTGGCCTGATAGAGGAAGAACAGCGCCTGTGTGCACATGGTCGACTCCACGCTGGCACACCTTAGACCTCATTGTCTTCGTGCTTTGGCATTAGTCCCAGCAAGGTGGCAGTCTGCACATGTATAGTCCTGTCCTCCTTGTTCAACCATCCATCATCCCGTCACAGAATACAAGACTTTCTCAGTAGTGCTCCTTACAATGCAACAGCCGGCCCCCCCATTCCTCCCTCCCATCTTTCCAATTTCTCCTGCAGCTCCTCAGGAGTCTGGCTGTCACAGTGTGTTTCCTGTTACAACTCTTCTGGTTCGATCCTCTCCTGTCAGCCCAAACCTCCCGTTATCTATCCGTCTGAAACATGGAGCCTGACACGAGCCGGTGCCTGCTCTGCAGTGGTTCCGCTGCAGTCGGAGCTGATTGCACTCGGTCGGTCGGGTTTGGACTGGCGGGGAAGTGGCGGGGGGAAGTCCGGCAGACGTGACAGCACGAGATCGAGACTCACCAACGCTGATAAGATCACCGGTTCCCGTGAGAGCTGGTCTCTGGGCTGTTAGAGGATAATTAATGAGTACACCTGCACGCTCATTATCATGATTATGATATTATGACAAATGGTGAAACAAATAGTGTTTGCAGTCGTTAGTGCAGCGTGAAACTGTCACTGGGAAGAAGCAGATGTCGAGCAGCTCCCATTGTACGTGGATTAAATCTATATTAAAGAATCACATTAACAAGATACTAACCTTTCAGTGTAGTCATAATGTAATGGTTAATTGGATTCCAGGACTGAGCGAAGGGTCAGATTGAACATTTCTTTCCCTTCGAGCGTTTTAACGCGATGGTCTTTTACATGCGGCAGAAACACTGGATCATTTAACAGAACTACAGTATGTGGTTCCACTAGGTACCAATTAGGGTTAATTATTCTAATTTTCTCTCCAAATACCACGATACCCATGAGCCTCGGTTACCATCGCTGAGCAGAACGAGGAGCACATCGAAGCCTTGACGTTAGAATCTCTTTACATTTCAGTCAGGAACAAAACATGAGCTGGAGAACCGTAAACTCAGGAAGGACATTTCATTTTTTGATCATTTCTTAGATAAATACCTGGCGGCTTCCTGTCCGGTCCGCTGAAAATGGATAAATAATCAGCCTGGTAATGTCCAGACCTAGCTCAAGTGAATTGCACAACAGAATACTCATTTTAAAGAACATTACGTGTTGGACTAGTTTCCTACAGGAGTTGGAGACATGTTGGTTGAAGGAAATACTTCATATTTGGAGCAAAAGTTCACTTTTATGCGAGGATGAAGTCTTTAGGCTCTGGTGGTGACACTGAACCCTCTGTAAAGTCATCCATGCGTTTCCTGAACAGCAGATTTTCTCAGTATTTTGTCTCTAGCTGGCAGCAACTCGCTCCACCTAGCTCACTTATTAAAAGAAGTGCGATCGGACCTGAGACAGACAGCTAGCAAGCTGTCACTGCACCTTAATGTCACTCAAAGAAATTAGCTAAAGACGCCCAAACTGCATTTGCATCAGGCTGTTAAACATGTGTTTCTGTTGCAGGTATATGTTTTTAAAATTAGATTTTGAAACTGGGGATTTCTTAGCCAGTCCGTAGGGGACAGATTTCTACCAGCATAGCCCGTTGATTGCAATCCTATCCGCTAGCAGCGTAGCCATAAAGCTAGCCTGATTCATAGTTTGAGCCTCAAGTGGACATTAGAGGAACTGCAGTGTTTTGGACTTTGGACTTCCTGCATCTGTTCCAGTTCAAAATACGCATCTGACCAAGTATGAATGCATTTACCAAGTGCACTGCTGTGTCTAGATCCAGAATGAACATCCTGCAAAGTCTGTACTCAAGAGTCAAAGTTTGCATACTTGTTGATAAAGACCTCTGGAGGTTGTGCTCAGTCTCAGGTCAAAGGTCAAGACCACAAGACAGGTTACTGATTTAATAAGTCTAATAAGACCAAAGGTCAAAGGTCAAGTCAAACGCAGCAGCCTATCGTTGAGCAGGTGATCGCTCTGGAGTACATCATGAGGCCGTTTCCACTGCATCGCGTCACATCTTGTTTTTATCACTACGTCGGCTTCTTGACCTCGGCCCGGCGTTTAAAACCTTCCCGACTTCCGGGAGCCTCTTTCGGGTCTCCTCGTCGTCGCCGTGTGGTTGGTTGCCAGGCAACCGGCAGAGCCTTGGCGCGGTCAGTGCTCCCGGCCAAGGAGCAGACCTTTCTAACGCAGGTTTTTAACTGGAGTAAACAAACAAGGCCGACGCTGCGCTGTGGAGCTTTGAGAGAAGTTAACTCCCATTTATCTGAACGCATCGCTGCTAGAAGAAGCGGACACTTCACAGCAGAGCTGCTCCGTCTGATGATTCATGACATCTGATCCCGCCGCCTCACGTTCACTGTGTCTTTACAGACGAGCAGACTTTTATTCCTGAATCTTTTACAAAAAGCGACTCGTGAACATTGCTCACAAGCAGGAACGGGAAAACGTGTGAAGATTAACACGAGAAGAACAAGGGAGTTATCTTGTTCTGCAAATCGCAGCTTGTTTTGGTAGCGGGTGAAACGAGGCCCAGAGCGATTCCCTCCGCTGCTCTGCTTTCTTGCTCAAGAGCACAGAGTTTCAGCTACGAGCGCCGTGCAGCATCTTAGAGTTCCCTCTGAGAACCACGGCAGTAGAGCGCTTTAATGATTCCTGCTTTTTGGGGACAGGTTGACTGCAGGACGTGCTTGCATATGGATTACATCGATAGGAATTTGTGCATGTACTGGAGCTGCATAAGCTCCCAAATTAAATGTTGGTTTTAAGCAGATTGCACGTGGAGCAAAAGGCTGCAGAGACTCGTGTAGCATAAGAAGAAGAAGAAGAGGAAGCAACGGATGAGAAGAGAGGACAGAGGGAACAGGCGGAGGAGAGGAAAAGATTACTACCACAGTACATCAGGCTTAGCTTCACATCCTTAATGGTAACCATGGAAATAATTATAGAGCAGACAGACAGACTGTGTTGGAGAGAAAGAGAGAGGGAGAGAGCTACAGAGAAAGAGAGGGAGGGAAAAGACAACGGGAGAGGAGGAGAGAAGGAAAGCTGGTGGGGGGTAAAGTAGCTGAAATGTTTGTTGGAATCTCTAAACCGTGTCTCCGCCGCCTGGAACAGTTTAAAGATCACATGAGCAGGATGAGGCGGAGGTTAAGCCCTCTAAAGTCAGTCTAACCCGTCGCACGGCGGCCGCAGAGTCTGAGCCCGATGTGAATCCGTCCTCTGATATGAAGCTGCACGGCAGAGACGAGGCATCGAAGGCGGAGGAGAGCGGCGCCAATGAAGATACCCACCGCCGGAGTGGAGGTCGCATTATTTTTAGCCACCTTTCAGTCTCACTGCCAGCGACCGGGGACTCTGCTGCTACGGTGAGTACAGCAACGGTACAGTGTCATAATGAAAACGGTGCTTTTAGAAAAAAAAAAAAGAAAAGTTGCCTCAAACCCACAGTCGTCATGGAAACTGATCTAAGATACCCTTTACCCCTGTGGAAGTGCCGATTGCTTATCACTGCCGAAAGCTCAATCAATGGCGATATCGTTAGGACTGGAATTAAAGAAGCAAACAAGTAAACGGAGCTGGAGGTAGTTTGAGACGCAGGGAGGGTGAGATCTAAAAAGCTTGGATGCCAGTTTTCCGGAGAGATGCGTGCTCCGGCGGCGGCGGGAGGTCAAGCGAGGATGAGGCGTAGTGGTGTCATATTTCATTTTGCTGGGTCATGATGGTGTCACGGCGTCCGTGGGCACAGACCGGGGGGGGGGGGGGGGTCCTCTACAGCTATGCTGCTGCACTGTACATCATGTGAGTCATGTTATCCCTGCACGCCGCCCTCACAGTTGCCCCTTGGCTCTGGACGCTCCGGGCTGAGTGTGTGCACGTCAGCAGAAGGTGAAAGGTAAACAGAAGCAGAGTGGGAAAAGGGAGGAGAGATGTTCCCATCCAGCCCCACCCCTCCTCCTTCTTCTCAGCATCTCTCTCTCTCTTCCTCTCTCTCTCTTTTGCTCTACTACTGGAAATACAGAGAGAGATGCAGGGAGAGGGAGACTGAAGCGCAGGGCATCAGTGCTGCTGCTGCTTCCTCCTCAAACCGTCCACCTGTCCAGGATCATCTCCGTCCAGGCAGCAGACAGGAGAAGCATCCATCGCTTGCCTGCCGGATTATTTGAGGATGAAGCACCGTTTGGTGTGAAGCAGGACGAGGGACTAAGTTGCCACCATTACCTTTTTATTTATTTTTTATTTGGTGCTGCCTGACAGCTGCTGTTATTGCTTCAGTTTGCAGTCAGTGCAGTTTCTACTTTATTCTGCATTTCTTTTGGGGTTTTTTTTACCACTTTTTTTTTTCTACACGGCTCTGTGCATATTACATTGGAAGGTGAATCTCCCGTTTTGAATCCTCCTGCTGGCTGCACGCCGGAGGGTCCGATCAGAGGAGACAGCGGAGAGAAGCGCGTTTGCTCAGCCTGCACATTGGCGCACACGCACCCAGAGAGAGAGAGAGAGAGAGAGAGAGAGAGAGAGAGGCGGACCCATTGCGCACCGCACCTTCACGCACACATGGGCTCGGACGTGCGCGCACAGGGCTGCACCTCGACACGCGCAGCTGCCCCCCCATCTGCGCGTCTGCCCGGATTTTGATTTGCAGTTAAAGACCCCGGAGTCCCGAAGTGGAACCGCGTCCAACTCTCACCTCCCAGCTCATCCGCGGCAAGTCCCACCTTCACGTCATGCGCAAGGCGGACACGCACTAAAGGAGACCGGCGCGGAGACCTTCCCCCCTGTCTAAAAGATGAGAGAAATTGGCCCCAGCGGATCTTCCGTCGGTCTCCGGAATTGCAAGCGCAGCGTCGGGGCGGAGGGCGCCGGGGAGAGGGGACAGGGAGAGGCCGGGGAGGAGGGGCTCTCATCCGGGCTGCCCGCCGCGGAACAGCCGCTGCTGCCGGTGCTCGAGAAGCAGGCTGCTGCTGCCGCCGGGGGAGGCGGGGGGAGCATGAACGGTGCCTCGGTGTGAAATTCTAACAGTCAGCTGGCTTTGGGCTGCAGCGTTTGTTTTTCCGTGGTTTTACTTCTCACTAATTAGTCCGAAGATGCGAGATAACGAACAGTGGCCTACTTAATCACTGTCACCCTGTTCTCTCAGCTGTGTGGCACTTTTGGGTCAACCTAAAGGTAAATTCAGCACTTTGGAAGTGAAGGTCTGCAGGCTGTGAATTTACCTGTGCCCACCCCAACAGCAGCCCCCTACACCAGTCTCATGTGATTCTTTTTATCTTAACGTGTTTGTAGTTGATAAGTCAGATTCAGCCGAGAGAAGACTCCTCATAATATTCCTCTAATCTTTCTATAGGGCCAGTCTAGTGTGTCTGTGATGCTCAGTAGTGAGTTTATGGCCACCGTATTGCACTTGATGGTTGTTTTTATCTCTTAAATCTTGCTAGGCTGTAGTATTTGATTAGAATATAACATAGTTTATAGGTTTCTGTGATATTTGTATAGATTTGTCCTTAAATTTACTATAAACTAATCCTATAATTGTCTTTTCTATTAATACATCCATACACCTTGAAGGAACCCTGTATCCAGGTGCCTTGGCAGTGGATGTAATCTATCATTTATTCATATCTGTCGATGAAATATTTAAAGATCATGCATTGATTTAAGGTCATCCGTTTGCACCATGGACGTATTTCCGCTGCGCAGGGCGTCTGTGGTGGAGTTGATTTCCCCGTCGTCGCTTTAGTTCACGTCCTCTCGGCTCCTTCTTTTGTTCCAGGCTGATTTAAGCGTTGACTCTCTGAGCAATACTTCCTCCGCCTGGGCCTCGAACGCGGCCTTAAGAGCCCGCCGGAGGACAGTGACCTGCTCAGCAGAGGGTCAGACGGCGCCTGCGTGCGTGCCGCAGACACCTGTTGACGGGCGCTGTTTTGCAGATTCGCCCACACGCTCGGCCGCTTGCAGACTTTTAATATCACTGTGCACTTTCGGAGTATCAGGGCGAGGATGTAACGCAACCTGCAGAGCTGCGGCAGCTTCAAAAACGTGCACAGACGCGGTGGAATACAGGCTGAACTCCAGTCTCAAAATACTGTGGGGGACACGTCCTGTAAACTGGAAGTGCAGAGACACTGTCCCTGGAAGTTTGGACACAAAGCACAAGAGCCCCACCTGATCTCGGTAGGACATTCATCTTTTCATTTGACCTTTGTTGACCTGTTATCTATGCATTTGTGCAAATCCAACTCATTTTAACATCAGCAATATTCACAGAGTTAGAAAACAAACTGATGATGTTTGAATGTGAGTGTGACTTTCATTTTCTGAGGCGCGTGTTGCAGTTTTACAAATGTGCATTGTCTGGATTTGGGAATCGGTTCTGGAAACAACTTTAAAATAAGACACAAACAGCTGTTTCCAGTTATGCTGTAAATGAACTAATCTTCACCCCATCTGGGCTCATCTCTCGCACAGCAACGTCTCTTTTCTCACCGCGTCGGTTTGCTCTCAAAAACTCTGCAGGAAAAAACAGTGTTTCTCATTTAATGCTCGACAGTTCTGATCACTGGCCGCCGCCGCCGCCGCCGCCGCTGCCGCAGCGCGACCGAGAGCTCAATTAAAAACTTGTGAGGGGACTGCTTGGCTGTTGATGTCCCCGCGTTGCACTGTGGGGAAATTACACAAACAGTAAATCATGTGCGGTGACAAGCGTTATCCCAGTAAATCAGATCACACTGAACTCTCTTCCCTTTGCTCTAAAACTCAAACATTTCCCACTAAAAAATAAAAAATAAAAAAATAAAAGAACACAAGCTAGAACCAAAATTAGACCTTTCATTTCTTTGTGTTAAAGCTGCACTGGATGTGTTTGCAGAGAGACGCTCGCCTGCTCCCTTTCTGCTTCCCACTGAGGCAAAGGCAGAAGCAATCAGCAGGCGGGTGATTGACGGCTCCGGATGAAGCTCTCCTGTTCAGAAGTTTGCTTCCGAATCCCAAACACAACAGCAAGCGTGACAGGAGAAACCAGAGGAGTGTCGTTATCAATATTACTCACTTCTCTTAACGGTGCCTTACGTTCGCCTGATTCAAACAAAACGTCAACCTGCCAGAAAGTCTACCTGTAACGGGTTTAAATGAGAGCAGCAAGAAGATGAGCTGAGCTGCATTAGCAGAAATAGCAATGACAGGAAATCGTTTTGTCGTTTCTGAAATTCAAAACCCCTTTTTTTTTTAAAGCGAATCAGATTTGAGAGGACAAAGGATTGTCCAGAAATGTTGGTTAACTGCCACTTGGCTCACACCCTCCATGCAGAGTGGAGAAACTTGTCATCAGCAGTCAGGATGTGTCATGACTGGACGGCTGCTTCCCTCCTGGTGAAGCTTTTTATTTTTTACAGTCACTGATCTTTGAAACGTTCAGCTCCACATTTGAGTATGTCGTTTTTTTGCTGTCAGCATCTGTGTTACATTCCCACTGGAGACATTTGACTTATTTATGAATCGATGAAATATTTCTGTTTCACTCTGGTGTGTGTATATATATTTTTTATTTCCAGAGAGACTGCAGGAAACTTTATGTTCTTATGTGTTAAATCTGTGATTAATCATTAGAATATTTACTCCTGCAGCTTTAGCATTGAAACATTATGACCAGAGAACAGGTGAATAACATCTAAACCATCTTGTGACAGTTCATTGTTCTGCTGGGAAACTTCTGGACCTGGCTTCATTCATTGGTGTGGATGTTACTTAGACATGTAGCACCCACCTAGACCAGACCAGGCACCCCCACCCCATAGCAATGACACTCCTTGATGGCAGCAGCCATCCCAGCAGGATGCAGCCACAAAAACACTTTAGGAAGAAGAACAGCACAAGGTGTTGACCTGGCCTCCACATTCACTAGATCCCAAACTGATCAAGTATCTGTGGGATGATCCACAGAGGCCCCTCCCCTCAAAGGCCCCCCACTAACAACTAAAACAGGACACCCTCAGAAGGTCCATGTCCATTCTCTGATGAGTCACCACAAGGAAGATGTGTGTTGAGCTCTTGTCGGCTGCTTTGCCTCCACCAACTCCAGCTCATCCCAAACCTCATCTCAGTTGGGTTTAGGTTGGTTGATAGTGAAGGCCAGGTCACTCCACCGCCCTACTTCTTGACCTGGAGGTGTGTTTTGGTGTGTAATGGTCCCACTGGGCTCAAAGTCAACTGGGTCTTGAATTTTAAACAACCACAACAAAGCTTCTTCACCCCATCACACCTCCTCCTCCATGCTTCACGGTGGGAACCACACATGTAGAAACCATCAGCTTATTTGTGTCTCCTAAAGACATGGACTTCCACCGCCTCCTCTAACAGTTGATAATGGGACGTGTCCACCACTTAAGACTCTGTGAAGCTTTTATTCATGCTCTAATCTGAGCTTCTCTTAATTTAGTAACTCTAATAAACTTCTTGGTCTTGGTTTCCTCATGAGAGCCAGTTTCAAAGAAGCGTCTGAATGGTTTTCACAACTACACTTGAGGACATATTCTAAAGTTATTCAAGTCTTCCGCATTGTCCGACCTTCACATTGTTTGTCTTTGCTTAGTTGAGTGGTTCTTGACATAATTTGGATTAGAACAGCAGTCAAATCGAGCTACACACCAGCTCTTTCTCTGCACAACACAACTGACGGCGTCAAACACCGTAAGAAGGCAAGACACTCTGCACACTCCTGACAGGGCTCTTCATCAACTGAAACCTTATAAAACTGACTATTAAGTCTTTCCATATGTATTCCTTCATAGTTTCTATGTCTCCACAATGAGAAAGTGTGTCCAAACTCTTGACTGGTGCTTTACACGAGTCATGAAAGCCCTGCATCCTACATTTCCCACGGCACATCTTAGTAGCTTCTTTAATTATGCAGCGTTTATATTATATCACTCAGATTTTAGTCTTCTACTTTCTGTGTGTGCTTCAGGTAACTGCTTAAAAACTCACCACTGCTTCTAGTAAATGAAGTCCAGTATTAATCTGAAAGGCGCTACACAGAGCTTAGCACAGCAATATTTGCTAATTTAGGCTGTTTGCGTGAGTAATGCAGGTAATGTGCCTCTTTTTGTGCCCTTTCTGCTAATATGGCCCGAACACAACAGCCTGCCTCATTTTTCAAACTCCCCGTCCTCTGTTTATAGCACACAGCACTCTCTCTGTTGGAAATTAGAAGCCAGAATTAGGTTCTGAGACGAGCGGGTGACCCCAGGACAGAAAATCTGTCGCTCAAAGTGGCCGTGCATTCTTAATTATGCATAACTTTAACCCGCCTTGTTGCGACCCGGCTCGAGGGACGCAACATTAAGAGGAGACATGAGAGTTTCAACAATTAAGTTTGGGGGCAAAAAAGGCAAACACGGGATTGGTGAAATGTGAAGTCTTCTTCAGCTTTTATCCAAACCTTCAAGTGTGGCTGATAAGAGCAAATAAGAACCAATGAACCACACAAAGACGCTTCCAGGGTGAAACAGACACGATACCTCCTCTACATGTTTTATTTTAGCTGTAAAGTTGTAAAGTCTGTGGAGATTAACTCATTTTCTCGATCCTACATGAACTGCAGTTGTTGGCACCTTCCACAATGGCTTCATTTCTCAGCCCCAGAGGTTTGTGCTTGGTAAAAACTGTCCTCCACTGAAAAATGAAACCATCAGTCATCTGAGCCGCTGTAGGAGCTGTGAGTTACTCTGGGGTCGTAGTTGTTATTAAAGAGCTACACAGTCTGCAGAGGGAGGAGGTCAGGGAGGATGAATGGATCAGCACACAGTTTGACGTTTCACTTCCTGTTCTGAGCCGGCAATTTCTCGAGATTTCATGAACCATGATAACAGAGGTCCCTTAACCAAAACTGGGATCCTTTCCCACCCTGGCCCAGTTTGTTTACACCTAAACCAAACTTGCACCATTTATAAATGGGTTTCTGAAACAGTCCTGTTTGTTGACGGTGTCCTTGAATCAGAAAAACTATGATAACTTCTTTGGGAATTTAGACCAACAAGGTATTTTGTCATTTGCTTTGAAGAACCTGCAGCATTCATAAGAGTTAAATATCCAATACTGGTTCCTTTCAGCTTTCTAAATGTGACAGTTCTTTGTTTAGTATGAGGTATTGGGAATTGAATATCAATTGTTTTTCACATGCTTTTCATATGAATGGTTGGTTGTAGCTGTATTTACATGCACAACTATTCACCAACCACAATCACATCTACGGCCAATTTAGAATCACCAATGAACCTAACCAGCATGTCTTTGGATGGTGGGATGAAGCTGAAGAACCTGGAGAGAACGAATGCAGACACAGGGAGAACATGCCCATATACAGTATGTGTCATTCATAGAAACAAATGCACTCTTCAGCTTTAGTTCTCGTGTATTTACAGTATGATGTACACATATGCATGCAGGATTTCACGCGCAATGTTAATGCTATGGCAGCCCGCCAAGGTCTCAGATTCACAGGATTAGATGTTTTTTTGTGCAAACACGTACAAGAGTTATTGATGAATTGGCTGAAGAAGCTCAGGAGTTTGGTTAACACCTTCATCAGAGGCAGCCAGCTGCAGGGTGATCAGTCCTGAGCTTGCATCCCATGCCCAATTGTTCATGAGAGTCGCCTTGTTGTAATGTTGCAGACATCGCGACATCACCGACAAAATTCTCCAAAATCACGAATTGGAATGGATTTTGCACCTTTCAAGTAACGTTGTGTTTTTCATATTGTTCCTGAAAACATCTCTCCCCAAAGGATCCACATCTGTAGAATCCTATGTACGCCAGCCACGACGTTGGCGCTGGCACGTACAAAGTTCCCGGACATTTCACTCTTGATACGTCTGAACTTTTACGTGAGGGTACGCAACGTTTTTGTACGTACTCAACATTCGTACATGAGGCCCCTGGTCAAATTCTGGATGAAATAACTTCACTAGCTTAACTTTATAATCGCTAGCTAGCAAATTTAGATTGAAAGTCAACTGTTCGCTATGCTAAGTCGATTTATACTTTATTTAATCTTACATACATTTGCCTATAAGTGCCACGTCTCAGCAGCCTTATGTTTAGTATTCATGTAGATGAGCTGATGAACTGCACAGGCTGCTGCTATTTGTCGCTAAATCCAATATCAGTAGTGTTATGTGAATTTAAAGATGGACTGACACAAAGTGCATGCTGTTACTTGATGTGCAGACATTGCATATACTGTATAAACAGTATTTTTAATAGTTGGGATAGCTTCCCAATACTGGCATGGAATTCATGTGAGCGTACTTGGAGCAGTTTTAGGTTTTTGGATGTGGCTGCTTCTCTAACTGCGTGCCATATCTAAACATCTGCACTGGCCAGGAATCGGTTTGGAAAGCACAGTAGTCTTGGAGAAATGTTCCTGCTGCTGTATCCACACACATTCATCTCTTTTAGATTTTAGACTTGGAGCAGCCACTGCACGGTTTTATCAGCGGCGCCTCAAGTGCGGCCGAGATTCACCCAGATAAATATTTCCAGGAATGCCATGGCTCTCCCGTGTTACTGTAGGGGTTGAGCCCCCCCGTACCCCCGTCCTAGTGCCAGCTCCTCGCCTCACCCGCCTCACCCGCTGGGTGACAGCGCTGCTACGTTAGATTATGCAATGAGTCTGTCCGCTCCGTGTTCTACTTTAAACACAGGAGAGACCGCCTTGCATTCGTAGTCACAGTTCATGGATCAAAAGCAAACAGGGAGCCGGCCGGCGTTTCTATCATAACAAAGGCAAACATACAAAAAGCCCAGAGCGTTTCGCTGCTATTAAGACACCCACTCCCTCTCCAGCCTCCATCTCTGGCTCTCGCCCGCTCTCCCTCGCTTCATCCCTCCCTCTCTCTCTCTCTTATTACCGCTCCACCAGATGCATTTCCTCCATTTTCACTCTCTTCCTTTCTCTTTCCTCTATTCAGCTCTCTCTCTCTCTTTCTGTCATCCTGTCTTCATGGCATATAGTCTTGCTCTTGTGCTGTCCCTGCTACTCCTACACAAACACTTACCACCCCCGATGCACACTGTTCCTTTTCTCTCTCTCTCTCTCTCTCTCTCTTTCTCTTTTTTTTTAACCAACCTCTTACTCATGTGTGTCTACATCCCTCCCTCCCACTCTTTTAACTCTGTCTCTCTCTCTCTCGGTTCTCTCAGAGGGTCTAAGCTGGAAGCGATTGCCACCCACACGTTCCCTCCTCGGCTTTCAGCTTGACATCAGATTTACATTCAGCAGCGAAACACGGCGCAGCGGTTCACATGTAGCCTAGCACGAGTCGCTTTTCCACACGTGAGCGTACATGCATCTGTCGTATGTGACATGCAGATATGACGAACGCAGACTGAAATGTTTTAGACGTGGTGGCATCATGGTGCATTTACACGGAGAACATGTATTCATCCTGACTGAAATCATTCTTGCTGTTTCATGCATGTCAGATGAAATGATCTGATAAGAAATAAAGAAAGCTGGAAGCTCATGGCCTGATGTACATGAGAGAAACCTGCAGATGTGAGGAGAACAGATTTTGGTTGCTGCTCTAAGGTTTACTGAGGCTTTTCTTATCTGACTTGTCAGCAGAGCTGCAGCATGAGAGGGTAGCTGGTACCTTGTGTTCTCTCCTCCAGAAATGTTCTGCTCATCCAACGCTGCCATAAACTCCCTAACCCTCTCTGGAAGATGTTTCTGCTTCTTAAACTTAAATGAAGTTGGTAGTTCTAAATGATGATCAACTACTACCACCTCACCATACGTCCAGATTGCAAAATTTACAAATGACAAAAAGTTCTTTCAGCAGTCATGTTTAGTTACATGATTTAGCTGCTGCTGCTGTTGCTGCTGCTTCTTCTGTGGTTATAGTGGCAGAAGAAGACGTTTTGGCACTACATGGACATCTGCAGACAAACTACAGAATATCAGATTTGGCTAAAGTCCGTCATTTTCTGTAACTTTGTCCTCTGGAAGGTCACTGGTGGAGGTAACTGAAGCCTATCCCAGATGTCACTGGTCTAGAGGTGGGGTCCACCCTGGACAGGTCTCCAGTCTATCACAGGGCTAACACAGAGAGAGAAAATCACCAATGATCCTAACCAGCATGTCTTTGGACGGGAGGAAGCTGGAGAACCTGGAGAGAACCCACACAAACACAGGGAGAACATGCAGACTACACACAGAAAGGAACCAGTTATCCAAGTCAGGGTATATCCAAAAAAACAAGCTGAAACAAGGACAGCTGGACTGTACTGTAGAGTTTCTTGAAGAGGTGTTTGATGTCCAACACCCACAAATGTTCCTATTTAAGCCCCAAATCCCCACCAGTCCTTTACAACTGAACAAACTGCTTGGATGACATGTCCTCAAGAGACTCAACCTTGTTTCAGCTTGATATTTGGATAAAACTCCCTCATGTGACCGTCTCAATCAGAATGGATTGGACCACCGAAAATAAAATCTTCTTCACAATCACTTTGTTCAAACTTTGTTCAGTACTTTCTACCTTGAATGCTGTTTGTATCTTACTTGTAACTTGTATCTTATCAGATCATTGTGAGCTGAAATCTTAAATGATTTCTGTTGGGTTGAAGGAAAAAGTAAATTTAAGTCACATCCCTTGTTGTGATTTAAACTGTGATATGCCAACCACTAACCATTTGATAACAAAAAAGAAATAAAAGAACGAGCATCTTGGACAATCTTGCTTCTGCACAGGGTTGATTTATTGAGCAGCTAAACAAAAGAGACAGGCCCGTCTAAGTCCGGCCTGACCCCAGCCAGGCAGACTCACTTCGTCCAACGCCACAGGACGAAGCCTCGGCCGGGGCAGCGTTTCTTCAACTCTGCCTCTTTCAAGCCTTTTACATCGCCTCTAATCGTTGCATGACTCCGCTTTAAAATACGCACAATAAGCAAATCCAAACACTTCTGCAGATGTCTTCACACTTTCATTTTTCGATGCCGCTCATAATCAAAGTCATTAGCACACGGTGTCAGACATGAGCAGCGATCCCAAGACTAATGAAGCTTTAAAATGATTTACTGTGATCTGCAAGCAGTCATTGTTTCTGCTTAACGAACTCCTTTGCTTGGCGTGCATGGATTTGTGTGTGTGTGTGTATAAATACTGTATATAGTATGTGTGACTACGGCCCGTATAAAAGCCCAACGTGAGCACAAATGTCCAAACGGCTTCTCTTTTGCGAGCGTTGCCGTACACTGTATGTTTGAAACTAAAATGTAAGGCACTTCAGGAAAAAGAAAATAAATAAATAAAAAAAACGTTTCCACGGCAACGGAACACAGTGCCAGGGTTGGGATCAAAGAGAGAGTGAGTGAGAAATAGATTTAAATGGACCTATCAGGACTTTCCCCCCCCCCCCCCCCTCAGCTCCAGACCGATGCTTTTGTTAACACTTGAATAAAAGAAATGCTTAATGGCTTCGATTAATTCAGACGGTGTCCGGATGAAGACTGAAAAGACAATGAGCGGGCCGCTTCTCCTGGTTTTAATTTATCATTGCTTTAACCCCCCCTCTCTGCTAACCCCTTCCATCGCAGCATTTTGCAAAAAAGACTGTGGATCGGAAGATTTATACAGCGATTCTGAATGAGTCTCTGCACTCACGCACGCTGCCGCCCACATTTCTCCACTCTGCACATGTTAAGTGTACAAAAAAAAAAAAAAAGAGGGTGCAGTTATGGTGTATTGTGTCTGAAAAGTGAACATTTTGGTCCACATTCAAGTTGAAGAGTGCAGTTTTTCCAAAAATGCGAAATCAGCTCTCGGCAACCTGCTGGTAGCAAATGATAGATAATGCAGCGTGTGGAGTAAATCCAGAGGCTTGCTGGAAGTATAGGAAGGGTCCAGCTGTGTAACGTCTGCAGTCTGAGCTCAAAATTCAAGAGTCTTTACATCGAATCAAGTCTAAAGCTTTAGTAGGTGCTGAGCAAAGGGTATATGATGGGCTTTTGTTCCACGTCAGGGAAGCATCTTGTGCCAGCTGCAGCTCAGATCATAGCAGGAATTCACTTTTTTGGTTATTACCGCATACGGGGCAGAAAAGAGAGAGTCATTTCCAGAAGTATCCACTAGTGAGCAGAGAGATTTTCAAGTGCATATTTATGCAAAATAATCCCAGATTCCACTTTTGCTCGTTGGCACATGTTGCTGGAGTCTTTCTATGGGATGTCCTGTAGGTCTTCCATGCAACAGTCTAAAACTGAATGTTTGCTCATTGGTAGCATTTCTCTGAGCTAAAAGACAGCCAGCACCTACCGCTACCTGCTCAGCTAATGTTGGTTACATACTGTATCCCTAGATTCTATTCGGACATTTGTCCAAAATCTCTTGGTCTGCTGAAGCATTCATTGTTCCTTTCACTGGAACTAAGGGGCCAAGCCCAGCTCCTGAAAAACAACCCCACATCACCAAACTTCAAACTCAGATTCATCCATCAGGTTGCCAGATGGAGAACCGTGATTCATCACCACAGAGAACACGTCTCCACTGTTCTAGAGTCCAGTGGTGGTGTGCTTTAAACCACTGCATCCGAGGATTTGCACTTGGTGGTGTACAACTTGGATACAGCCGCTCAGCCATAGAAATCCATTCCATGAAGCTCTCTACTCACTGTTCTTGAGCTAATCTGAAGGCCACGTGAAGTTTGGAGGTCTGTAGAAAGTTCTTCGTGGCCGAGTTGCTGTCGTTCTCAGTTGAGAGTGGAATATTTAGTAGCGAGGAAATGACTGGACTTGTTGCGCAGGTGCCATCTATTACAGTACCATGCTGGAATTCACTGAGCTCCTCAGAGCGACCCATTCTTTCACAAATGTTTGTAGAAGCAGTCTGCATGCCTAGGTGCTTGATTTTATACACCTGTGGCCATGGAAGTGATTGGAACGCCTGAATCAATTATTTGGATGGGTGAGTGAATCCTTTTAGCAGTATAGTGTCTCTGCAGAATGCAACATGCAGGTATTCATCTCATTTTTACAGTTGACAGTTGTGGGCATGAGGCGGTGGTCAAAGTGGCACAAAATCTTACCAATAAATGCTGGTTTTGGTGAAATAATATATACAAACTATTAGAAGACTTGGTTAGAAATCTGCTGTTCATTTCAATCAAAGAGCAGTTTTTGTGAAGATAACTTCTGGAGGGATAGATGCTCGAGGGTTAGGGTTGATCCTAAACTAACTCTCCTTGTTTGCACTTCACATTTTTAAAGCATGAATAAAAACTGATTAAAATCAGTTCACATCCTAATTTATTTTCATAGCCAGAGTGGTTAAAGAAAATCCATCGCTGCAGATAATCTGACATCAAACCTATCTTCAAATTGAATTTTGTGCCTGTTGTCAACGGCGCTTTGAAGCGGTCCACGCTGATGGATTGATTGTGGTTCCTGTGGGCTCAGGGTGCAGTACACTCCCACCTCATCAATGTAAGCTGAATATTTACACGCCGTTCGGATGGTCAGGGTGCGTTCTGCCTGGAATACATCACGTCCGTCTCAAGTTTCATCGCCCGCCAGCAACAGATGCATCGGTTGTGTTCTTTGCTCAGTCATTAGCTTAATGTTGCGTTAAATGGCATTTTAAGAGCAGGCTGAGCGTTTGTCTTGTGAATCTGGAGAAAATGCATGTGTGTGTGTGTGTTATTATGTGTTTGCACTACATGCACCAGTGTAATTAATTACACAGTGTACATGTATGAAGAAGCAGGACTTTTACACTGGCTATGCTCTCTGCGGTTTAAACACAATGCCTCACAGTCATGATTTATATACTGCACTGTGCAACTCAACAGTAATTTTCCCTTTGTGGCCTCCTCCGTGAATTAAAAGAAAGAGATTAGTATTCCCCATTCAGAGTTCTTTCTGCGTGTGTTCATAAAAATAAAAGCAAATCTCTTGTTTTCAGAGGTCAAGCTGCATTTAAATCCCAACACTGCTCCAGAGCCTCTTTGGAGGTCGAGGGTAAATGCTTACGTGGTTGCAGGGGATTCACACTCAGCAATTTCTGAATGAAATATAATATTAAAAGCTGCAAGTGGTGCAACCTGTGAACACTATTGATCGTGGAGTTTGGAACTTACATCCCCTAAGTTTGTTTTCCATGGTCCATCTTCTTGTCACATAATGATGCCCTCTTTGTTCATATGTTTTAACTATAGATGTGAATGCATTTAAGTATTTAGTTGCAAATAGTTGCATGTTTTCCACAATTAATTGTTATTTGTGAGATATATTGGTTTTAAATGTACCTGGAAGGGATTTTTTTTCTAGTTCGTGTTACTCTTAACATCTCGCCTCACTGCTCGGTTCACATTGGCTGTAAATGCAAATAACTTTGTTCTTGTCAAGAGAATCTTTCTAGTCTTAAATTTGCAGCATCTGCTTATTTTGTATCTTAGACACTCAAACTGATTAAAGATATTTTTCCGTGATAGTGCTGTGATCAGATTGGACTACATTAGAGGACGTGATGCTAGCACCTGATTTAGAAGTAGTTAGGTGACTTAGTTAACGTCAAACACCAGAGATGAGAAGTGTGGAAGCAATGAGCAGCAAATCAGCCCTTACCTCTATTACCATCACAGCTCTCTGCTTAAGTGTGAGTTTTAGGGCGCACCAAATGAAACTGACCATAGACTGTGGAAAGATGGATAACACCTCAGCCTCTTAAAAGTGAAGCCAAAGCAACTAGAGCTCCCCCTGGTGGCTGGCTGCAATATCGGTCATAAGCTCCATCCCCTCCATGTTAGTGGGCGGGACTTGGGTCAAACTAAAACACCTGAATACACGTCAGATAAATAATTTTCCAAGGATGATTTCTGTCATTTTTAGTAGTTAATATAATGTTGATGAATTTTTTTGGATAAGTTTTATTTTTAGTTATTTGACCCTATAGAAACAGTGGATCTAAACTTGCAAAATGATGCCGCCCATATCCCTGGGAAAATAGTCAGTTTGACCAATGCAAAAAAAGTGGAGACATATTTATATACAGTCTATGGAATTAACTCAGTGAGATCGGCTGATGATTTCCAGGTTTCAGGGGCAGCTCTTCTCGCAACATGTAAAATCACTTTCAAACATTTATCGTTACAGACCTTTTGTTCCGTAGAGGGAGAATGACAGCTGTGACTTTCAAAAGCAAACAGAAAATTGCTACCCCAATAAAACCCTCCACTGGAGGATGTAATTCAACACATGCTCCCTCTGACTCCAAACTGGCACCAAGTGAGTTTTATTAATCGCCCCGAGGGCCAGGATGATAACACCAACTCATAGACAGCTTGTTTTTGTGATCACTGTCTATAAACCAACAGAAATGCTCCACATGTTCATTGTTAATCACAATGTTCCTCCTGGTTACTGTAATCAGTTTGGGAATCTTTTTAATTGATATGATGCTAGCATGCTGATGATATTACATCCAGAGGTGCAGGGCATCACCCGTTTCCATTAATTAGCACTTCCTGCAGAGTAACAAACACCTAAGAAGCTGTGAACGTCTTCAGAGCGAGTGCAGCCTCAACGGTGTGAAGGAAAAATATTTGAAGAAGCATTTCCAAGTTCATGAACATTGATTCAGCATCAAATCAGTAACTTAAAACTCCCGACAATGTCCCAGGCAGCAGACTGTATCACTGTGTTTAATTTCATGTCAGTCATTCTGAAAGGTTTCATTTTTTTTGTTAAATGAAAAAAAACTTTGCATTTACGTAAGCCCGTTACGAAACGCAATTTCAAAGAGATCAACTTACCTTTCATATAATTACACGATCAGCTGTCAGAAGCACCCTCGGCACATTTCACCGCTGCTACATTTAGATTTTCCACCTCTGCTGCGGTTTGTCAGAATCGTTTTCATGTAAAGATCCCGGCTACATCGCATTTAATTTAGCGGACTCCTCCACCGCTCAGCCAGTCAGCAAATCAGCCGGCCTACAGGTGGTACTTTTATTGAAACGGTGCATTTAGACACAGAAACGTTGGCATAGTTGTGACAAACTCTGTCATGGTCATATATATATATATATTTATATATTTATTTTTTATTTTTTTTTGCTTCCCCACTTCCTTGCGTGGGTTGGAGAAAATGTTAGGACTGCAGACACAAAGACAGGCAGGCTCAGAGTGAAAAGATTGCCATTTGGACAGGTAAATGAAAGCGAGAGTGAAAGGAGCGGGGCCGGAGAGGATAAAGAAGGAATACAGATAACGGTAAGTATGGAGAAAATGGAGGGTTGGGGATGCCAGAGGTACGAAAACAAGAACAGGGGTGCAAGGAGGAGAGAGAAAATGAGAGAGACAGGAGAGAGATGAAGGGCCGAGGAGAGGTAGAGAGATAAATGGACTATTTGAATTATGTAAAACAGCTGCGTGGGAGAGAGGAGGTGTGTGTGTCGCTGTATTAGAGTGACTGTGACAGAAGAGAAAGAAAGAACGAGCAGAGAGCGAATGAGCAACATGAAAAGTCAAGAGTGAGAAAGAGGAAGAAATACGACAGAACTAATGCGGCCGACGTGTGTTTGGTTTCAAGCTGAGGATTGATGCTGGAGAGGAGCTGTGAGCAGGAGAGGAAAACAACATGCTGGGATGTAAAGCAGGCGTTCATATCCTCCTGCTGCATCGCAGAGACGGAGGGAACGGTTATCTAAGCAGAGCTCCTGCATAGGTGGTCACCCCAGGCTTTATTAGACACGAAAATGTGTTGTTCTTATCTGGAGGAACGTGCTGAGGAATGCTGCTGGCTTCTCATAACTTTACATGTGCAGTGTGGGTGAGGGATGCTCAGGCAGGAGCTGTGATGGTGTTTGTGCTCCTGGTTTAACACCAAATGTACCAAATATGAAATATCACCTAGAATTATGTTCCCAAAAAACACCACCCATGATGGATCATCTGTTCTAAAGGAAAGTATTAAAACCTAATAGCCATTTGGTCCATGCATGGTTTGGTGCTTCAAGTTTGCTTTTAAAGCCAGAACTGAAAAACTGAAACTATTTTTTAAATGCAATCTCTTATTCTGCAGTCTAAATGAAAAAGAGAAGGTAAATGTGCGAAGCAGGAAGTAGACTCCATGGTGACCACTGGTCCAGGAAGTAGTCTCCATGGTGACCTCTGGCTCTGGTCCAGGAAGTCGTCTCCATGGTGACACTGGTTCAGGAAGTGGTCTCCATGGTGACACTGGTTCAGGAAGTAGTCTCCATGGTGACCTCTGGTCCAGGAAGTAGTCTCCATGGTGACCTCTGGTTCAGGTCTCTCTGGTCCAGGAAGTCGTCTCCATGGTGACCTCTGGTTCAGGTCTCTCTGGTTCAGGAAGTAGTCTCCATGGTGACCACTCATCCGTGTCTCTCTGGTCCAGGAAGTAGTCTCCATGGTGACCACTGGTCCAGTTCTCTCTGGTCCAGGAAGTAGTCTCCATGGTGACCTCTGGTCCAGGTCTCTGGTTCAGGAAGTGGTCTCCATGGTGAACACTAGTCCAGGTCTCTCTGGTCCAGGAAGTAGTCTCCATGGTGACCACTGGTCCAGTTCTGTCTGGTCCAGGAAGTAGTCTCAATGGTGACCTCTGGTCCAGGTCTCTGGTTCAGGAAGTGGTCTCCATGGTGAACACTAGTCCAGGTCTCTCTGGTCCAGGAAGTGGTCTCCATGGTGACACTGGTTCAGGAAGTAGTCTCCATGGTGACACTGGTTCAGGTCTCTCTGGTCCAGGAAGTGGTCTCCACGGTGACCACTGGTCCAGGTCTCTCTGCATGTCTGCAGTCTGTACTAGCATTTAACTCATCCATAGTCAGTGTTTCTGCTGATAGCGATGGCTTCACGTCAGCGTTTGTTATCATGTGTTTGAGTTTTTCACAGATCTTTGGTAGAAGATGGATCAAACCATTTGGATCGAACCTTTTCTGTGCTATTTAACATCCATTCTCAGATTCAAGTTTATTCAGAGACCTTAAGATGAAGAACAAACCGAGGACTTAAGCTCATAAATAATAATTAAAGAAAAAAACAGTGAATAAGATTTAATTGCAAGGTTATGATCACCTAATTATAAGTTTGTGTTTCCATGGAGCTGAGGTCAGAGAACAATGTGCATCATCATCATTATTATTATTATGCTATAGCGTGTGTTTATTCTAAAAACTAGAATTACAGCCTCCACCTGTCAAGTTTCAGTTTGTAACCACGTCTGTAAGGAGAGTAGCTGGAAAAAAACAAATGTCAGAATTAAATGCAGCAGGTTAAAGCAAAGTTTTTGCTTTCAGCATATTTTGAATCGTCTCACGACACAATTGTAATCCAGTGTTGTGCATGAACGTGCTCAGTGACCAGCGTTCATATTTTTGTGAACTCTGAACTGAACGCATCATTTCTCCAACTGCGAGTGTAGAAATGAGTCTTGTGGTCCCATGGAGCAAAGACAAATCATGTAAGAAAATGAAGCTTAGCTAAACCAGAGGACACAGCTGAGACGCCTCTGAGCTCCATACTGTACTTTACATTCCAGTCAGGTGTGCGCTGTAGCTCGTGGACAGGCTGTTTATTAATTTATAGACATGCGGTGATATTCGTGAGTCTATTCTGTGAAGAATGAGGTCTTTCTATTTTTCCTGCTGCCCCAGGACATGTCCCGGTGTGTGCTGGACAGACATGAGGGACGGGACGCTTAGAGTGCGCTCATATTTTTCCTGGCGCTTTTTTTGTCCACATTTGCATTTTCTCTCCATCATCCATCACATGTAGGACAGTTTAGTTTGCTCCCTCTGCAGCTGGTCCAGTGCATTAGCCTCGGACTCGCTGACGGAAGTCGATAAGTGCTTTGTTTGTTTAATGCCCCCCCTCCCTCCAGCCCCCCTCTCCTGGCTCGTCCCTTCATCATGCAGACTCTTAACATTTGCCAAATCTGACGTCCAGACAGAAAGTCCATCTCTAACAACCTCGCACTCACTTTGTCAGCGTCCCTCTCACCCCATCAGATGAAGCTGTGTTTGAGAGTAAACTGGAGGTCACTTTTGACCTCCCACCCCCCGCCCCTCGTCCTCGTGTTAGTTTCTGATGTTTCTCTTCCACTGATGCCGTGTTTACCTGACGACCTCTTCTCTTCCCCCCTCCCTCGCAGATCATCGCGCCCGGCGGAAGAGCATAGCCACCGGGAAGCAGCCCAGCATGGAGGTCCCTCCCACTGCCCCCCTTCAACCCTTCCGACAATCCGTGAGTAACCCCCCCTGTACCCGGCCTCGCTCGCTGCCTCCGTCCCTCTCGCTGTCCCTCCACCCTCCTCCCGCCCCGGGCCCCCCGCACACCTGTGGCCGTCGGGCCAGCGGCACCCCGCCTCACCCTTTCCCCCTCCCCTTGGCCATCTCCCCCTCCCTCGCCTTTTGCCAGCAGCAGCCGCCGCCGCAGCAGCAAAAGAGCTCCAAGAAAGGGCCCGGCACGCCCACCTTGCCCCGCTCGCTGCCCCTCTCCCCCTCCCTGTCCTTCACCCTGCCCCACTCGCCTGCTGCCTCCTCCTCCTCCTCCCCCTTCTTTTACTGGGGCGGAGACTGGAGGGCTGCCGGTTCGAGTCCCGTGGCGGGAGGAACGTTTATTGCACCACTGCCCCCGGTCGAGGTACGTGACACAAACATGGCTGAAGCAGAGACACTGGCTACGTTCACATCCACGACGTCCAGAGATGTCGTGTTCAGACCGGTCTGGACAGAGGGTTTAAAACTGAGAAGATACTTTAAGTCACTTCCTCTTTGCGTAGTGATGAAGTTTGAGTTTAATCTGTTTTAAATAATGGAACCAGCACAAAAAAATGCACATTATAAGCTGGAAAAACAACTCAAACATGCACAGAAAAGGGAAATAGGTGAAAAGAAAAGGAACAAAATTAACAATTTTGCTTATAATTGTGCAAAAATTGAATTTTAAATAGTTCTGGTGTTTCATTGATTTTTAGACTTACTGTGTGTTTTTTAACTGATTAGTAAAGAGCTTTGTCTCTGCGTTTCAAAATGTGCTTCAAGAATTAATTATTCAGGCAAGTTTGCTGAAAATGAATGAAAAGCAAAGAGTCGCTGGGATGAACTCAAAGTAGAAGTGACTAAACACCAAACGCCTGGTGTGAATCTTTAATGACAGAAATGTGCCGTCGCTGCTACTTCTTGGATCGTCTCTTTTTACACCAGTTACGACCTCAGTCAGGGGGAGGGGTAGTGGGTGGAGGGTGGGGAGGGTCTGGTGGAGAAACACCTTCTCAAATAATCAGCTTATTGTTTTATTCATGGCAGCTCCGTCACCGAGGTCTCAAACACGAAGCCGAGGGTCTTTAGAGGACAGATCTGTGGCTCATTAAGCGTCTGCCGGTGGCCGTCTCTTTTCCACTATTTCCGCCGGTGTTTGCACGCTGGCACTGCAGCTGGGCGCCGTTTCTCCCCTTCACGGGAAGTCGCTCACTGCTCGTCCACTGCTGCCGGGTGAAAAAATGTCTTGAAAGTTGCAGGAGCCAGATAATCCGTTAGAGGAGACGTGAGTTTGGCTTGGTCAGAGGTTTACAGACTCTGATTGGACCAGCAGCTGGAGTGTCACGGTGTAAACACAGGGTGCACTGACAAGAGAAGGGAATAACATCTAAAGCATCTTGTGACAGTTCAGTGTTCTGCTGTTAAACGTCTAGACCTGGCTTCATTCATTGGTGTGGATGTTACTTAGACATGTAGCACCCACCTAGACCAGACCAGGCACCCCCACCCCATAGCAATGACACTCCTTGATGGCAGCAGCCATCCCCAGCAGGATGCAGCCACAAAAACACTTTAGGAAGAAGAACAGCACAAGGTGTTGACCTGGCCTCCACATTCACTAGATCCCAAACTGATCAAGTGTCTGTGGGATGATCCACAGAGGAAGGTCATAATGTTATGCCTGATCGGTGTACAGTGTTCACACAGAAGTCATTGCACCTTAAATGGTTCCTTAAATTTAGCCTCAGATACACAACGGTGCAGGTTTTCTGGTCTGCATCCAGTCAGTGTTTCATATAAGGAGACATTTGACCCCTGACGTCTCAGAAAGCTGAACCTCCTCCCCAGGAAAAGAAGAATGTCAAATATAAATAGCGTTAAAGAAAGGCGAGTGCACTTGGAGAGTTACTTGAAGATGTTTCAGGACTGGTGGAGGAGTTTGTGGAACATCAGTTAGAAACTCACTTCACTGGACTGAAGCCTCTGACTGACAATGGGAAGAGGACGAGGTCAAACAGTGTCCTCTGAGGACAGCTAAGAATCTAGTCGTTAACAGACTCGAGTCATGTGAGTTTCTGATCTGTAACACCTCCCCAAATGTTCCTATTTAAACCTCAACTCCTCACCAATCCTTTAGAACCAAAGACTGGGATGAAACGTCTTCAAGAAACTCTACACGTCCAGTTTTGGATAAACCTGGATGGCTGAGAACCACCAGTCAGCTTTAAACCGCTTGAAATAAACTGGAATGATTGTTTAAGACGCCGGTTTATATCTGATATTCCTTAAAAGATCATTCCAGTTTATTTATTTCAGCTTAAATCTTATAAATGCAGCTTTGCTCTCACCACCTCCAGGGAAATGAGGACTCACAGACTCCAACAGCTTTCCAAATTACTCACTGTACACACATGGAGCCAGTGAATTTGAGAAATAGTTGGATAATCTAAAGTAATTGAGCCGTAAACTGTAAGAAAACCCCATCAAATGAATGTAGTGTAGTTAAAAAGTGTAATATTCCTCTACACTGGAGTGGAGTTATAAAAAACAGAATCTATTTCACGATTGACAATTTTAAAAATGAATGTCTAATTACACGCATCTGTTGAATCTGAACGGCAGGAAAATGAGCCGCGACACCGGTCACCTGAAACGAACCCGGGCGGCAGCAGAGCGGCCGTGCATGCAAACACCGGAGCTACACCTCCTCCTCATTACCTCCCTTTATTACGCTCCAGCGTGGGTCAGGCCTTTCTCCTCGCCGTGGCGACTGCTCTCGCTCTTTCTGAGTCTTAAAGTGTCAGACGGAGCGGCTAATCGAATCAGATGTAGTCATGCATGGCTATTAGCTTGGAACCAGCAGATGGAGCCAAGTCTTTAGTCATATCCTCGAGGCTTCGGAGCCACGTGACTCATGCCAGATGACGAGGTGTCATTTCCCTCCAGTCATTCTGTCACTGAATAATGCTCTCGTGCTACAGGTATAGAAAGATGCTAACCTAGAGGCCAAATGAGCGACGCTTCCTGACGGGACGATAAGAAGAAAACATAAAATGTCACTCCATGCAAATGTTTTCCGGGGTCAGACTGAGGGGAGGCAGCTCAGAATAATCACGTTTATGTCTCCAGACGTGCAAGTCACAGTTATGAAGAGTCTAAAGACACAAAGCAATGAAATAAAATCTGTTTCAGCTATTTCACATTATCAGATGTCACATATTTTGGTGTCAATTTACATACGTCTGCAAGACATGTTTGCAGGAAGTGTCACGGTATACAGCCAAAACATTAGGTACACCAGTGAAAAGGAATGCATGCTATTATAACAGTCCTGCACTAAATCCTCCCTCATGGCTAATGCTCAGCTGATGTCAGAGAAGGTGGTGATCATTGTGGAGGATGGAGTCTGTGGTGCTGCTAATCTGGGCTGATTTGGGGAGATGATACAGATTTTGGAACAAACTGTAAAGTCTCTTTCTCACTGAAAGCACACACACACCTCTGACGTTAGCTAGACACTTGAATTCAGATGGCCCAGGACGGATGTGAAGGTCTGAACACACCTTTACCTCAGTATAGTCTATAAATGTATGTTCAGTTGATGTAGTATCTGCGTCAGAAAGGTGGTGATTCACCTTCATAATCATTGAGGAGGATTGGATAGAGACGCATTGAATTAAGCATTCACAGCAGTAAACATTCTGTAGATTTATAGCACGGAATTGCATGACTAATAGCAGATAGGAAACTAGAGGGAAAGAGCTCTGAGCCAGAGAAAAGAAAGTGGAGGATGCAAGAGAGGAGAGAGAAGAAGGAGAACATGTGTTTGGTGCATCATCCCCCAGCAGCCTAGGCCTATAGCAGCATAACTAAGGGATGGTTTAGTCCAGCCCTAACTATAAGCTTGATCAAAAAGGAAAGTCTTAGTCCTGACCTTAAAAATAGAGAGAGTGTCTGCTTCCTGAACCCAAACTGGGAGCTGATTCCACAGGAGAGGAGCCTGATAGCTGAAAGCTCTACCTCCCATTCTACTTTTTGAGGCCTGCACTTTCAGACCCAAGTGATCTGTTGGGATGATCTGGTACAATGAGGTCTTTAAGATACGATGGAGCTAGGCCTTTAAGGGGCCTTGGATGGAAGGAGGAAGGTTTTAAATTCTGTTCTAGACTTTAAGGGGAGCCAGTGAAGAGAAGCTAAAAGAAGGACTGTTATATTAGTAATGCCACTTGAAGCTGGAGGTCCTAATAGAGAAGTTGGGGCAAATCGATGTACCCCGACTTCACTGAGATGCAGCAGCTTGACGTCACAGGACAATAGCGGTGCCTATGGAGATGCACACCGTGAAAACATCATTTAATAGACTATAAAATGCATTTATCTGTTTTTTATATATACTAGATATCATCATATTACACAACATGACTTTTGCATGAGGACATGTCGCTATAATGTCTCTGCATAAAGTTATTAGATGAACGCTAAAAATGAATCCGACAAAAAGAGAGAAGGTTTGTTGAGCGTCTAAGCATATTATGATGGTAAAACATTGGGAGACCTCAATTTCTATCATTGTCAGAAACAAAACAAATATTATCTTATCATGATCGGTCATGTTTGTAGTTCATGTTCTGCTTCGTTCTCCTGGAACATTTTGAGGTTGAGTAAACTTCAAAGAGGGTTAAATCCGACATCCCAGCTTTCTGCAATGCAGCTTAAGTCTTCACTGGTGTACGTAATGAACTGGCAAGAGTGTGTATGAACACACAAGTGAAGCTTTTCTTCCGTTTTCAGCTTAGTTGTGTATCCCTACATTAAAACTGACTCCTGCATACAGTATTTATTTTATATGATGGTGAAATGGCTCCAGAAACATTAGGAAAACAAAAATAACATGTTTATTTTTTGGGACATGGGTTTGATTGATCGTCTCTCTTGTCTTATCGTCTCCTGCTGCAACAGAACAGCTATCAATATGTTTTATTCTCTGTGATTTATTCTGTGATCTGATCTGAGCTAAAGTAAAGTTGTCCCTCATCAGTGAATGATGTTGCATCCCGGTGTGAGTCGTCCTGCTGAGCTGGTCGGCCTGTACGGCCCACCACTGCCCACCACAGGCTCTGTCACAGCACTGCAGCTGTGTGTGTGGCATGTGGTCATGTGCAGGAGGATTTCTTGATGATAATAAATGTACCTTGTGCTCTCCCCATCACGCATCATGTCCCTCATTTGTGTGTGTGTGTCCATTTGATTTTGGTGTTTCCCAAATTAACACCTGATGCAAACCACACGGACCTCACCGGAATCCATCCCATCCTCCCCGCCACTCACTCCCACTCTGTAACTTTGCTCCATGCACGTCCTCCCCGTCCATCTCCATCTGTTTGCCTTCGTCGCTGCTCTCCTCCTCCTCCTCCTCTTCCTCCTCCATGCTCCAGAGTTTCCTCAGTAGAAGGTTGAAGGGCTCAATCAAGAGGGCCAAGAGTCAGCCCAAACTGGACCGAACGAGCAGCTTCCGCCACATGATCCTCCCCCGCTTCCGCAGTGCCGACCAAGACAGGTCAGTGGCGAGCGGCTGATGTTTCACGCAGTCGGTGTGGATCGTCTGTGTGGATGCTTTTATGTATGAAATGTGTTTGTGAACAACCTGCTGGCGGTTTAAACGTGGTGCCGTCGCAATTTATTTCCACTTTTTACAATCCAGATCTGCCCCTGCGGTTTAAACAGGATGTAGCTCAGTCGTTGAGGTTCAGATAGATGAAAATTGCAGGTTTTATCTGCTGGGCCGATGTGGAGCTGATGTGGAGGTGATGGAGGCTCTGAAAAGAACTGAGAGTGTGTTTATTTCTCACCCTTGAATTCGACAGTAAAGCATTTTACAGTTTGCTATTTCACCCTGGAGCCCTGTGATTGCAGCTGGTGACCTATTACGGGGTTGAAAACCACAATGCATGCTGGGATACGGTCTGTTTATCTCCATCTCTTTTCTTTATCTGTATCAGCTCTCTATCAATACCTATCATCTTTTTATTCAGCTGTCTCTATCTTCTTTAAACACCAGTCTAAATCCATCCGTCTCTCCCCGTCTCTGCCTCTCTCTCTCTCTCTCTCTCTCTCTCTTCCGTCTCTATTTGTCTTTCTCCGTCCATCTATCATTGTTATAAACTCCTGTCATGTCCCGCCGCGGTGTCTCTTACAATTAAAACACTCGGCGGCACAGTCGTCCGTTCTCTCCGCCGGAAAGGAAAAGAAAAACACCCCCTCTTTTCACCATGGCAACCAGCCTGTGACAGCCATATGGCGGCTGTACAGACCATAATGAGTCAGTGGGAGATTTGCTTAATTATACCTCCTCTGTATCGTGAACATAGCCGAGGCTCAGGATCATCTGCAGGAGGTTCAGCGTCAGTTTGTGTGTTTTTATTTTGAAGATGGTAAATGGTCTGGTATTGATGAAGCTCTTTTCTAACTGTTGGTACTCAGAGTGCTTTTACAGTCCCAGTTATACATCTACTCATTTTTCTCACATTTGCACCAATGCTAAGCTTGAGGAGCAGGTGTCCTAACCCTAACCTCCTGGTTCATAGATAACCGTCTCTACCTACTGAGCTACAGCCCCAAAGACAATAAATAAAAGGAAACTGGACTTGTAGAGTTCCTTTAAGACATTTCACCACTCACCGATATGGGCTTCTGACAAGAAACGTCTTCAAAAAAACTCTGCAAGTCTTTGTTTTTTAACTTGTTTTGGATAGACCAGGGGCCTCATGTAGGAATGTTGCGTACGTACAAAAACGTTCCGTACGTACTCTCACGTAAAAGTTCAGACGTATCAGAGTGAAATGTCCTGAACTTTGTCCGTGCCAACACCAACGACGTGTCTGGCGTACGTAGGATTCTACAGATGTGGATCCTTTGGCTTTGACACTTAGAGGTGATGCTGGGAAACTGTCATCAATGTGAAAACTATTCCTCCGACCGATCGGGACTGAGCCCGTCGACCCTGAGCAGAGCCATGCAAGCTGTGTGGGCCAGGTAGATCAGATTCCCACAATGCATCTGAACAGGTCAACATTAAAGAGCAATCTGCAGCCAGAGACGGTTTCTGAATGGAATCAGAGCTATCGACTGCACACACATTGATAGAAAAGCGCCATGGCATGAATTAGTAAATGTCAACAGGAAACATTTTCATTCATCAGTGTACAGATCATACGTGATGAACAAATGCAAGTAAAAATTGTGGCAGCGTGACAAAGAGACATTTATGAGCATCTCCACTCCAGTGAGCAGCGTCTCCAATTCACTTTCTGTGAAGTTCTTCTTCTTTCCTGTCTGACTCATTCTTATGTTTTCGTTTTCTGATCGTGCAGAGAGGGGAATCTCAGGTGCAGGGTCAATTTAAATATAATTTAATGCATATTTAAAAGGGGCGTGGACAGGGAGGAGTCAGGTACGCTGGATTGGGATGAACAAAGGAAATGTGCTTTGAAATGCTTCTAAATCTGAGTTTACGTCACGATTTAGAAGGAAATGCTCGTACATTTTTTAATAACAGTTTAGGCTTCTGCATCAATTTCACGCCATAGCTATGACTTAAGCCCAGACCGTGGCGCTGTGGCCTGACGTGCACCTCCCCAGAAATGTAACTACACGCCACAACGCTTAGTTGTAGCGTGTTTCCGTTTTCTGGCTGCGTCTTCATCTCCACAGTTGTCAAATTGATTGTTTTGGATCAATAAAGATGGAACATGTTGAGGAAAAGTTAACTCCGGAGTTTTTACAGAGTGAGCCAGACTGACGAGAGCACGACTATAAATGGCTCACACCGACGTAGGCTACGTACGTAGGCTGCAGCATCTAGAGACTTAAACCGTGCTCAAAACTGCATATTAGAAACTATCTGTAGAAAAAGTTCTGGTGCAGCTTCACCTGCATGGAGGAGAAAAATAAACTCTTTAAATTGTAAGATTCCTGCAGCACTTCGGCATAATCATTAGGTTGATGCGTCAGAAACGCACTGCAAAGGACAATTTAAAGAATTATGTATCATTTATTATTTATTTAAATTGTTCTTCTCTCTGTGCTGCTGGAGTCTTGACCTTTCTACGTATTTACATCTTTCCACCAATTCATTTGAGGGTGAGGAAGAGTCTACGCTGTGCCATGGAATGAAAATCATTTCAGTGCATGCAAGAGACTTAACCTTAACTCGACCAGTTGTTAAGCAGTATATCATGAAAACAAATCAGTATTCTGTCTATAACTGCAGGTCACTTCTGTTTTTCACTGTCTTCTCTTTCAGTTGGTCCTTTGTTTGTTTGGTTGGGAGCTAAAGAACCCAAAGATATTCAAATAAATGTCCCGTTAGATGAAAATTAGCTGGAAATCACCACAACAGAAGCTTGACATAGAGAGTTTAAACATTGTCTAAATAGATATCAAATGGTTTTCTGTCAATCAAGCTGTCATCTCTGTCCACTGAGTTTATCTATACGCTCCCACGGGTCGGCTACAGGCAGCACAAACTTCAGACTTCAGATGTGAAGGTCGTGTTGTTAATCTAAACAGAGGGCAAAAGTGCACTGAAGAGCGCTGAGGCCGTTTCAGAGCCAGCTGTCTGCCAGGGTACGTTTCTACATGATTTATTCATCTGGGGAGGTTCTGGATCTGTGTTATCCTCTGATGGTTTGAGGAAACAGAACGGACAGAAAAAAAATAAAAGCAGAGCACCCGGTGAAGTCGAGGTTGTTTCCCTGTTTTCTGTCAGTGATGCTGCTGAACATCTGCAGCTTTGTTCATTTGTATTCTGATTTTTAAATATATATATCTTTATTTATCCAGGGATGCTTTGCCTTTGTTTTTTTAGAGTTCCCAAACGGCCTCTAAAACCTGCAGCGGTACACATTTTTTACATAATTGTTCAATAAGTCCTTTTAACAAGCAGAAACCTCACAGGTCCAGATTCTCTTTGCAGTAAACACAACAGGCCACTGTAGCATATAGTAGCTCCCTAATGTTTACTTTAATAAATACAGTATCTTAGCAGAGTTGCAGTGCCCTGATATGACCTCAGTTCAGGTTCAGTGTTTCTATTTTCCAACTAACAGAAATGCATTCAATTTGTAATCGTACAAAAGCATCAAATATTCACATTTGAGAAGATAATCTCTGCTAACCAGAATGCAAGTAACACGCCTTTTGGATTTCATTGTGCACGCTACTGGATAGTCCTCCAACCAATCAGAGACATTCAGTTGTAAAGAAATTCGACTCCACGCTGCTGTTACTCTTCTGTCCATCACCACATTAAGACCCGCCCACATGATCTGATTGGCCCTGTGGACCTTCGCTGGAGCAGAATCAGTTAGCAACAGACAGACTCCAGACTAATTTTCTGCCACAGTGCTTGTGTCTGTTGGAGATGTCTGATGTTTTAAGGCTAAGGACTAGCAAAGGTCATCTGTGTCTGGACCACAAAATACAGCTAACAGCCAGCTGGCACATACCTTCACTTCTGCATCTGTGTGAAAGGAAATTTACACACCGGCAAGAGCTACTATTAGCTGGGAGGCTAGCATGCTAGGAAGAGTCACTATTAGCTGGGAGACTTGGGATGCTAGGAAGAGCAACTATTAGCTCAGAGGCTAGGAAAAACCACTATTAACTTCGGGGTTAGGAGGAGCCACTATTAGCTGGGAAGCTAGGAAGCTACTAAGATCTGTTATTAGCTGGGATGCTGGGAAGAGCCACTATTAGCTCGGAGGATAGGAAGCTAGGAAGAACCACTATTAGCTGGGAGGCTAGGGAGAGCTGCTATTAGCTGGAGACTAGGAAGATCTGTTATTAGCTGGGAGACTAGGAAGAGCCACTATTAGCTCGGAGGATAGGAAGCTAGGAAGAACCACCATGCTATTAGCTGGAGACTAGGAAGCTAGGTAGATCTATTTATTAGCAGGGAGGCTGTGAAGAGCTACTATTAGCTGGGAGGCTAGGAAGAGCCACTATTAGTTGTGAGGCTAGGAAGCTAGGAAGAACCACTATTAGCTCGGACGCTAGCAAGAACTACTATTAGCTGGGAGGCTAGGAAGCTTGGAAGATCTGTTATTAGCTGGGAGGCTGGGAAGAGCTACTATTAGCTGGGAGGTTAGGAAGAGCTACTAATAGCTTGGAGGCTAGGAAGAGCTACTAATAGCTTGGAGGCTAGGAAGAGCTACCAACCATGGCCTCTCCTGTATCATGGAGATTGATCTACAGTTTATTCATTCTAGATGATTGAGTATTTGAATTTTCAGGTTAAATAAAAACAAAAGACATCGGTTCACTAAGTTAACAAGTCAAACAGAGTCGACCTGATCTGATGCAGAATTGACTTAAAAGCTGCAGGACAGGGTCCAACGAGCAACGTTGCAGGATGCTCACCAACAGCCTGATACTGACCGATAGTGGCCATGTGCCGAATATCACAGTCTTGGAGTCAAGATTATTTTAATCAGCTTCCTGTAGTATTCACTTTGATAAAACACATTTCCATCTATCTTCTAGTTAAACTTTGAGTCGTGTTCGTGGTCTGACCTACTCGACTTTAATTCGCTGCAACAAAGCACCTGACATATTCCCAGGATCGGTATCCTTGTTTCTATTCTGTCATCGCCGGCGCTGAGTGTTTTTTCTCAGGCGTGTGCTTCATCAGTCATGAAGATGAAGCGTCATCTTTTTGTTTTTTTTATTCTGTGTCTCTGCTGAGACTTTAGCGTAGACCTTCTTTTTACCTCCTGCTCTCCTCTCAATCCTTTCATCCCTCTCGACCCTCGTCCTCCTCTCCCTTCCCTCTAATCCATCCTCTCAGTTTCTTCCTCTTCTAAGGACTCACTGTTGACTTAATCAACATGATTTCCTCTGAGAGGTCTTCTCCCTCGTCCCTCTTTTCCCCCACACTCTTTCTCTCTGTATTCCCCTCAATCTGACTCACTCCTTTGGGTCTATTTTTATCCCTCCCTCACTCACCCCCCCGGTCACCTACATGTAATCAGTGCTCTGTTGATGAGCGTTATGACTGAACTAAAGCAGGGGAGAGGCTGAGAGTCGGACGCAGATCGGAGGATTTACAGACTCCTTTTCTCATTTCCAGCCCTCTCTTCTCCTCCGAGGGGCTTCAGCACATCCGAGCATCCCTCCGCGCTCTCCGGTTAGACTCATTGTGTCACCGTGCGTCTGTCGTAGCGGCTCTGTGGTTCATTTATTTATTTATTTTCTGTGCTTGCTTGTGTTTGTGTGTTGAAGTGAGAGTGGTGTGGGGTTGAGCACGGTGGATGGGCTTTAACATGAGCTCTGTTCACATGGAAGTGTCAACTTGTGCACGTTTGGCATTAATGATGATACCGAGGATCGTTTCGATGCATTGTCTGTAGAGTTTGAAATGTTTTGCCTGCAGGAAAGAGAGCTGAAGACAAGCTGTGTGAATGTTAAATAGGAAAAACAAGACAAACAAACAAAAGCAAGCTTCTTAGACAACAGCTGTAATCCATATTTGGAAAAAAAAAAGAAATCCGTTTGATCGTGTGTAACCTCTGAGAGATCATTTACATTTCAAACAAGGTCGGGATCAGTTTCTTTAAATGTTTGATCGTTGTGTTCACAGCAGCCTTTCAGACAATGTAGATTTTCTTCTTAGCTCGTTGCGTTTACACGGCCCGCTAATAATCAGAATAAAAACGCCTCAGTCAGAATAGACAGTGGAAGTTTTAATCGGATGTAGACCTCTCTTGACGTACTGAGCATGTAAAATCAGGTGAGGAGTTTCCAGGAGGGACAATTAAATTAATTTCAGTTCAGTTTAATTTCTGTAACGACAATTGCAATACATATTGTCTCACGAGGCGACAGTGGCAGAAAAAACTCCCTTTTAACAGGAAGAAACCTAAAGCAGAACCTTAAGCTCCTATTGAGGGACCCATCTGCCTAAGGCCGACCGGGTAGAGACAGAAAAGGAGAGAGGACAGGAGGAAGGTGATAAACATATATCGGACTAGTGGCTGGACGTCCGTTCTCTTCAGTGGCCTCCAACTTTATTCAAAACACATCTTAATATGGTTGTTATGACTCCACTGTTATGAACATCATACAGATAAAACAGGACGTACAGCATCATAGACAGGTATCTCATATAGAGATATGAAAGTCTTGTCTCGCTCTCTGCAGCCACCAGCGCCACATACGTCAAATCCAGCAGAAGCATCAATGTTCTATACATAAAAGATAAAAATATAATTCATTTTACTCACCAGAACTTATTCAGAGTTCTCCTCTGAGCCTGTCAGCCAAGGGTAGCGCTCATAGTTGCTGACCTGAAATAATCAGCTTTTCCTTCAAAGTCCAAGTGAAAATGTCTTTCTAAGAAGATCTGCAACCAAGTAGATAGCCTCTCCTCCTTCCTCCATGGTGGCTTCAACAAATAGCTATCAAAACGTTAGCGTTGTGCAGCTAGCAGCAGATGAACATGAACCGCTAGCTTAGCTTAAACGGAGCGGCTCTCTGACCGTCTAATCAGAAGACGCGAAGACGCTGACGCTACCGTAAGCTGCAGAGAAGGACTAAGAATACCAACTTGAAATGTGATTGGTTAAAGGTTGGTTTCAAGCAGATTTCTTTGACTCATGATGGCTGGATAAAAGCTCTAATGCTAAGCTACACTGCAGCTGAGATACAGACAAGACATAACATGAAAAAAAGCTTCAAAACTGTTGGAAATTAGACGAAAGACGCTTTTGAGAGGAAGTGGAACACAGAAGCAGAACCACTTTGTTTTGGGGTCATGTGAACATCTTGACAGATGATTTTATTTAGCGTCCATCCCCGTCATAGTCAGCTTTACTGTCAGCTTTGTCTAAATTATTACTTAGCCAACAGAAATATTCAGCATTGAAAGTCATATAAAAGTCAGTAAAGGAGGCTGAAATCTAAATGTGCTATGATTCATCTTAAAATATTTTGGATGGGATGATGTAAATGAGACCTCGATGTTTGTAAGTGTACAAACATTAAACGTAGGAGGCTCGGCGTCTAAAGATACTGACAGAAATAAATCTCCTGTTGTTGTTTCTTGTGCACTGAGCTGAAGCCTAACCTCGGATAAAACTATCAACAACTATCCCTCCCCCAGGACCCGTTTGATGCAGAGCTTCAAAGAGTCCCACTCCCATGAGTCCTTGCTGTCTCCCAGCAGCGCCGCCGAGGCGCTGGACCTCACCCTGGACGAGGACGCCATCATCAAACCTGTCCACTCCAGCATCCTGGGACAGGAGTACTGCTTTGAGGTGAGAGCCGAGCAAAGACACAGTCACACACACCTGAAATGTGTTTCCACCCTGACAAGTCAAAGTGATGAAATGAAATGTTTTAGATGTATTGAAATGAGCTCTCAGCTTCTTTTTTGTTTCCCCCCGTCACCTTTCCATAAGTGGAACATGACAGCGGTTGAGAGTGAACACAAGACATTGTTGTGGCGCCTTAGTTGCAGTCTCCATAGTGACTAATGGCTGTGGTTGTTGAATTTACCATTGGCTATAACCTCAGGTGACTACGGCATCGGGAACCAAGTGCTTTGCGTGTCGCTCAGCTGCAGAGAGAGACAAATGGATCGAGAACCTGCAGAGAGCTGTCAAGCCCAACAAGGTGAGGGGAGAGAAAGGGATGCGGTAGAGGAAGAAACGGATGATCCCTCTGTCTGTGTGTCTCTCTCTCTCCTCCCCGTCTCCCGTTGTTGTCTGTTTTCAATATGAGCGCACCGCTTCATTCCTCTGTGTGAACCTCCATCCTCGTGTCTGTGTGTGTCTGTGTTGAACAACTTAGCGGCGCCTCCGAGAAAATATTAAAGCTGCACGAGGTGATGTTTCAAGGAGGTGGCTCCAGATTGCTTGTTTTGAGAAGCCACAAATCAGGTAATGTGGTATCGGGCACTTGAACACACAGCCGGCTCGTGTTCCCCGGCCCAGCGTGTCTGTGATCACGGATAGCGAAAGCTGCTGCAGGGGCCCGAGGTAAAAGATCAGACGGCGCCGAGTCCAGCTCTGTTCAGCACAGAGAGAATGATCCTCATGAAAGAATCACATTAGCGCTCTGCATTTTCAAACAAATGAATCTGAATGAATCTGGAATAAATAAATGAATGTGGAGACACTGCATCTCAACTCCTATTATTCCAGTCCATTATTAGGGATTGTTATTGACTATAAAGGACTTGTTACGACCTGCTCCAGGGCTGCACCATAGAGATGGATAAAACATAAAGATTAGTGTAGTTGCTGCTAATATAGTCCGATTCTGAAGCACAGACTGCTGAAGGAAGGACGGCACAGGACGGTCATTCTGCAACTGAAGCAGCAGCTTACATTGAAATGCATCCTCCCAGTTCAACACCACCTGCAGGAACTCATCCGAGCATTTGAACTACTCTTGATCTGATGTGTACTTTGAATTCAAGCAACCACCGAAGACATTTGCAAAAGTCACAGGACAAGAATGCATGTTGATAAATGTCCCCCCGTGCAAATTGTGAGCTGATTAAGACAGTTAAGTCCAGGAACCACCCAAAGGCCCTTGCACAGAGGAGCTTGGTTTAGTAGTTTTCACTACTGTGACAAGTTAGTCAAATGTGTGTTTGTCACCAGTGCTGCACAAGTCTAGATGCCACAGAGGTGTACTGGTTAGCGAGCTAAACAACCACTTAATGGTAGGAAAGGTGAAGAAGTGATATCAAGATGAGGCCGTTAGATGTCCATTTGTGTGAGGAAACAGTTTCATCATGAGAAAATTGCACTAACACTAAGCCGGTGAAATAATCTTCCTACAAATAAACTAATGAAATAATATTTGAGCCAATTTCTGGCTTGAAAGCAGCTTATTAAATTAGAAAAACTGCAATACCACTAGTGACCACTAGGTCACAAGTCTTCTGGAGTTCCTGCTCATTCCAAAAATGAGGCAAGAATGCTGTCTTCAGATGGACCTCTTGAGTTTGTGGTTATATCAGAGAACAGTCGTGCACACTAAATATTCGGTAACAGCGTCGTAACTCGTGAAAACAACTGGCATATTGTTGCTAGCTAGCTAACGCGCTAGCAATTCGGTAACCAAATGTTGGAAATACAAAAAAAAAGACTTTCCAGCTTTCCGTTCACCTCCACCATTTCTTAAAGTCTCAGAAAGCGCATCACAACTCCTGAATTTGAACTTTATACCAAAAATGTCCACTCACAGGGACAACCACAAGAGGGCGCTGTTCAAATGGAGTTTTATCGTCAACATGGAAAAAATACGAACTCTAATTTCTAAAAGCACGACTTGGAAACTGAGCCGAATAAGAATCTTTACAACGCTTCCTAACGTGCGTTCACTGTGCTAATGCTAATGCTAATGCTAATGCTGCTCCATCAGAGACAAACAAGAAATGTGACACTAAATCGAGTTTGAGGAATCTGATTTGGGCCACTAGACTGAACAAATGTTAAAGGAAGAAGTGTTCTGGATCAGATTATACAGATATTCTTACATGAGGCCCGGTGTCTGACAGCGGCTCATCTCCTGTGTGATATAAGGAGACGGTGTTATATCACATCTGTCCCGCTGCAGACTTAACTCAATGTGATCTTTACTTTCATCCTCTCAGCCTAAAGCACAGCTCCAAGTAACACCAGTATCCTAATTTTCTGTCAGATATTTGTAACCGTCCCATATTCCCCCCTCCTCTTTATTAATAGTGAACTGGGATACCAGATATGGAGCTCTGATGGCAACCAGGGACAAAAGAGTTATTAAGCCAGACTGAGATGAAACATCACCAGAGCTGAAAGGCTCGTCCAGATGCTCGGGCCGCGGGGGTCCTGGCTGAGTCACGGAGCTCCAAGGACTCCACACGGGGGCTCTCTCCTAAAAAGCCCCCACCCCCCCTCGCTGTAGGTCTGAACAGCTCAGACCAGATGCACCGACTGAGATAAGACTCACTGCAGGGACGAGGTTTATCGTCATTCTTCTCGACTTTCAGGAGCTTTTAATTCCTTCTTCGAGCTTCGGTTGTCTCTTTTACCCAGACGCGGAGGATCCACTCCACCCTGCGTAACTGTTTCATTCGTTCCAAAGACGTGACACGATATCAAGGTGGAGGACTTGAGCCCATGCTGCTGCTGCTGCTGCACTGTGTGTGTGCACTGGCAAACTGAGCCACCAGATGCCCGGCGCATCCAAACTCAGAGGTTTGGATTTAATTATGCCCCGTGTTTGGCGCCGCTTATCAAAGAGCATACAAATGGGGAACTTAAGAACTCTGGATCTCGTCTAAATTAGGACGCAAATAGTCTGAAGCAAACAGCGTTTCTGCTCAAATGAAGTGACTCAGCCCCCGATCACTCAGACATCACTCTGCAATCAACACAGCTCTCAACCCCCATGGGGGATGTCAAATATAGCGCCGGGCTTTGTGATCATGATTAGGAAGTGTAGCCGTCTGCAGAAACATTGCCACCATTGTTTGTCCCTTGTCTTTGTTGCACATGTGCATTGTGTCATTTGTGCTTTTTAAGTGGATTGCTTTTTCTCAGCCAGTAAGAGCCCTTCACGTTTTCTGTTATCTTTCTTTTGTGCGTCTGTCACGCTGTCGTCCGCCTCTGTGCTCAAGTCGAGAGTGGAGAGCAGTTTATCGAGTTGAGCCTCATATCCAGAGTAGCCAAAGCACCATGTCACCAGCCATCTCTCTCCTTCATTGACTCTGTTCTCCTGCAGGCTGGCCTGCTGTCTCTGCTTCCACATCCCTAAATATCTCTTTCTTCGCTGTTTGTCATGTTGTCCGCCGCGCCGTATCCTCCTCCGTCTGTGAAGCATTGACTGACTCTGTTGTCTGAAGCCTTGTTTGACCCGACCCCCTCGTCTCAACGCAGGACAACAGCCGGAGGGTGGACAATGTGCTCAAACTGTGGATCATAGAGGCCCGCGAGCTTCCGGCCAAGAAGCGCTACTACTGCGAACTCTGTCTGGACGACATGCTGTACGCACGCACCACCAGCAAACCCCGCACCGACACCGTCTTCTGGGGCGAGCACTTCGAATTCAACAACCTGCCAGCCGTCCGCAACCTCCGCCTCCATCTGTACAAGGAGACAGACAAGAAGAGACGCAAGGTGACATCTGTGTGCAAGCAGGAATGAATAATGTGTTTCTTTTTTGGTAAAACTGAAAAAACAACGGATGTTTGATTTTTATTTTTAAATCCAAACCTGAACAAATGGAAAATAGAAAGCTTTTCTTTTATTCAAGTTAATATTAGATCTGATCTTCTTTCTCTTAAGGGGGGTTATTTGTCCTTTGGTGAAGCACCAGGTAGTCTCCATGGTTACCATTGGTCCAGGTCTCTCTGGACCACAATGTAGTCTCCATGGAGACCACTGGTCCAGGTCTCTCTGGACCACGATGTAGTCTCCATGGAGACCACTGGTCCAGGTCTCTCTGGTCCATGGATCATTGTGTTCAGCTCCAAAAAAACCTGGTTCTTCTCCAGATTCACAAGACAAACACTCAGAGATAAATTTAGATGACCTTGTGTCAGAAAGTCTAAGCTTACATCTGAATATTGTTCCAGAGTCTTTGCTCCGTTTAGACCGACAGAAAAGATTTGAAATCACTGACTGATGGAAACTTCTTCTTCTTCTTCTTCCTACAAAAACTTCTGCTTTTACTCAAATCAATTAAATTCTCCTTTAGTCCTTTAGTTAAAGTTTTATGCGATAAAGGATAAACGATACATTTTCTGTTTTTGCTTTTTAAACTGAAAATCAAATAAACCCCTAATTGATATCTTTATTTCTTAAAATCAAACTTGAAATATCAAAAAGTAACACGGAGCGTTTTTTGCATCCTGCTCCCTAAAGAGGGACCAAAATATCCCTGATGTTATTAACAGCTCTATTTTTACAGCAGAAATGAATATTATGTCTTATTATGGCACCGCGTTAACAGAAACAAAGAGATGAGGACTTAATGCAAGCTAGTGGAAGCACTGGATTTACCTGCAGATACCATATACCAGAAAATGTAATTTTGCAGCAGTTAGTCGACTGTTGAGTGTTGAAAAGCAGAGTGCTTGCTCCAAAGAAAAGAAAAGCCAGAAACGATTGTATTATTGATGAAATAATCAGCAGCTCTTTCAACCAGCTGTGGATTCTCAGAATTACCATCATTTTCTGTTCTTTTCCAGTAGAAACTTTACTTTTTACCTTTTAAAAAAATGACTGTTCTATAAGCAAGAGAATAAAAATCCAGTCATTTTAGTTCTCGGTTTAATACAAGAGTGGCACGGCCACAGCAGAACTCATTTCTAGTCTCAAACATCCCTCCAGAGATCCAGTGTTAGTCATAATTTATTCATAGCTGAAGCTTTATATTGGCCTTTTTCTGACATTTCCAACTTTCAGATTGTTTTTGTAGAACACACTGAAGGAGACAACTTTTCTCAGACGCATGCTTATCTTATCGCATCTATATCGTTTCATTCAAGGAAAAGAGCACATACTTAGGACTCGTAAGCATCCCCATCTCAAGCATCACCGGGCGTCAGTTTGTGGAGCAGTGGTACCCGGTCATCCAGCCCAGCGTCCTCACCAAGGGAGCCGGAGTCGGAGGAGGGAAGATCATCAACGCATCCCTACGCCTCAAATCCCGCTTCCAGACCATGAACATCCTGCCCATGGAGCTCTACAAGGAGTTTGCAGAGTATGTCACCAATAACTACCGCACCCTGTGTGCCGTGCTGGAGCCCGTGCTGAGTGTCAAGAGCAAAGAGGAGGTGGCCTGTGCTTTGGTGCACATACTGCAGAGCACAGGGAAAGCTAAGGTACATATCTGGACCTGGGCCGTCAGAAACGTGGCGTGCAACGGAAAAGATCTAATCTTGTTTTTGATTTTCTCCAGGATTTCCTGTCAGACATGGCGATGTGTGAGGTAGACAGATTCATCGACCGAGAACACCTTATCTTCAGAGAGAACACTCTGGCCACCAAAGCCATAGAAGAGTACCTCAAGCTGATCGGACATAAGTACCTCAAGGACGCTATAGGTGAGTCACAGGAGTCTCGGCGTCTGCAGTATTCACTCCACTTTCACACCAATTTTGAAATTCAGCAGATGAACTTTTGAGAAGTTTTTGACAGACCAACTTTTAATTAAAGGGTAAAATCCCCTCTAAGGTTTCGGTTACACACACTTCTGCTCAGCCTGCCTCGTTTAGACAGTTTGGTTTAGGTCTGGAAGTTTTATTATTTTCCAGCTCGCTCACAGTCAAACCCGTGTCTTTTTCATTTTTTTTTCCATTGCTGTGTGGAGTTTGATGATATATTGAATTATGTGATTATCCTAGCTCAGCACAAGATGTCTGCCTGCGATCGTGAAGCAGCTCTTCTCAAACGCAGAGAGGTGCAGCATTTGCAGATGCAGAAATGGGCTGAAATGCCTCCAAGCCGCTGCAGACGACTGTTCAGCAGTTACCGGAAATGTTTAGCTGCCGGTAACTGCTGCACAGGGAGGTCACGGCAGATACTGGAAACAAGGGTTCACTGACTTTTGCACCTCACAGACATTAAGAAATGATTCTTTTTTCAGTAAATTTTAGATTTTACAGCTAGATTTAGGCTTCGCCATCTGCTCATACCCTGAGCTGTTGCCTATGGCTGACGTCCACCTTCCTGGAAATTTAGCTGCAGTTGGTCTGAAACACAGTCCGTTCCAGTGTCCGTTGTTTGAAGCACACAAAGAAATTCAACACGGATCCATTGCAGAAGCACAAACCAAACTTAAGCCTGCCACCCAGCTCTCCTGCCTTGTCTTTGATTAGGTTGCAGCGTTGCATTTGGTTGGTTGAATTTGGTGTTTATTGAGAAACTAACAGGCCGTGATGCATTACTTTTTGTGTCACCCTTGTTTATTGATGCTGTCCTCTGCATTAATAAGACTGAACTACTGAAATGTCACTTGCAGGGGAGTTCATAAGAGCCTTGTATGAGTCAGAGGAAAATTGTGAAGTGGACCCCATGAGAACACCACCCTCTGTGCTCCCAGACCACCAAGCCAATCTACGAATGTGCTGTGAACTGGCACTCTGCAAGATCGTTAATTCCCATTGGTGAGTACTTAGCAAATGCAAAAAATTAAAAAAATGTATATAAATAAATAATGCACTGAGTGCTTTTATTAATCCCTGCTATATTAGAGATATTCAGGACTTTAAATTCTGCAGGAAACTCTGAATGTCTGCTCCTAACAAGTGTCAAATCCCTTCACAGTGTGTTCCCTCGGGAGCTGAAGGAAGTGTTTGCCTCCTGGAGAGTGCGCTGCGCCGAGAGGGGTCGAGAAGACATCGCTGACCGCCTCATCAGCGGGTCTCTCTTCCTGCGCTTCCTGTGTCCCGCCATCATGTCGCCGTCGCTTTTCAACCTCACGCAGGAGTACCCCGATGAGCAGACGTCACGCACGCTCACCCTCATCGCCAAAGTCGTGCAAAACCTCGCTAACTTCTCCAAGTCAGTTTTTATTTGCTCTCCTACGGCATTAGGTCACTGTAACCTCCTGTTTGCACGTACAATGGCAGACTAGAATGTGCTGAGCTGGTAATAAGGATGTCCCGATTTATTTATTTATTTTTTGCCCCAAATCCGATGCTTTAATATTCAGTACGAGCCCTGATCTGAATTTAAATGTCGTAAAGTTCATCCCCTGTAGCTTCCTAAAGTCTTTCCTTTGTGTTCGACGTGACTGGATTCAGTCCAATGAATCTTTCAGTCAAAGTTAATGTAGTGTGGATAGGGTAGCTGGTACCTTGTGTTCTCTCTGCTCATCCAACGCTGCCATAAACTCCCTAACCCTCTCTGGAAGATGTTTCTCCTTGACGCTGTCTCCAGGAAACTTTTCTCTTCTTTTAAAATTTGTTTTGTTTTTTTTGTTCAATTCTGTGAGTAAAGTTATTGCCTTGTATGCATGTGATTCTTCTGAAGCCCGATCAAATGTCCAGATCGCCCGTCACCGATCGGGACATCCTTAACAAGTAGACAGTCAGCTAGTCCTTAAACTATCCCGAGTGTCTCCACATAAAAGCAACAAATCTCGTCTTGTTTTCACTAAAATTTAGTTGTTTATTACGTTTTTGTTTTGATGTTAACAAGATGAAAACTTTTTAAATGAGTACAAGCTTGAATTGCACAGCAGATACAACACTACAATAAATAACAGTGTCATCTGCATATAGACAGATTTGGAACACAAATTTCAGGCCTACGCTTCGGTTTATTGGACTACTTTCTCTTTCTTGCCCCTTTATCCCCTTCAGGTTCGGCACTAAAGAGGAGTACATGTGTTTCATGAACGAGTTTCTGGAGATGGAGTGGGGCTCCATGCAGCAGTTCCTCTACGAGATCTCCAACCTGGACAGCGTCAGTAATGCAGGCGGGTTTGAGGGATACATCGACCTGGGCAGAGAGCTGTCGATACTGCACAGTCTCCTCTGGGAGGTCATGGCTCAGCTCAGCAAGGTAAACACGGAAAATACACGCCACCTGTTGTGTTATGGACTGTTAGTTTGTTAAGTTTAAACTTTGATTCCTATAATAATTGTCTTGCTAATTGTGTGTGCAACAGAGACATCGAGTTGCTGGCGGTAGGTCTCAGACCGTATTACATGCCCAGAGAGTTCTCCCACGCCATTGTTGTTTGTGTTTACGTCCCTCCGCGTGCACATGCCGAGACCGCGTGTGACGTCATCCACTCCACCGTAGCGGGACTACAAACACAACACCCAGACGCCTTCATCGCCATCTCTGGGGATTTTAATCATGTCACACTGGACTCCACACTACCAGACTTTCATCAGTTTGTAAGCTGCCCCACCAGGAAGAACAGGACGATAGACCTCCTGTATGCCAACGTGAAGGAAGCTTACACTGCCACTCCTCTGCCCCCACTGGGAAAGTCTGACCATAACCTGGTCCTGCTCACACCACACTACAAACCAAAGATCCAGAGACAGTCTACAACTACACGCTCCTTCAGGAAGTGGTCTCCTGAGGCAGCGGAGGCGCTGAGGGACTGCTTTGAATCTACTGACTGGAACGTCCTGCAGGACATACATGGTGAGGACATGGAGGGGGTCACCCACTGCACTACTGACTATCTGAACTTCTGTATGGACGTTGTGGTCCCCATTAGGACTGTACGCTGCTTCCCGAACAACAAGCCCTGGATCACCAGCGACGTCAAGGACATCCTGAACAGGAAGAAGAGGGCGTTCAAGGATGGTGACCGAGACGAGCTGAAGCGCGTACAGGGGGAACTCAAGGTCCAGCTGAGAGAGGCAAAGGAGGATTACAGAAGGAAGGTGGAACAGAAGCTGCAGCACAACAACATGAGGGAGGTCTGGGATGGCATGAAAACCATCACAGGCTGCAAGAAGAAGGGCGGCAGCACAGAGGAGGGGGATGCTGAGAGAGCAAACCAGCTGAACCTGTTTTTTAACAGGTTTGATACTGCAGCTCCTACAGACAACGACTCGGACTGCAGAGCTCCCCCACCCATCACACCTATGGACAATGCAATGCACCTCCCCCCCCTCACCACCACGGACAGTCCAACCCACCTCCCCCTCACCACCACTACTACCACTGACAGTTCAACCCCCCTCCCCTTCACCATCACCAAGGATCAGGTGAGCAGAGAGCTGAGGAGGCTGCGACCAAGGAAAGCAGCGGGCCCGGACAAAGTGTGTCCAAGGATGCTTAAGGCCTGCTCTGCTGAACTGGGGGAGCCGCTTCAGCATATCTTCAACCTGAGCCTGCAGCTGGGGAGGGTCCCCGTGCTCTGGAAGACTTCATGTCTCATCCCGGTTCCCAAAACAAAACACCCCAGGGAGCCGGGTGACTTCAGACCAGTGGCACTAACATCTCACATCATGAAGACCTTTGAACGGCTGCTGCTCCATCTCCTCAGACCCCAGGTCCACCACGCACAGGATCCACTGCAGTTTGGATACCAGGAGAAGGTGGGCGTGGAGGATGCCATCCTCTATCTGTTACACAGGGCTTATTCTCATCTGGACAAGGAGAGCGGTGCTGTGAGAATCATGTTTTTTGATTTCTCCAGCGCCTTCAACACCATCCAGCCCTTCCTCCTGAGAGACAAGCTGACAGAGATGAGGGTGGACTCACACCTGGTAAGATGGATTACAGACTACCTCACAGAGAGACCACAGTACGTCAGACTGAAGGACTGCACGTCAGACACTGTGGTCAGCAGCACCGGAGCACCACAGGGGACCGTGCTCTCTCCTGTCCTCTTCACCTTGTACACATCTGACTTCCAGTACAACTCTGAGCTCTGCCACATGCAGAAGTACTCAGATGACACTGCGATAGTCGGCTGTATCAGGGATGGACGGGAGGAGGAGTACAGGAGCCTGGTCGAGGACTTCATGGGGTGGTGCAGGTCCAACCATCTGCAGCTGAACACCTCCAAGACCAAGGAGATGGTGGTGGACTTCAGACGGAAGAAATCACATCTCCAACCTGTGTCCATCAGCGGGGTGGATGTGGAGGTCGTTTGGACTTACAGGTATCTGGGGCTGCAGCTGGACGACAGGCTGGACTGGACTTCTTGCATGGACGCACTCCACAGGAAAGGACAGAGTCGTCTGTACTTCCTGAGAAGGCTGGGGTCCTTCAACATCTGCAAAAAACTGCTGCAGATGTTTTACCAGTCTGTGGTGGCCAGCGTCCTCTTCTATGCTGTGGTTTGCTGGGGAGGAAGCAGCAAGAAGAGGGACGTCGCTCGACTGGACAGACTGGTGAGGAGGGCTGGCTCAGTGGTGGGCACAGAGCTGGACTCTCTGGTGACAGTGGCAGAGAGAAGGACCCTGGACAAACTGCTGTCCATACTGGACAACGCCCACCACCCTCTGCACAACACCTTCATCAGGCAGAGGAGTGTGTTCAGTGGCAGGCTGCTGTCTCAGTCCTGCTCAACCAACAGACTTAAAAACTCTTTCGTCCCCCTGGCCATCAGACTGTACAACAGCTCTCAGTGATGGCAGGAGGCACAATAGACTGGTCACTTTATAATTCCTAACGGGTCACTTTATATTTTTAACTTTATAAGTTTCAACAGGTCACTTTATATCTTTAACTTTATAATTTTTAACGGGTCACTGTATATTTTTAACATAACTGTACAAAACATTTTATTATAGCCGTATAAAACATTTTATTTCTAGTCACTTTTTCTATTTTTATATAGTTTTTGTATTGTATGTTTCAATGTAAGTCACTGCTACTGGATGCTTGAATTTCCCCCGGGATTAATAAAGTATCTATCTATCTATCTATCTATCTATCTTGCTTGTTGCTGATACTTTTATTATTCTGATATTTCCGTAGCTTTAACTTGCAGATGTTGGACGCTAATATAATACTTTCTCATTTATATCTGGGATAATAATATACATAATATTTTTTTAGGACTGAATCTCGTTTTGCTAACTCTAAAACTAACTGCTGTCGTTTGCTAGCGAAGCGCTACACGAGTGGAGTAGATAACTCAAAACCTCAGAATCTTTTGCCCCTCTCACCGCAGGACGCCATCATCAAACTGGGTCCTTTGCCCCGCCTCCTGAACGACATCAGCATGGCCTTGCGTAACCCCCATCTCCAGAGGCAGCCCAGCTACCAGACAGACAGGGTGCAGGAGCGACAGACCGACCGGCTGCTGTCACGGCCCAGCTTCAACCGGGGCATCTCGTCGGAGTTCCAGAATCTCATGATGAGGGATCTTAATAGGTAGGGGCGACCCAGATGACTCCGACTCTCCTTTTTGTTTGTTGTCCACTAATGATCAGAATAACCACCCCAATCAGAAAAGACTGGCCCATTCAGAAGATTTTTTTTTTAACTAGGTTGAAAGTGTAAACCTTTAATAATCTGATTTAATAATCTAATAATTGTCAGATGATTTAATTTAGCATTCATGTAAACGTTAAGGAATCAGAGCAGAATCATTTCCTTTAGGTTTAGGATCTAAACATTCGACTGGAGCCACCTAACACGTCCCAGATGTCTATTAGTTATTAGCAGGTTGGTTTAATTTAAACACCAGATTAAGAGGCAAGCTGGAGCGCGGCTAAGTGGACTTGTAGAGTTCCTTGAAGACATTTCGTCCAAGTGTTCTTTTCTAACAGACTGGTGGAGAGTTAGAGTACAGACAGGAACATCTGAGGCTGTTGGCCATCAGTTATTTGACTGACTAGAGTCTGTTAACGACCAGGAATCTGACGTTTCCCTGATGAATGTTACTCTAGAGACCCGTAATTGGCCAGAGGCTCCGGTCTCAGCATTGTCGAGCCTATTGATTCTCTTAAATTTGAGAATTGAAACAAATATTTTGCATACACCATAACCTGGATGACTGAGAACCTTCACAAACAGACGCCCAAAGAGGCTAGCAAGCATTTCAAATCAAATCAAATCAAATCAAATCAAACTTTATTTATATGGCACTTTTCCTGCCTTTTAAAAGCAACCCAAAGTGCCTCACAGAGGCTAAAAACACCAAACAATCAATGATTAGAGGATTAGAGGAAATAAGGAAATAAAATGCACGTTTTTGCAGCAGAGCTTTATTAAACAACTCATGACCCCTCTGATTTTGCTTGTGACCCTTTGCCGGGGCCCTGATCCTTATGTTGGGAACCATTAAAGGATCTAAATACTCCTCCAACACTGCTTCATGTAGATTTGGACCTGATGTCAATATGAGATGTCATGAACTCCCTAGTATCTAAGAGTCCTCTGTCCTTGTCTGCCTTACTCACTGCCGCTCTCCAGCTCTATAGATATCACTCGTTTGCCTTCCCCTACCTCCACCGGAGGGGTCATGCCATCCCGACCCCAGATGAGCTTTCAGGACCGCGACCACCCTCACCGAGCATCCTCCAAAGACATGTTCTACGTATCCCGGCCTCCCCTGGCCCGGTCCAGCCCGGCCTACTGCACGAGCAGCTCGGACATCACGGAGCCAGACCCTAAGGTGAGTTCTGCCACGCTGAATCGGGGGAATCATCATCCCATCCGCTAGGTTTACCTTGTCGAAGTCAGGTTAGTATGACGTGCATGTTAGTCATACTTGACAGAATCTGCCATCGTGTGACCGAGGCTCTAGTATATCATGACATCTGCTTTTTTTCCACTGATTCACCTCGCAACTCATCCTAGCGGTATTTCCTGGGAAATACTTTGAGGCATTCCGATATCCAGGCAGGCCTCGCGGTAAAAACACCCGCACCACCCTCACCCATATCATCCGTGGCCACCTAGCATAACCAAATATTAGGGGGCACACTAGCCTCTCATATCCCGTATTATTTAGCTGCTCAGTGTCAATAAAAGCGTATCTATGATGGACCTCCAGGATTCCCGAATGAACAGCGTGTCTAACCTGCAGTCGGTGGACATGCTCAACTCCTCCCAGGCCTCCATCGCCGGCATGGGCAGCTTCGGCGGGCTGAGCAGCGGAGGCGGTGGCGGCCTGGGGTCGGGCCTGAGCAGCCAGCTGCGGGCCGGTGGGAGGTTGTCAGCTGGCTCTGGCGGCTCCAGCATGTCCGGCGGCCTCCGGCTGAGCCAGCTGAGCCAGATGGGCACCACCACCGACTCGCTATCCCAGCAGCAGCAACAGCAGGCCGCCGCCATGCGCTACCCGCTTTCCTTCCAGAATCCCCTCTTTCATCTGGCGACTGCTGATGGGCCTCAGCAACATCAGCTCCATCACCAGCACAGCCGGGCTCAGCCCCCAGCACCGCTTCTCCTGGCGCCAGAGCCTGAGCCCTCTCACCAAACCTACATCCCACAGTTCGCCCACGGGGGATTCTCCCGCAGCGAGGATCTGTCCACCCTCAGGACCAGGGACGGTCACCTGGGCCAACCCAGCATCATCCACTCGCACAGCTACAGCGACGACTACACCAGGGCCGAGTATGGACGCAGACAGATGTCCATGCATGTGCAGGTACGTTCGTTGTATTCTTGTCTTTTAAATGAATCCGGTGGCAGTGTTTTCTTTCTGTCTCTAACTAAACATCAAGGCTATTGTTGGTTAAGCTTTGGAGAAAGTGGTCGTCACACTCGTTCTTAGAATCTTGTGTCTTTAGTTTTCTTGCTTCGTTTATAGTAGAAAAGTCCAGTTGGTCCATCACAGGGAGACTCTTATGTCCTCAACCTGTCCATAGAGCAGGACAGAGACAGCAGCCTGTCACTGAACAAGCTTCTCTGCTATGCCTGACTATGGTGTCCTGTAGAGAGTGGTGGACATTGTCCTTCCATCTTCCACTGATGTCAGGGACTCCAGCTCTGTCCCTATCACAGAGTCCTCCTTCTGATCAGCTTGTCCAGCTGTGAGGTGTCCTCCTTCTTCTTCTTAGTGCTGTCTCCCGTAGAAGAGGACACTGGCAACAATAGTCTGGTAGAACATGTCCAGCAGCTTCCTGCAGATGTTAAAGCACCTTAGCTTCCTGAGGACATAGAGACGACTCTGACCTTTGTTGTAGACTGAGTCCAGTTTGTGATCCAGATGTAGACCCAGGTTCTTCTAGGTCTGAACCACCTCTACACACTCCCTGTTGATGGTTACAGGCTGCAGGTGGAGCCTGGACCTCCAAAGATCCACTACCGTCTCCTTGGGTTTAGCTGCATTGATCAGTAGGTGGTTCCATGAGACCAAGTTGTTCACTAGATTCTTGTCCTCCTGCCGTTGCGGTGTCGTCTGAGAACTGCTTGATTTTTAACAGTATTAATATTCCAGTGTTCCAAATAATCTTTAACTCTCGTTTAGCTCAACTGGTTCTGAAAATGTGCTGCTGCTTCTGTGGTGTTGTTCAGATGAAAACAACCACCGCTAAGAGTTTAACATTTTTCTTTTCACCCTTCCGTGACATTTTAAAAGCATTCATTAATTCTGGAAAAATAAATTGGCGGATAATGAAAATAGCTGCAGCTCATATTTACCCGTTGGCATGGGAACAAAATGAGAGAGATGACGCGCAGACGAGCCACAGAGTCGAGATCCTACGCTGCTTTTGACTGTTTGCTGATCTGGACTCTCACAGGCTCGGGTCACGTGCTAACTCGACGCCACGCACATGTTTACACGGCCACCGATGCAGAAGGCTGCAGACAAAAGCGTAGTATTCTGGCGGAAAACAGTTTAAGAAGAAGCATTTCTTTGTTCTGCAATTTGAAATGAAAATTAGAACATTAATATTCGACTTGCAAGTGCAGCAAACCAGGTAACAGGACGTAGCCTACATCTGATATTTGAGGCAGTCAACAGCTGCGCGCCGCTCTTGTCTGCATGGATCATTACAGCAGCCTGGGGCTTGTTTAGCACAAAACATTTTCTCATATTTGTTGCAGAAAAACCTGGTTCTTCTCCAGATTCACAAGACAAACACTCAGATAAATCCAGATGACCAGAAATCACTTCTTCTACAAAAACATCTTCTGCTTTTATGTGAATCAAATGTTTTTTTCTTTTTTAATATATTAAAGGACAAAAGTTCCTAAAGGAATCTAAAACCAAACTGGAAATACCAAAAAGTACACAGACCCACGTGACTGGTCGACGGTTGGGGTTTTGTGTTTGCAACATCTGTGCTTGGTTCCCACCTGAGACTAACATGACTAGGGTCTGATAATGAACAGATGTTATTCAGATTAACCCGGGTGGTGTCATCTGTGCACTGTTAATGGTTCTCACCTCCGTTCAGACACTGAGTCTCTCACTGAGTCTGAAGCGTTTCAGTCAGTTTGAAGTGAAGAAACAACGTGGATGAGCTTGTGAAACAGCTCCAGGAAACCTCAAGAGCAGCTGCCTGCTTTAGATGTCTGCTCCTGGTCAGTGCAGTCGAAGGATTTCATGTTATACACTAACGCTGCATTTCACTTCATGATCGTCACCTCAGAAGATAAAATATCACAAACTGCTCTGCAGGATTTTATCATCTGAACGGACCCCGAACATCAGTCATTCTCACACACCGTACCACTGCAGCCCATGGGACGTTTCCAGTCTGTGCACTGCAACAACTGGAATCTAACTCAGATGAAATGTCTTAAATCAAGGCAAAATGTGATTGTTTATGTTGTCTACCAAGAGAATACTTCTTACTGGACTGTTTTTGTTTGTTTTTAGTGTTTTGTTCCTGAATTATCTTAGCTTTTCTAACTTTTAAAGGTTTTACACGACAGATAGACAGGTGCAAAACTACTTCTGTTCATAAATCAACTTGTTTTTTGGTCTAGTTGTGATATCTGTTGTGTTTTTTGAGGCTAGATTTTAGATTTTAGTCAAATTGTCCTGCTCTACTGGCAGATCATTTTACTTATTTTAAGTTTAAAGCTTTTTGCAACAATACCTAAAAGCTGTCCTTAATCTTCTTTCTCAGGAAAATCTTCAACAGCAGCAGCAGCAATTGATGGGCATGGCGTCCCAGACAGGAACCTCCCACTCCTCCCTGGCCACCACGCCCCCCTCCACGGTCCAGCCCATGCGCCAGAGTTCCGTTGCCCCGCCTCCCACCCAGCGCGTCAAGTCCCAGACCTCCCATCAGCTGTCCGTCAGCGCCGCCGCCGCGCCCAGCGCCCCTGCCAAAACGCGACCGCAGAGCGGCAACCTCCTCCAGTCGCCGGAGTCCGGCTACGGCGGGAGGCAGCACGGGCCACGGCAGCTGTCCGTCAAAGACAACACTGCCCCCGGCCTGCCCCACCAGCAGAGCTCTGTCAGGGAGAGCCAGAGTCCACAGGGTACCACCAGTCAGAGCACTCAACAGTCGCCACAGCAACAGCAACAGCACCTGCTCAAACCCACAATGAGCAAACAGGTAACAGATGCACACTCTCATCACTCTCTTTATTCTGTTTTATCAGCACCTGTGCTCAACAGGGGTTGCATGAGTTTTTTTCAACACAGACTAGTCTCTGATAATGTCTCTAATAAAATCACAGTAGAAAGCAATCAAATCTATATTCTTGATCTGAATACAAATGCTGAAAACAGACAGCGCAGATATGTATAGCCTGTATAAAAACATGCAGCACATCAGCACCATCCGTTGTTAAATGGAATAGCATAGCAGCTAGCTGATGTGCAGCCTCCTACTCTCTGTTACCACGGGACGTTTGGTGAAGTTGTTAGCTGACTGCCGTCCAGAGGATTTGGACCGTTCCTGTTCCTGCTAGCATTAGCATTAGCCTTTTCAGATGCATTGCAGTAGTACTTTAGTTGTATTTCAGGACTGACATGTCGCGGTAACATTGGTTACGCTGCTCTTCTAGGAGGCGTCCATGTTGTTTTTGTCACGTGATTAGTGCCTAGCGCTCACAGCTATACCCCAACACCGCTCAAGACCTCAGCTAGTACGTGGCTTTTAATTGTGTGCGTGTGCAGCTCATTTAGAGCTTGAGTCCCATCCCACCAGGGGCCGGCCACGCTCCAAATGCACGAAACCCATGCAGCTGTGAAGCCCTCTGGGTAAAAGCCCGCACAGATGTGCTCGTTAGGAAAGTGACTTGTCATCCGCTGGAGAACCCGTGTTCTCATATTCAGTGTGCTGGCTGGTTTTCTTCCTAGGGCTCCCAGTCTCCGTCCACCCTCAACCCCCCGACCCCAGCCAACGAGCGCACGGTGGCCTGGGTCTCCAACATGCCTCATCTGTCGGCCGACATTGAAAGTTCTCGGATTGACCGGGAGGATTTCAAACTTAAGGAGTACTCAAAGAGCATGGACGAGTCGCGCATGGACAGGGTACGTATCACTTTTAAATAGCAGTAAAAAAATGTCTATCATTGATGCAGATGGTCTCAAATGGTGTGGGAATCCACGGCGATGTTGATAAAGCTTTGTGTTTCATTCTAACGTTGACTATTTGAAGGTCTACGTTCCAGTTCGTGTGAATGCAAAGAACCCTCAGATCCGGACATTTCTTCAGCGGCGCCCGAATGCAAAACGCCCCGACTAACCCCGCCTCCTTTCCGTATCTGTGCCTCAGGTGCGGGAGTACGAGGAGGAGATCAACTCCCTGAAGGAGCGCCTGATGATGTCCCACAAAAAGCTGGAGGAGTACGAGCGGCGGCTCCTCACGCAGGAGCAGCAGACCAATAAGATCCTCCTGCAGTACCAGAACCGGCTGGAGGACAGTGAGCGGAGGCTACGGCAACAGCAAGTGGAGAAAGACTCCCAAATTAAAGGAATAATTAGCAGGTAAATGGAGGCTGTTGTTGGGATGGAGGGCAAAAGACAGCTAAGACACCACGTGGTCTTTTTTAGGGCAGACATGGACCACGTTCTTTATTCTTTGTTTATTGTAGCACCTTTAGTGAATATCAAATTTCTGATCGCTACGGTTAATTGAATCCCTCTGAGGAGAAAGTGGAAGCAGATCGATTGACAGCACGACTTTGACTCTATTTAACACATGAGCTTGAAGCCGTTCTCCCCTAAAATACGTCTATTGCATATTGGAATAAGACTCTATTTACCAGAGGTTGTTATCTGGAGAAGATTACCGCAGGGTAGGAGGCTGGTTTCACTTTCATTAAGTGCTGTAGCGCTGGGAGCGAGGCAGGGAGCTGTACATATATATTGAAAGCCGACGCTGCAGACGTGTAATGAGTGACAAATTAAATGAGAGGCTATAATACGGAGGGCAGAGATCCGTATCTCCTCGGATAAAGCATGCAGGCCGCGTTCCCTCGCTGGTTGCTTCTTGTCGAGCTGCACACACAAAAAAAAATAATCTCACAGCTCAGTCGACTTGTTATTCAAGAGCATTGGGACGACGGGCGGAGGAGCTCCAGCCGAGTCGTGTGAGATAGCAGCGGGAGCGGCGCTTGAGTGCAGTCTTTAGTTTTTATCGATCGCTCACAAACGAAGTAGCTGATGGGAAAGGAGCGGCGCAGCATCGATCGCGTCTTAGCCGTATTCAGATGACAGTAGATGGGCAGATGGTTGTTAAGGATTCCTCTGGCGCTGTAACGCGTGGCTGCTCGTTAGCGGCGCCGCCCAGATGTTTCAGTTTCAGTTTAAAGACTCTGTAAAGACAATAGTAGAATATTTTCACATCTTATAATAGTCTGTGGTCTGGGTGGATGTCTGTGACAGAGAATATTGCCACTTCTAATCCACTCCAGGAAAGAAGACATGGAATGAAGACAGAGAGTCCTGCTCGTCTTTTATGGGGAAACATCTTTAAAGACCTAACCTTGTATATAACCAGAGCCACCATTAAACCCCCCTTCCTCCCCCCTCCTCCCCCGTCCCCTCCTTTATCCTGTTGCACTTACCATCGGCCACTTTTCTGAACACAGCCGTTAACTGGATCTGGGCGTCATGTGAAATGATTCCTCTTGGTTTTCAATCGATGCTCTTTCAAAAGCGCAAGAGGATTGAAAATTTGATAACTTCACAAAACATGTCTGCACTTTTTAAAGCGACTCAAAGAATCGCTCCGGACCTTCAGGCGCAGGACTACGGAAGACCACGGTTTTAATATTAGCTCTTCCATTTCAAACCAAGGTGAACCGTGTTCACTGAAGGACTGCTGATGTTTCTACGGAGTGAACATGGGGACTAATACCTCTCTCTCTCTTTTTCTTTTTGTTTTTTACACAAACACACACATATAAATATATATATATACACAAAGAGGGAAGAACATCAGACTACACTTGAATCAGCCGGAGGTTCAGGCGCTGAGACAAGCTATGCCGCTTTATACACAAACTTTATCAGAGCACTTAAAGCAAAGCTGCTGATTATTTCTCCCCTGGAGTTCTGAATCTGAACGTGAAAACGGCAAAAAAACAATCTGCTGCACACATGAAGCCTAGTGTGCGCCGAGCAGATCTTTTCCAGGCTTGTAACCTGTGTGACCTTTTTATCAGCTGACCACACGAGGATGAATTAAAGTAGCAGCATCTGGATGCTTCCAGTTTTACACACAGTTCACTGAGCCAGACGCGCGCCACGAGGCGCCACCGCAAGACGGCGGGAACGAACGGGGGGACACACGTCTGAGTGCTGAGCAGCATCGTCTCAGGCCGTCCCACCGGGGCTTGACTGGCTGGACTCCAGACTCTTAGTGAAACAACCATAGCCTTATGTGTTGCGTTTCATCTTAAAATGGACTCTTCTTCCATTAGATTTCTCACATTACGCCGATGCAAACGCGAGCTCGGGTTCTGCAAAGCGGAGCCGACCTCGCGGGCTCCAGCGTAGGAAAAAAAAGAAATCTCTCTCAGCTGCAGAACTACTTGAGTTTGAGAGAAGCCTTAATGTTCTGTGCATATAAACCTTAAGCTCAGAGCAAATCCGATATCTGTCATTAGACCAGGTACGCTTTCTGTTCTCAATTTAAACCAAAGCCACATATTGAGTTTTAGGTCATGTTGGGTTAAATCCACTGAAACACTGAGTCCACTTTACCTGTAGCACTTGTACCTATATATATATTATTTTTCTTTAGGGTAGAGATCCTATTAGTTGGCTACAGGCTCTAATATTATTATTTTTTTCTTTTTGTCAAATATAAATATGAATTAAATTATTTATCTTCTCCCAAAGCTGTGGCAGTAGAGGGGGAAACGAATCAAACGATCCTAAATGCACCTGTCATAGTAATAATCTATTTTTAACTATAATTCATAGCATATTAAACATTTAAGAGCCATAAGAATAGTATTATATGAAATATATATATATATATATGAATTATATCGAGAGTGAGATTTTGATTCTTTTCAAACCGTTTTGACAATTGCAATAGCTAACTTTTTAGCAAGACGAGCGCAATAATGAGCTACAGTAGGTCCTGCTGCAGGCGCGCCGCGCAGCGTCCTGATGAGTGTGTATCGTATGCATCACAGAAAACAGTGACTTCCTGCCAACATCTCTTAAAAACCAGGTGCCATCTAAGCCGCGTCTAAACAGAGTACACACAAAGACCCGGAGCGCTGTAACGTTACCACACAGACGACGTTGACTCTTTGACTCTCAGCCGTGTCTTCTGCAAAGTGTGTTCCTAAGTTCTGAACTCTTGTTTTTGGAGCCTTTTTATTTTATTATTATTGTTTCCTCCTCCCTGTACGGTGTTGTGTGAATTTCTCTGCATTTTAAATGAAAGACTGCAATGGATTTAATTATTTACTAATTAAAACAAACAAAAAAAAGATCTTTTCTCCTTCATCTCTGTATGATTTTGCTGTATATGCTTGGTATGACTTTTGACCTGCAGTCCGTCATTGGTGGTGTCCGGTGACGTGGTGATCAGAATAGTTGTTTTTGAGAAAGTCACAGTATGATTTAAATATTCTCATTAAAAAGGGGGAAACCATATTCTTCTTCTTATTCTTATTCTTCTTATTATTTTCTTCTTCTTCTCTTTTTTTTCTTTCCCTCTCCAGAGATATAGAAACTATTCTGGTGTCGGTATATCTGCCTCTCTCTTCTGTAGCAAGAACATATTGATAGGCTGTATAGATTGTTACTACGGCAACAACTTCTGTTTAAATCTTGCAACTGAATTCCTAGTGGTGATGGCTTGATGTGTGTGTGTGTGTGTGTGTGATTGACATGGCTTGTAGCAACAGCCAAGGGTTTATATTCACTTCTACACAGACCTGCGTCAAAATTAGTTGCAAATCATTCTTGGTTTATTTCCCCGTCGGGTTCTTGGGGATGTGGGGGTGGAGTGGCGGTGGCGGTGCGGCGGTGGCGGTGGCGAGCAGGCGGCGGCCGCTGCTGCTGCTGCTGCTGCTTTGACGCCAATCAGACGCCGACAGGTAGATTTTCTCAATCAAAGAATAAACTGCACTCGTTGGCAAAGAAAAAAAAAGAGAAAGTATTTGCAGCTGTTGTTTGACTCAGGTCTGTCTCTCCGTTAACTTTGCATCAACTTTTACATCCTATTTGTCTTTTTTTTTTTTCCTCTGTAGCAAAATATTCCGACATTGTGACCTCATGTTGGTGGATGCACACTTTGTTTTGACTAAATGTACGACTTGACCTCAAAAGCACACTACTTGAAGTACAACTGGATATACATACACACATATATACATATATATATATGAAGCTTCTTTTCTTTTCTTTTCTTTTTTGTAACATATCACCCACATGAATCATTGTCTGCCTTTTTGAAGTCATGTCAGAATCTAAATGCTGTATGCCCATGTTACATTCCATTGTTTTCTGGGACAGTGCTGATATTTCTGTCTGTGCTGATGACTTGACTCTTTTCTTTTTCCCTCTTCTTCTTCTTCTTCTTCTCCTCCTTTTGTAAAATAACTCTCAACACTGTACACTATTTATGGAATAAAACATCCAAACGCTTATGTTTGAAACTTCACCTGTGGGATTTCGTTCTTTATTGTTGAACATGTGCCTCTGTGTTCTTAATGAAGTGGCGTGAGTGCAGCTCGATCGCTGCACGGACGACACGCTGGCGATTAAGCTAGCTTGACTGGACTGGTGTCGTTGTGACAGCCCGACGTAAAAGGAGAATATCCCTGCAAGCTTATTTCATATTGCTTATTCCCCGTAACTTCCCTTCTATTACAAATAATAGCATCCACCGTTTAGCCAGTTGGCCGTGCAGCTGCCTCGTTGATGACCCAGTGTGAGAAGTATCCCTGAATGACCCCGTTTGGCACTGGGATAATCACGAGCTCTGGGAAACCTGCACCGTCCAACGGCTCGTGAAAACTGCAGCAGGGTTTGAAACCATTAGACAAAGGCCTTTTCCAACCGGCGCCTTGGTCGGTCCACGTTATGTAAGACGGGCAATTCCCTGGGGATGATTGGGATCTGCTCCACGTAACCCTGGCGCGTGATTGTCCGAGGCTTTGGCCGCAATTTGCACTTTGAAAGCAACTTAAATTGGGTGGAAACGCTTTGATAAATCCCGTGGGGTTGGGGGGGGGGGGAGAAAAGGCTCCACCAGAGAAAAACTGGCAGTGGCCTCATGAAGCCCGGTTAGAAACACTGATGGGGTTTTTTTTGGGGGGGATGCAGGTAACCGGCATCTTCTCGCCATGCTGTTGTTGGACCTGCTTCTTGTTAAGTATCATCTTGAATTCATAATACTCCCTCTCTTTCTGTCATCCCCCCTCCTTCTCCTCCTCCTTCTCTCTCCCCCCCCCTCTCTCTCTCTGCTTCCAAGACTCATGGCTGTGGAGGATGAGATAAGGGGAGGAGCCATGATTGAGCCAAAAACCAGGATTTTCGCTGATCAGGTCTGTGAGACTGCTTCTTCTCTCGTCGAGTCCGTTCGGTGGCCCGTGCTGTCCTCTCTCCCCCCTTCTGCCTCCCCCCCCCTGCTACTGTTATGATTTGTCTGCTGTGTGTGTGTGTGTGGTGGTGCGTGGGGTCCCTCTGATTGTCTCGCCCTGTCCCCTGACCTGTCCCACATGTGTTTGGGTTTGACTGCCATCCGTCTGCCAGCATACCAGGGAGCTTCAGAGACAGGCCGAGCTCTGCCGTTGCATTCCTCCGCTCCAGCTGTGGAGATGTCTTGACTCTAGCCGGGGGTTTGTGAGCGTGCCCGGGTCTTTGGTGGCGCTCCAATGTTTGTCACCGAGCATGCCGGAGTCAAAAGACTTCTGCTCGGGTTTTGTGGACCAGCCGAGGGTCTGCAGCGTGGTTGGTGGTGGTGGTGGTGGTGCGGCTGTGTCGTCAGGAGCTTCTCATTTCATGCTCTCAACTCGCTCTCCTGCTCATCCTGTCAAACTGAAGAAGCCCACCTTCAAGCATGAGTCATGCTGCAAATATAGCTTGTGCGTGTGAACAAATATATATATATATCTTTATATATATGTGTGTATGCGTGGCTAAGAATGGAAGAGGTAATTAGAGCAGGCGCTCACTCATGCACAACGACTTGAACATCATTTGTTTTAATTGCAACAAAGGAAACCTCACAGTCAAACCAAAATAAGTCTTATTGTCTTGATGATTAATCACCAGCAGTAGTTTTATTTATTTCAAGGAAAATTACCAAAGCATGAGCATCAAACTATGCTTTAATACACAAAAAATAAAATAACTCTTCATGCAGAACGATCAGAATATGCAGCCACCGTCACATAAAGCCCCGCCCCCAACCATGTGATTGGCCCTGCAGAATCAGTTTCCAAAGTAGAGACTCCAGACCAACTCTCCTGCATCATAAAAAATATGTGTATGGCTAGCTGAATACATCAGTGGATCCTACACAGATCAGCCACAACATTATGACCACATTATGATCAGTCTTCTGCTGGGAAACTTCTGGACCTGGCTTCATTCATTGGTGTGGATGTTACTTAGACATGTAGCACCCACCTAGACCAGACCAGGCACCCCCACCCCATAGCAATGACACTCCTTGATGGCAGCAGCCATCCCCAGCAGGATGCAGCCACAAAAACACTTTAGGAAGAAGAACAGCACAAGGTGTTGACCTGGCCTCCACATTCACTAGATCCCAAACTGATCAAGTATCTGTGGGATGATCCACAGAGGCCCCTCCCCTCAAAGACCCCCCCACTAACAACACAGGACACCCTCAGAAGGCCCATGTCCATTCTCTGATGAGTCACTACAAGGGAGACCTGCACAATATTAGTAAGGTCATAATGTTATGCCTGATCAGTGTAGTCATAGTTGCATATATGTGGTTTCTCTTCTTAATTTTGCAGCTTGTAGAAATTGTGCTGATAACTTAATTCAGCTGCATAGCTTGTGAATTATTGTAAATGTTTTAGGCGTATACCAGGGGTTTTCAAAGTGGGGGCCGCAGCCCCCTGGGGGGGCCGCCAGGGGGCGCTAGAGGGGCCTCAGACAATTGGAGGGAAGATAAGAAAAAAAATGAGAAAAAAAGAAACAAATATCTGCTCCATCAGTTGGTCAGTGTGTTTTCAGACGTTGACTCAGAGCTCCCCTGATCCTTTGAGGACTAAAGTAAGGACGTATAATATTAAGACTCAAGTCTTTCTTTTCGTTTTTGTGAGCTGGCGTCGTAAAGAGCATGCTGAATTAGCTTTTAGCGCTTCCCATTTGCAGTGTGCAATGAAAGAACAGATAAAATTAAGGGAATTGCTTTTAAACTGTAAAAACAAATAAAAACAAAGGATTCTCATGCAAGTTCTGATAGATTTTTAAAACATCTGTGAGTGAATTTACAGATATTTGATGATATGGAAAGGATAACTGTACTGCACCGTGTCTGTGCTCAGATTTATGAACTGAGGCGTTAGCTGCTAACATCACACGACTACAACCAGATAGCTGCTTCTTCAGCTGCTGCACGGGCTCGTTTAAATTCTGCGAATGCGTTCATTTCAGAATTGAGAGTGAAACGCAGGGAAGTTCCTCGCCCGCCGCTACGAGCTCATTTGGCACATTTCATTGCTTTCTAACAGCTTGATGTCTCCCTCCTTTAATTGGGTCACATTTTAGAGTTCTCCTCAGTTAATTGCGTGAAAAATCAAAGCTAGGGCCTCGCAGTAGATTTCTAGGTGCCTTTCAAAGCGGCGGAGAGATGGGGGGGGGGCAATAATTAGCCGTGCAGAGAGGGAAGCCTCGCAGTGTCACACCGATGGTCACTGTTAAAGATAATGTGGCCGTGATGTATGCTGTGAAATTGTCTGTGCTGGTTGCATTTTACAAATATTCTGCGTCACGTGCACAAAGCTTGCAGCGTAGGACGATGACGCGAGAGCTGTGACGTCTCCTCCGTTAGGAGTGAAAGCGTCTTGTGCAGATTAAAATATAAACACACAAAAACGACGGAGAGGGACTCACATTTAAAGAAAAGGTCTTGGTCTTTTAGAATCCCAGTGAGTCACGCTGAGTCATCTTCTTTGTAAGCAAAAAATAAATAAAAATAAAAACTCTTTCTCATGCTGCAAATATAAAACGATGACTCTGTGATCGAAGTTTTCTCGCGTCATGTTTGATGGCCTCTGTGTCATATTCCAGATTTAAAACACGCTGCTAAAGTCTGCAGCTCACATAAAAGCCTTTTTGTTTTAGTTATTTATTTATTTTGATGCCCACCATGACTCACTGCCATTCTAACAGGCGTCAGGATTTATAATCAACTTCATAATAATCCATTAAGATCTTGTTTTGATTTTCTGGAGAATCTGTTTGTGTTACAGTCGTATAAATAGATGCTAACTGTGCGTAATGGTGCAGGACGTTATAATCCTTCCCAGTCAGTAAATTTACAATATGCAAAGTATATTAGTCTCGTTCTTATGCAAAGTAAAGCTACACTTCAGCCACTGGACAGAGGATGATGCTGCCAAACAATGGAAGAAATTAAAATAATCTATCAACATGTTAGTGGACAAATATGGTGTTTAATTCAAATGTATGTTATATGTTATGTAATAAGACAAACAATGATGAAAGTTGTCCAGACGTCTTTTGTTGTAATTTCATTTTGACGCTACACGGAACATTACTGCCCTCTGCAGGCTAAAGTTATTTACTGCAGCCGCACTTTAGATTCTGTTTGCTTTCCACCACCGCATTACTGCTACTTTAATCACTTCCTGATAAAGCTTTAGTTTTTATATGATGTGTCATGCACTACACGCCACATATACACCAGTATCAGTCTGAATATTGACCAAAAAAAAAAAAAAAGAGCGTCATTATTGGTGCATTTGTACTTAAAAGTGTTTTAGTTTCTGGCATTTCCCAGAAAGTTGTTTTGAAAAATGACGACAAATCATCCTGCACCAGGGGGCGTGACCTAATTCAGCTTCCAATGAAAATGAGAACTCTCTCCTATGTGAAACATTTATGGGCGGGACTTGCTCAGGCTTCTGGAATCGACCAATCAGAGCAGATCAGGCTTTTTTCTTCAGAGCTAGTTGTTTTGTGGGGACTTTAAAATGTAAATGCTTTTTCGATTTCATTTTATTTTATTTATTTATTTTTTGTGGATGCAACGCAGTTATCTACGGTAGCTATTCTATCAAAATCTTTAATAATTTCAATTTTATTTATTTTTTAATATATATATTTTCAATAACAGGTTAATCTGTCTAGTTCCTAGTTGTTATCTGGGACCAGGTAATTAAAAAACAATACAAGGAATTATCGCTAAACACTAATGGAAACTAATAAATATAATATAATATAATATAATTAGTTTATTTAATAAGCAGAGGTCGTGTTTTTCCCCATCTTGTTACAAGTAGAATCAAATTAGTATTAGTATTAATAGAATTAGTTGAATGCTAACAACATTTTGAAAATATATTATTATATGTATTATATATTATAAAGACACAAATCACATAAATCACATCAAATTATAACAATGACATATATTCTTTTTGGTATATTTTAGTCAGGATGAGCTGAGTCTGAACTGAGCTGGTCTCTGAAGGTCGATGAGTCTCTGATGCAGTGAACTCTAGTAGTAGTAGTAGTAGTAGTAGTAGTAGTAGTAGTAGTAGTAGTAGTAGTAGTAGTGATACGTTTATTTGTGTTTTTTCCCGTTTCAGTGAGTATCTGTGTGATGTTAGTACTGAGCAGAGAACAACGCTTCCTACACTGATCACATCACCGTCTCATTCATTCAAACTGAACTGTTTTTATTTGTGCTCATTGTTGCATCTTCTTGAATATTACAGTGCGTATGTGTGTATGTGTGTGTGAGTGTGTGTGAGAGTTTTACCAAAATGCAAAAATCCTTTTCTCTTTTCTGTCTTTTTTGCATATTGTGTTGATGTTTATAGGACTCTGTTTTTTTTCCTGTGTATATTTCTATATATATGATCTCTATCTGCACAGAGTTGATAGTTGCATGTTTGATTTGAGCATGTTTTTACTCGTCTCACCTCCCTGACCCGGGTCTTTACTGCTTCCAGATGCAGACGTGTCTTTCTTGTCCCGTGAGCATGTTTTCTGCTCGTGGCGCTCTGCATGGCTCGCTGCTCTAACGCTTCCCGGCTGCTGGGTGACCTGATAACACGCGTGTGTCGTTGCATTCCTTTTGGAAAGCATTATATTTGTGTGTTTATGTGTTTGTTTTCTGTTCACTCTGTGTCGTGGCACCGTGTACGTATCGTTTGGTGGCTGTTGTTTCTCCCCAACCCTCACATCCCTCCTAAACCCTCCCCTCTTTTGCACACAAACCTTCCCTCCTTGTTTTGCCTTCAGCCTCCTCCTCCTCCTCCTCCTCGTTGCTTTTAGCCCTCCTCTCCTCTCATCTCCTCTCCTTTCCTTTCCTCTCCTCTCCTCCTATGTTGATGAGATACGGTGATTTCTCTTAGGGGAGGCGTCAGTCCATCCTAGTGCAGCCCCGTCTTGCGCCTGTCCCACCCCGAGTACCCAGGTAATAAACAAGCCGGCAAACTGTCACTCTCCATCCATGACTGCTGCCTCTTTCCTTCTGTCCTCTGTGTGCGTCCCTGTCCCGTACACGGCTCCATGTCCACCCACCTCAGACCGACTTCCCTGTATTTTTCTGCTCAGAGGAGAGAGGCCCGTCACAGAATGATTGGACAGAGGTAACTGATGGTCCTGCTGGGAGGGGGCGCCTCCGTGTTGGAGTGACAACAAAACATTTTTTAATATTTAACGCTGCAGTGAGTGTCACTCGTCTGATATATGTACTGCCTTCAGTATCTGCAAACTGTACACAGCATCCAAATGTCCTGGAGAGACATAAAATGAAGGAAGCTCCCCCTGTCCACAGCAGAGGACATCCTTCAAAGGGGTTTTATTTACTAAGACAAACTGAGGCAAACTGAGGCAAACTGAGGCCTAGCTATCAGCTACCATCAGTTCAGCAGATGGAGGCTGATATTCAAATCCTGAGAAGAAAGCTGCTCGTAATCCTGGTAAATGTTTATTTCATGTAAACATGAGTTCAGTCTGAAGGCAGCAATCGTCTCTAAAGGAGCCAGGGTGCACTCCATGTATGGTTAACCATCTGAAAGTTATTATGAGACGTGGTTAGACTGGTATGGAGAAAAAAATACCTGTGGATTCATCATTTATTTAGACTTTATTCATCCACAGGGGAAAAAGCTTGGTCACAGTAGCTCAGCTGCACATAAAAAACACTCTGGAGAAGCACAAATAGGTGAAAATAGATTAATAAGGTGCATTAGCATTAATAACTTGGAGTTATCTGTTCCAGAAAGGTGAGTTGTTGTCCAGCTGGATATAGTTTGGCATGAATCACGTCCTGTAGAGCTCTGCTGCCACTCTGTAGTTCACTGAAATGAGGTAGGAGCCTCCTATTGGATAATTACTGGTGATTATCTTTCAGCTGGAAACAAGTTATTTAAGCCCAACTGATGCAATGAGTAGCTTCTCATTTCTTCAACAACCATGTCTAAAGACACATCCTGTGGTCGTCTGTTTGAGAAGGGTCAAATCATTGGCATCAAGCAGAGAAAACATCTAAGGAGATTGAAGAAACTACTAAAACTGGGTTAAGAACTGTCCAAGGCATTATTAGAAACTGGAAGGAGAGTGGAGAAGCATCGTCTTAGAGGAAGAAATGTGGAAATCAAATGGAAGAAAAGCAACAGTAGAACTCAGGGCTATGTTTAATAGTGAAAGTAAGAACATTTCCATACGTACAATGTGAAGGGAACTCAATGTATTGGGACTGAACAGCTGTGTAGCCTTAAGAAAACCACTAATCAGTGAGGATAACTGGAAATAAAGGCTTCAGTTTGCTAGGGAGCATAAAGATTGGACTCTGGAGCAATGGAAGAAGGTCATGTGGTCTGATGAGTCCAGATTGACCCTGTTCCAGAGTGATGGGGGCATCAGGGTAAGAAGAGAGGCAGATGAAGTGATGCAGCCATCATGCCTAGTGTCTACTGTACAAGCCTGTGCTATGGGGCAGTGCTATGATCTGGGTCTAGGTTCATTAGCTGACTACCTGAATATACTGAATGAGCAGCTTATTCCATCAATGGATCATATTCCAAGATGACAATGTCAGGATTCATGGGGCTCAGATTGTCAAAGAGTGGTTCAGGGAGCATGAGATGGATTGTTCCACCACAGAGTCCAGACCTTAACCCCATTGAGAATCTTTGGGATGAGCTGGAGAAGCTTTGAGCAGTGGTCAGACTCTCCATCATCAATACAAGATCTTGGTGAAAAATATAAACGGCAGAGAAAATAATGCATGTTTGTCAGGTATTATACCTGACAAACATGCATCATTAGTATTTCATATTAAAGTTAGTTGGGATGAGATTCAGATTCAGAAAACTTTATTTGTCCCCAGGGGACCAATTTAAGTCACATGTGAGCAGCATGACGTGCAAGAAGAAGACACCTTTAAAGAAAGAAAAAGAAAGAAATGATGGCATCAATGTTCCTGCCTCCACTGCAGCTCTGCTTTTAACTAAAATCTATTTTTATTTCTGGAGTTTTAATGTCTCATTTTCTTAGACACATGACTGAAATACGTGCTTTATCGTCACCCTCCCAACACAATAATACGTTCACTTGGTTCCTCTCTGGAAATGTTCTGTGACGGACCTCAAACTGGACTCAATGACCTGAGACGGACTCTGGCCGATTAGACTCCAGGTCTATAAAGAAATACAACAAAATGTCATCACTTCCTCTGACACAGTCATAACCAGTGGTCCCCTCACATACTGTATATGCCAACATTATTATTATTAAAGTAAACTGTTTTTAGGTGGAATGCAGAAACTCCAAACCAATCAATGGCTGCCATTGGTTTAACTTTGTGTTCTGCTCTATTCAGATGTTGGCATTTGCAAAATTCTGCTCTTCATCACATTTAATTATCACCTTTACTTTTCGGCTTTGACCGCGAACATGCAAAACGATGAACTTATCAAATCCAAATGAGTTAAATAAGACGTTAAAATGTTAGAAACCGGCCCCGAACATGGATTTCAAAGGCCACGCTTTCCGTATTTGTGTTCCTTCTGTCATACCGTGCTTCCTCCTCCTCCTCCTCCTCAGAGACATCATATTTATTCGTTGCCTCTGCTTTTCCCGACCTCATCCTCCTCTCACATTTCATCCCTCTTTCCCAGCACACCCTCTGATTAACAACGGGAATTACGTGAAATCTCCGTATCTGACCCAGTCCTCCCCCCTCTCTGATGAACACTGATGACCGTGCACATGTTTCCGTGTGTTTTACTCCGTCTGTCTCTTTTCGTGTTTGTCCCGTGTTTCTGGTGTTTAAGTGTTTGGCATCTGAGGCGTTGTATTATTGTCATTATTATTTGGTGGAGTGGTGGTGGCGTGGTTCACCTGTTACCTGTGTGTCTGATGATGTGCGATGTGTGTGTTTTTTTCTTTCTTGTTTTATTTTACTTTGCGTCAGAGTCAGAGCTCTTCACCTGGCAAGCAGTTGCTTTTTAATTTTTATTTTTTTTATTTGTCCTGCCGTAGATAAACTGATCTCAACCAACACTTAACTTAACTGCAGGTTTTTGCATTTTCAAACGCGGAGATAAGATTTCACAGTTTTTCTCTAGACATCCATGAGATCCCAAATTGGAAGTGATTGGAGATTGGAGGAGATGGGTAAGACTTTGTGTGTACGGTATATATCTATTTATATTCTCTCTGCATCATTTCCTAGACCCCTAACATCCCAGTAATCCACTAAGTGTTTTGTGTTTCTGTCTCCAAAATCACGATTTTCATTAGCATTAACACAAAAAACACACACACCAAGCTGTAATTGAATGCACCGAGTAATCGGACACACAAAGAGCGGAAAGCAAAGCTTGGTAAGTTTAAACAAATACATAAAAGGATGTCAGTAAACATTTTGCCATGTCTTTGTTCAGTTTAATAGACATGTGTGTTCGGTCCACACATGGATATTAAGCGACACTGTCGGTTGAGTTTGAGAGTAACGAAGCGAGCCGAGTCGGTGGAGTTACTGGCATCCTGTGACCGTCTGCAGCACCAGTCGGCAGCTCAGAGTCTTTTCATTCCCTTTGGTTCTGATTGAGAAGAGAAAAGGCCCGCCGCTAATTCACATCCAACACTGGGGTCTTTCTTTTTTTTTCTTTTTTTAATTTTTCTTTTTCTTTCTTCTCTTCACTTCTTTTTGTTTTTCTTCTCAAGTGAAACGGAAACACCTCCCACTCACAGTGTGGACACACCCATCAGATACAGTTTATCCAGTGATTGTTTTGCTTCTTTGATTCTTTGCCTCATTCTCTCGACTGGATGCAGAGCGATCGACTGTATCTCTCCTCCTCCCTGTCTCCTTCCCTCTGCAGCGGCTCATTCCATCCATACCACAGTATATTTCATACCTCTTTCTTGTACGTGAGCGTTGGAGTGGTGCTTAATGTCGTGCGTGCACATCCTCGTAGGTTTTATGCACGAGCTCTAGACGCCACGCACAAATGAACCAGGTTCCCGGCGCTGATAGGTGTGACGGTTAACGCTGCGTTCAGAACCGCCGTCCTGCAGCACGAGCCGCGTCACCATGAATAGAGTCGTCATAGTTGTCTATTGGCACAATAACCCAATTGTTTTCTCTTCCCACTGCTCCCACACAGACGTCAGTGAACACGGCCGGGAAGTGAAGGCTTGAAATAAACTAATAATGAGGCTAGCGTTGCTGTTATTTGTAAGTAAAAAAACTCGCTAATCAAAAGCTTTGCAACCCGGGACGCGACGCCCACGCTTAGCAACTCGTTGCTACGTGATTCGGGTTTGGCGTTTTTGGTTTTATCTTGCTTTTATGGCGCTGACCTCTATGTGGCTTCTTTCTGTGCATGTTTTAATAAACAAGTGCTGCTAAGTTGTTATTATATAAGATATTTAAGATATTTCCAGCTGATGGAGCGCACGTCGGCAAAGACTGATGCCACGCCCCCCCCCCTCTCCCTCCCTTTGCTGCTCGACCCGTGAGGATCAGGATCCTTCGACCTCTTCATCTCCTCTTTCCCGTGCTGCCATTTCTTTCGGTGTACGTCACGCATCCACCTCGTAACTCTCTCTTTCTTCTCTCTGTGTCTCTTCCCTTTTTTTCCGTGTGGTTCCTCCACCCCCTCGTCACGCGTCGGTTCTTTTCTCTTTCCTTTTACATGTACTCATTTCCCGCCCCGTTCTCTTTCTGTTTTTCGATGTTTTCCACCTCAAACCAATCGCATCCCTTTCACTCCTCTTCAACGTGTGATTTATTTCCCTCTACATGTTACCTGCCTTGATTGGACATCTCCTTTTACAACTTGTCACTCACATCCCTCCCATCGCTCATTGAATGGCCTCTCTCCTCCTCCTACCACCATCTCTCCCTGCTCCCACTCCTCCTCTTTCCCTCCCTCTCCTCTCTCTCTGTATCTCGCTAGGAGGACCAGCATTCCTCCCTGGGTTCTGCAGACCCCGGTGTGAAAACTGAAGGTGGAGGTGGAGGAGGAGGAGGAGGAGGAGCGGTAACCAACGATCAAGGCTTCAGAGTCTCTTCCTTGGGCATTTCCTCCGACAGCTCGCCCCACAATGGAGTCCTCCCCCAAACCGTAGACCCTCCCTCTCTGCCCACTCCTCATCAACATCCTAGTCAGAATGGAGAGCTCCGTGGCAACCAAACGTCCTCCTCCGTGACAACCTCACAGGCAACCGGAACCACGGCAACCGCAACTACAGGCATAGCAGAGGAAGGGGGAGTAGGTCAAACACAACACTGAGCCAAATCAGAGAGAGATGACACAAATGAAAACAAATGTCCCCCGTCTTTTCCCCGTTTAGCGAGACGCTTCTTTAAAAAAGAAAAAAAAAAGTCCCCTTGTGTATCCTTATTGCCCTCGGGTGGGGAGGGGGGGCAAGAGAGAGAAGTAACGTGTCGGGAGACGAGTAGTTACCACACAGCTTCTGTGCAGTGAAAGACACACTAAGACACACAACGCAAAGGGCTCTTCTATGGACACTTGTTCTCTTGACGCTCACACGGAGCTTCACTCCAGTATCAGTCTTGCAGGACAAGACGACGATACCGTATCACACACTCTGAATCCGTCGAAACCAAACGTCTGACACCGCGTGAACGACAGCTCCGTGCACCCATCGCCTCCGTGACAAACTAAACCCGTGTAGGGATCACGCACTAGGGAACGCCTTGCACCCCAAAGACTTCACGGTAGCCATTAGCGAAGAAGCAGCCGTAAGCTAAGAGCTAGCTTATGGTAGCCCCTGACTCGCATGGATGTAGACGCATTAATATCCTGAACACACGCCAGGCTGCAGCTTGTTTAGGCGGAGACGCGGCGACGTAGTCTGGCTTCCTTAGTGCCTTTGAGCGTTTTCCAACAGGGTGTTCCAGCAGAGATGCCGGGAGACGGCGGTCCGAGGTTAGCGTTGCTATAGAGAGAGAAAGGAAAAGATTCATAAGAGGTTTGAGTGACGGGAGACGCCCTCGGGAACTTTTTCCTTCTTCTTTCCTTTTTTTTTTTTCCAGTTTAAGGGACTCCTTGGTATTTTTGGACTGAGCTCGTGCAATTTTTCTCTTCTCAATCTCAGAACCGATATGTGATAATAAAAAAAAACTAAAAACTGGTGCTAAACATAAACAAATGGTGCCATTTTTCCAAGTCAGCTGTCTGTGTCTGCCATAGCACTGCCTCTGTCATGACTCACTCACTGTCCCTTCCTCTCTCTCTCTCTCTCTCTATCCTCAAATTTGTCTTTGACAGGACGTGTTTTGTCCCCCCCGGTGTGTTTTCTATGTGTGTCCCTGTTCTTTGTGCATCCTGTTGTTGTCTGACAGGGTTGTTGGGGTTTCCATATCTGTTTTATTTTTTGTTTTTTAGGCGCATACTCCTCCAATCTCTGGTTTTATTAACAGTTAATCAAAACTGAACGGATCAGCAAACGCACGGGCGACTTTCTCAGCCCCAGAGTGCTAATTTAAGACTGAATCAGGTTAATTTTAATGAAAGTGTTTCATTTTTTTTTCCTTCTACTTTTAGATTAAAAGTGTTGGTTCATTGTGTTCACGCGCAGAAGACGAGAGATCTAAGTGTAAATAAATACCGATGCCAGCTAATGTTTTCCACTTTTGGGCTTGCACTGCGTTTTACCACGTTTTCTAAAGTAACATTTGTAAATGGGAACGTCACAGAGGTCCATTTATATTCTCAACCATTTTGCTTTGCTTGCCATTAAGTGCCTGGGATAAATATATATGTATATGGAGTATCCTTCGGCCAGTAGACTAGCTAGTCATCGACTAAACGCACTTTACAAAGCCTTGCTTAAGACAATAGATGATATATGATAACCTTAATTCTTAAAAAACTGTAATTAAATGCTTCTTTGTCTTGTTTGAAGATCTATTTATAAAAAACAAATGTAAAAAAACAAACAGGTGGAGCAGAGTACTTCAGAGAGACGTCATTTGTTGTGTTTTTTGAGATGAACTCCTCCGTTTCTCGTGGGTCAGATGCTAAAACACACGTTTGTAATGTGCATCCACATCCCTCCATCCTGTGTATGAACTGTCTCCTGTTAGGTTTGTCTGGATGTGAATCTGTTCTTGTCTTTGTAGCCTCACGCTCTGGTGTCGCTCCGCAGCAACAACGGCCGCTCGGCTCGTTTAAGCGTGACGGCCGAGCCGAGAGGAGTCCGAGAGAGTTTCACACCGGCTCTGTGTCGTGTCAAAGGTCAAAGGCCGCTAGAGATTAGATTAGACTCATAACTACAGTGAATGTGTGACTGTCCCACCACCCAAAATGTCAATAACGCTAGCAGCCATCCGCAGGGAAAGATCGTCTCTTTTAGACATCACGTAGGGCTACTTCTTCTTTCTTGTGAAATGACTTGGTGTGATAAATGTTAAAGCGGGTGAGGGGGGAGGGGGGTGAACGAACCAGATGATCCGTGATTGAGAACAATTAATTAACATTGCTGTGAAAAATACCTCAGTGACTCAGGTAAACGAGCCTCAGAGCCGAACACAGAGAACGGCAGGACGACGGGTCCGGCTTCGGAGCGACCGCCGCCGACACGCAGACACTCGCTCAAATAGCTATGCTTCAAAAGCACCTGATCAAGCACCCTCCCCCGTTTCTTCTCTCTCTCTGTCTCCCTTTTTTGTTTCTCCCCCCTAGCCACTCTCAAAGCTTCATGGAGGACAATGTGGAACCTAATTGGCTGATGCACCATCGGCAGTCGACAGGGTGGCATGGCCAAATGTCCAGGGCCCTCTCTCGCGACGCGATTGGCTGACAAAGGGAGAACTTGGGGCACTGGTCCCAGTCTCTTTGCTCAGAGGATGGTGCAGAGCCCCAGCGGACCATGTAAGGAAAACGCTGGGATTTTTATTCTTTTTTTTTTTAAAAAACTTGGGCCCTCTCTCTCTGATTTGATAAAGAGGATGACTTTTTTTTTTTTTTAAATGTCTTTGACGCCTCGTGGTTTGGATCTACATTTTACTTATAAAAGGTAGGCTGGACGTGCAGTACACTGGTGTTTGTTAGCCTGCCGAGCATGCAAAGAACAGCTATGCAGTCTGATCAATCAGCAGAACAGAGGAGGCACAAAAAACAAAAAGGAAAAAGGCTCCGAATGAGAGAGAGGGCGGGTAGGATCTATTTCAAAGGTGCTTGACTTCTCTTCAAATTTCAGTCAAAGCTGATTTCCTTTCAGAGCATTTAATTCCCTCTCTCTCGCTCTATCTATCTATCTATCTATCTATCTATCTATCTATCTATCTATCTATCTATCTATCTATCTATCTATCTATCTATCTATCTATCTATCTATCTATCTATCTATCTATCTATCTATCTCGTAGTCTTTTCAAATTCCTCTGCTCCCTCTTTATTCATCCAGGATCCTCAGAACATTTAACTTCAGTCTCACTCGATCTCGACTCCTAGTTTCCAGCTCTTCCGTTTCGACTCCTCCTTTCAGACTTTGATTTTAAAAGGAAACTAAATATGCACAGCCTAATTCAAAAACTAAAACAAAACAAAAAAATACAACACTTTGGCTCCAGCAGTGAGGACTTTGAGAAACCGGACTGAATGTCGTTATTTATATTTCTACGATGACTTATTCTTACTTCTAAGAGAAAAAGAAAAAGAAACAAACTCTTGGTCAGAAATCTTCCCGGAGCAGATCTTTATTTCTTGATATAGATAGACGCCTCTATCTAACGGAAGTTGACGAATCGAATCCATTTTATATGAACTGACTTTTCTTACTGAGACAATCTGGTGGAGACACGCGTTGCCCTACAGGACTGTGAAGGAAAGGGACAAACTTGTGTTTTACCTACTCCCCTTACAACAGTTTGCACGTTGCTGTGACCTGACCCCCACTCTTCCTACTTCCTCCTTCCTCTTTGGTTGTTGTCGCTCAAATAACACAAATTCAAAAAGCAGAAAAGCGTGGGGCCGCTTCTCGCCCTGACCGTCGCCATGGAGCTCTCCATTTACGGACGATGTGAAAGCCGCCGGGTGAGGACGTTCTTACTTTTGTACTTGTCTGTAGAGTTTCCACCGGGGCGAAGGATGAACTCTTGGTTTCAGTGTGGCCCCCTTTCTGCACCCCTACCCCCCTACCCCCCTTTCTTTCTGCGGACGGACTCCGCTGACACCAACCCGAGTTGAAATCCCCGCCGTTTCCACTTTTTGACTGAACCTGAGGACAGAGAGAGAGAGAGACATGCTAGAGGTCCCGCTGAAACGAGTGAATGTGTTTGTACATAGCGTGTGCGTACCGCGGCTAAATCTCTGTGTATATACTGGATATATGTGTATATATGGTATGTCTATGTGTATATACGGTCCGTTTGTACATGCAGAGTGTACAGTTATTTTTTCCTCTGATGTTTCTCTCTCTTTCTATGACCGGGTCTTCTCGCGGCACCGATCCCGAGGCGTGGAGAGGTTTTTACTGACGGCTATCAGAGGCACTGTGCGTGCAGACTCGGGAGTATATCAGCGAGCTCTGTCACTTATAGCTGCATTCTCGAAGCTCTCACACAGGAATTAACTCACATATATAAGCTTGCACTCATTTTCTGACCAACTAAAAAGCTTTTCTAAGTAGATTTGGGTGACCAAGCAATGTTTGTACATATATAGACTAAGACAATTTCTTTTTTTTTGTTTTGTTTTGTTTTCCAGAAACCTCCATTTGCATTTCTTTTCAAAATTCTCAACCTGACGTTTTGATTTCTTGCGTATCTGACTTTCACTTTGGGTTTCCTATGGTGTATGTTTGCAGCGGTTGTCTTTCAGAGTTATATATTTATTCCGACAACCCTTATATATTTCTTGGAATTTATTTGTTCCCCAAATTCTGCTTCTCGTGGAGCTGCCTGGCCTTTTTGCGCGGCGGCGGGCAGCGGGCGGGGGGGTTGTCGTAGGCGAACCCCTCCATGGAGACTGTCATCTCTTGACATTGCTTGTTTTTGTATAGGTCCTTACTAAATGAGTGTGCCTCCCCCTTATACTCTTACTAACCTTAGACCCATTTGCTCTGCCGGTCACACATCTTCATACCCCTTGACAAGCCATAGCCCTCCCTCCACCCCGACCTCCTCCTCCTCCCTACCCCCCCTTTAAAAACCCTCCTCTATTGTTGTTTTTGACGGGACAGACATTTGGGGATTTTGTGTATATTAATGGAAGAGTGGTGTTGAAGAGTGTATTGCAGTTGTATCTGGATTTGTTATGAATGTGGATATTCTGATCATTGAATTATTATTGTAATAATGATAATAATTATTGCCACATTGATTTCGTTGAATAATTCCTTTGATGCGGTTGATGAAGATGCCATTGTTCCTCTTTTTTCTTTTTTCTTTATCTTTCTTTTTTCTTTCTTTTTTTTTGGAATACACCGGAATTTATATTTTTCGGGTGGGTGAATCTGGAGATAGAAATACATAAATGAATTAATAAATAAACAAATAATTAAATTCTTAACTCTGTGTGGAAACACGTGTTTTCTTTTTTCCCTGGTGAGCCGATACAAGCCGCTTTTGAGGTATCAGCCACAACATTATGACCACTGACAGGAGAAGTAAATAACATTTAAAGCATCTTGTGACAGTTCAGTGTTCTGCTTGGAAACTTCTGGACCTGGCTTCATTCATTGGTGTGGATGTTACTTAGACATGTAGCACCCACCTAGACCAGACCAGGCATTTTCTCTCTCACCTGCAGCGTCAGTGTGAAGTGGAGGCACCTGGCTCTCTGCCTCCTCCAGTTCAGCCTGCAGCTGAGTGTTGACGTGGTTCACCAGGTGGGAGAACAGGGCCAGAGTAAAAGCTATGGAAGCACTGTACTGCTTTGATCCTGAAGTCAGAAAAACACCAACATGTGTCGGATTAAAGGAGAACTAACAGAGAGCAGAGTCAAACATTCAGAGGCTGAATGAGGTTCAAGCTTTGGCCATAATCTACACAAAGATAATACTATTTAAATGTATTAGATTTCAGATTTCACTTTGAGGTCAAACGCTTCCTGTTGTGTGTTTAAACAGAGTCATGTGCTCTAACACGTGAGGCACCCCAAAAATAAAACCCAAGCCTGTCTGGCGTCATCACAAGGGAGACCTACTAAATATAATGTCATGCCTGATGGGTGTAGTTCTGCAACAGATCTACGCAGGACTCGCCGTATTTGTGCAATAATCACACCTCTAAAACGCTAGAAGGCGGCTCATCAGCTGTATTTAGTTCCTCTGTGCAACTGGACATAATAAACATTTTCTAAACTTTTACTGAAGTCACTGCAGCGCAGTAGAAAGCTGTCTGGGAGGATGGTGCATAGGAGGATGAAGGAGGATGAATTTTCTCTTCCTGTCTGAGACGAGGACGAGGAAATGGATTTTAAACCAATCAGAGCTGCTGTAGTCTGTAGTCTGTAGCTACATTTCTGGGGAGGTGAAAGTTTGACGTCCAAACTTAACGGAGAATCCTAAATCTAGTTTTTGTCTGGTCATAATCTTTAGTCCAGCAAATTAAACATTTGCTTTTAAACAGTGACATTGTAAATGATCTTAAATCCGTGTCATGTAGATCATCCTGCTGCTGGTTAGCACTGACGCTTTACAGCAAGAACGTTCTTGGTTCTAATCCATCGACTGGTTCCTTTCTGTGTAGTTTGCATGTTCTCCCTGTGTCTGTGTGGGTTCTCTCCAGGTTCTCCAGCTTCCTCCCACAGTCCAAAGACATGCTGCTTAGGTTCATTGGTGACTCTAGATTGTCCGTAGGTGTCTCTCTGTGTTAGTCCAGTGATAGACTGGAGACCTGTCCAGTCAGGGTCTGTTTCCCACAGAAAGGGAAGCTGGGAAGTGTTTTAAAGATGCACCAGCTCAGTAGGTTTGTTAAAAATAACAGAAAAATAAAGAATCATTAATGTTATTCTGTACTTTTGGTCTGGATGCAGCTTACTTAATGAAAATACTGTAAAGTAAGGTCACGTCTGAAGATTCTTCTTCTTCATTCATCCATTTTCTGTAACCGCTTGTCTCGCGGGGGGACTGGAGCCTTTCCCAGCTGTCATTGGGCGACAGGTCTCCAGTCTATCACAGGGCTAACACAGAGAGACAGACAACCATTCACACTCACACCTATGACCAGTTTAGAATCACCAATGAACCTAAGCATCATGTCTTTGGACGGTGGGAGGAAGCTGGAGAACCTGGAGAGAACATCTGAAGATTATTCTCATCAAGAATTAAACTGTTTCAGTTTCTCATTTTCCAGGTTAACTGATTAATATTTACAAATTTCTCAGAACCTAAAGTGGCATCTTTTAAAAGCTAAAAAGTGCAAAACACATGAACACATGAAACACAGACAAGTAGAAAAGTAGCACATCTAAGAAGCTGCTGCAGGTTTTATTTATTAAATTGCTCTTATTATTTTACCAAAATATTATGAATTTAACACGTGAATTGTGAAGAAACAATATTAAGTATTAGGTCAAAAATTCAAAGTTTTACAGCTGAGTACTTCTTGTGCACCCTTCTTCCGTGTCTTACTATAAAGTTAACATATACTCTGACTAATTTGAGTTTAATTCCTCAGACCCTCCTCTGCCTGGATCACTGGTTCTGTAAGTATTTGTGCTTCCTTCCCAGCACTGGCTCATCTGGGTCGTCTCTTTTCCCCTGGACTGTGATTCTTCTCTTGGTGAGCAGAGCAAATCATTTCCTCACACTCTCCCCAGCCGAGGTGCTGGGAGCGAGAGGATGGCAGGCAGGAGCTGGGAGCTGGGGACTTGACTGAATATAGCAAGCTTGTAATTATCCTCATCCTCCTACACTTAATCGCCTGCAGTTCCTCTGGGTGGGGGGTGGGTGGGTGGGTGCATGGTGGGGGTCTTCTGGCTTTGGACAGAGCCGGAAAACAAAAGCACAGACAATGTAGGAGCGATGCATGGTTCATGCTGCGTGAACAGAACGAGCAGTTGCAGCTTCCTCTACGCTCAAGTGTCAAAAACATTCATGTGATTATTCTAATTTACACTGAAATAAATTCATTACAGTTAATTAATAATTCACTTCATTTACTGTATTGACCTGTGTGTTTGTAGTTACATGCCAAAATTAGATTTTTCATTAATAATGTCATAAGTACACGTAAAATCACAGAATGAAAAATGGAATAATCCTGCACCTCACAGCAGGTAACGCTGACTTTATTCTCCAGCTAATGGTTCACATCCTCCACTAGACTCCACAATCATCTCCTGTCGTATCAGTAACTTATTTCTGCAGTGACAACATGCATTAAAGCATGCAGTTATGGTGGCAAGCCTCTTTCCTCTGAGACTTAAACATATCGTGCATGTGTAACAGAAAATAACTGATCTCTGCAGGCCTCTATTGGCAATCAGGAGGAATTACAACACTAAATGTGCATACCATTTAATTAATGGGCCTCATTCTGCTATCATGGGCAGAATTTTTGTTTTTTTGTTATTATTATTATTTTTACTAACCTTTTTGTCCTTTGTAAGGAAAGACAAGGGAGGCTTCCAAAATACAGCAGTAAGAATGCCAAGCTGGAAACAGCAAAGACCTCACACACAAACCAGGGGATGATTTGCATATAAATGCATGACCTGGGGAAATATTTCACAAACCAGAGGAAGAATTCTTCTTCATGTTTGCTTTAGCCGCCTGAAGCCGGCAAGGAATTACTACAAGTCCTGCATGGCATGTGTTTTTGTTTTTTCCTCTGACTAATTAGACGACTGCTTGGATTTTTACTGGGACAGATTTATACTTTGGATATATGTTTCATGTATTTATTAATGTTCGCTAGAAAGCACAAGAGAGTAAATCAATTTTTAAACACTAGTATAGTGTGTAGAGGCTTCAGCTCATATATGCTCACTTTAAAGCTTCATTAATAACAGGTAGGAAGGCCATAGATAAAAAGGTAGTTCCAAATAACAACTTTGCATGCAAACCCAGAGGTGGAAGTTATAAATAAAATATTTGAATTCTGGAAATGCAGGTTTGCAAACATGAAATAGTTGTCCTGCTCACAAAATATCAGCAGGATACTCCACATTTACTGTCTCTGCTACAAATAATATCCCAAAATATAATGTGATGTTTGTCTTAAGTTTAAATTTCTTGTTTTTTTCCAAATTGTAGGGCCATAGCTATTTTTATCATACGGATTTTAAAAGAAATGGGGTTTTGTACGTTATCTGGCAACCCGAGACGTAATCTCGTGAGTTCGTTCTATACTCTCGCGATATCCAGGCGGTCAGTGCCTGATCGGAATAATGGCCGCCTTCGTAGCTATGGCCGGAACGGGGAACAACACAAGAGGCAAATCAGAGCGTTTTAGCTGACCGGGAAGAGCGTAAATTACCGGGCACCCCCTCCTACCCGGTGTTCAGAACGGATGGGTAGAGGGGGCTTTGCCAAAAGGACACAAGAAACGAAAGAGACTCGGAGGGAAGCGGAGGAAAGCTAACGCTACGTTGATAGCTAGCGCTAGCTGGTTATCAACACGGTTGTCACAGCCGGCGGAACAAACCCCGAGTAGCCGTGACAACTGTGTGTCGGGAGGGTTGAGGGAAGCGGCGAATAAACGCTGGAGCGTGTGATCAAACATCCGGCTTGTCGGTAATATGAGCGGACCGGGGCAGGACAGCGAGCCAGAGGCCAAAGTCCTTCTCATCAAGCGGCTTTACAGGTAACTTGACGAGGCCGTTGGTTTTTTCTTAGCTAACCAAGGTGCTAATTGGACGTTATTGTGCTGGTTAGCTTAGCTTAGCGTTAGCCAATCAGTGCTTGCTAACTACTCTTCCACTTGTCACGACGGTGAGTTTCCAGACATACCTGTCAGTGTAACATCAGCTAAACCTGATGGGGTGCAGCTCATTCTTTGTGGCAGCTTATCTGCATGTGAGGCAGCTGCATGTGTCATCATTCATGTCTTTGTTAGAGGGAAATGAAACAGAAAGGGCTTAAGCTGGCAGGGCCATGTGTTAGTGATGCTGTAGTAATACATTTAAAACGTTCTCATGACACATCACAGCGTTTGGGCTTGTTTTTATCCATCAGTAAGTGTTTAGCTCACAGCGCTAACCTCGTCTCTGATGCTTTCAGGGCTGTGGTGGAGTCTGTGCACAAGCTGGATGTCATCATCAGCAGCAAGTCATCCTACAGAGAGGTCTTCAAGCCGGAGAACATCAGCCTTCGCAACAAGTATGTCCAGCTGTCCTTTCTGCAGGGTGTGTGTGTGTGTGTGTGTGTTTGGAGGGAGGCAGTAATTTCACTTTAATCTCAGTGGCCACATGGAGGCTGTGTGTGATCTGGTCACTTATCTAACGTGTGGTGAGTCTCTGTTTTGGTGAGCTGCATAACGTTTTCCATCTTGTGACAATTCAGTGTTCTGCTGGGAAACTTTAGGACCTGGCATTCATCCGTAGCATTGACACTCCTTGATGGCAGCAGCAGGATGCAGCCTGACACAGACACACACACAGAAACACTTTAGGAACATCTAAAAAAAAAAAAAAAAAAAAAAAAAAAAATGAATGGCACAAGGTGATGACCTGGCCTCCAAATTCAATTCCAAATTCCCAAAATATCTGTGGGCTGATCCTCAGAGGCTTCACCTGTTTAGGAGGCACATGGTTGACCTACACAATATTAGGAAGGTGGTCATAATGTTATGCCTGATCAGTGTTTATCCAAACTGACCACCTGTGATTATCTGTGAGAAAATATCTCCATTCATAATCATTAAACATAACAGATCGCAGTGTTTTTCTCTCCTCTGGATACAGCAGACACTAATAAGAGGAAGTTGGATCTAAAGTAAATGTGAGAAAGGGACAGGATGATGTGTTTCGACACGGTGGGAGAGACGGAGAGGAAATGGCATCTTATCCCGCTCAGTGACTGCTTTGAGAGTTTTCTCAAACTGTATGCAAATGTAAAAGTCAGCCAAACGGTTAATGAGTCAGACTGAGAATGAACCAACAGCTGCTTTAGAGTCGCTTTTCATTTTTGGTTCTAATTGCAGGACAGATAGGATATGTTAAAATCCCATCCTTGAAAATTGCAGTGGAGGTTTTGACAACTATAGCAGCTAGTTAGTCAAAAGTCTGTCTGTGGAGACCTACAGACATCCAGGTCATAGTTTATCCAATAACAAAGCAAACACAGCTGACTCGACTTGATATTTTCTTTTCACCACTCATCCACGTGACCTTTGCAGTTCAGAAGCTCTTTAGTTAACAGAGAGAATAATCCATAGTTGTTTCCCTGACTTCATCTTTGCACCAATGCTTGACACATTAATCTCTGTTCATCTCTCAAAGTGTCGCTAGGCATCATGATGCTCTACCAGTATTTAGACAGAGCCGCTCATTTTCAGATTCCTCAGGCAGGCTGTGGTGTGTGAGCTGGAGTTTGACATTCAGGATCAATGTTCCTGTCACTTACTGTTCCAGAACGTACTGACATTGGTTTTAGATTGTTCTCTCTTATGTGAAAGGTTTGGACTGGGTCACTTCCTCCCTGACACTGCGTCAGATTATTCAGATTTGAAAGTATTAACCCTGTGTGAACGTGAAAGGGCTTCTAAGCTGTAGCAGCTAATTTCCTGCTCATCTTTAAGTCTGTAATGTCTTCCATCACTGTCTGGTGTAGTTTTTTGGGGGGATGTCAGTTTCAGAGATGTGTTTACAAATTGCACCAGAATGATCCAGTAATGCATCGAGAAGGTTTCCCTCTAACGGCGGGGGTAGGTGTCCTGAACAGTGAAGTGTCCCCTTTGGGCCGTCCTCTCATTTGAATGCAGTTGCGTAACTGTGTTGACATTTGAAGTGGACGACTTAGATTTTCAGAGACAATGTGAGTCAGAAAAGGGGAAGGCAAACATTTCAGTAATACCTCAAATGTTTCTTTTTGTTCCGTGGTATGTAAAGAACAAATAGACCTGTCAGTCTAATGCTGCACAGACTTTACTGTGCTCTGACTTTAGTACCGCTCTAAAACTTAAATTACTGTGGGACCGTTTTATCAGTCTGCACTCAGACTGGAGGTTAAATGTACAAAGTTTCCCTTAAAGTTGGGATCATTTTGTTTTCAGACGCATTCATATTACTATTCCTGTTTATACAAATCACATGGTTGTAATCACTTTATGAGAAGGTGTAAAAAAAAAACATTTTATTCCAACTTTATGGGCGACTCATATTCAGTCCAATGTCATGAACAATATGAATTAGAGGAGCAGCAAATGTTGACAGTCGAGAAACTTGAACAGCAAAGGTTGGATATAGAAACCTGAAATGATTAACAGCTTCTCAAAAAGCCAGTGTTTGTTCTAGCTTTTATGCGAGAGCCATGATTGTACAAAACAACTCAAACAATAAAGAAATAAAGAGAAAAATTCCCGTAGTAATTAGGGCTGAATTGTGATTTTATTGCGATTTAATATGCAATTTTTTTATTATTTTATTTTACCCTCTTTTTTCCCAACAAAACATAATGAATGATTTAAATATGAACAACACAATATTAGTGTAAAATGTTCTTTCAGATAGGCTGGGCCTATTTATTAGAATTAAATGAAAAGATGTATGACTTGAAATAAATGACATTTTTATTTAACAGCTCATTACAGAAACATCTCTGGCTTTACCACTGTGCATTTAAGGGGAAACTACTGTTTTACATACCTTATTTATTTATTTCTAGCATAAAATATCATCGTTTACTCACAAATATCACTTTGGTTTCATTTGCACTTGTTCAGGAGATAATTAGATCAGCGTATATCCATATAACGGGAGTGGTCAGGGCACCGAAACGCAGCCTCTAAATAACGCATTATCTGCAGCGAAACTGCATTCCCCGTTGAGTGAGTTTTTTCTGCACCTCAGGAATTTGTTCTACCACAATGACAAATAAAGACTTTCCATTTTATTCCATATTCTAGCTGTAGCAGAAACTAGCTAAGTGGACTGAAGCTGGAAAAGCTTTGTGATAAATCATTAGTTGGACAGTGTTTGAGTTGTTTCATAGCGTCACACTTGATGTGAAACCGGGCTGACTCATCGGTCCGCTTGTCAAACGGATGACTCGACTTCCTCCTGAATATATGCATGACCTTTTTGATTTTGTTTTCAGGCTGAGGGAGCTTTGTGTGAAGCTGATGTTTCTACATCCCGTCGACTACGGCCGCAAGGCTGAGGAGCTGCTCTGGAGGAAGGTTTACTATGAAGTCATCCAGGTTATCAAGACCAACAAGAAGGTAACTTTCACCTGAGTCTCTGTGTTTGTTAGTCCAGGGAGTTTTTCCACTCGTTAGCTGGTTTGATGGAATGGTTTCCACTTTAAAACCGCCCCACTACACTTTAGGATTACGTCTGCGTTTCATGTGGCGCATTCGCACGGAATAAACAAACAAACTTTTCACTCTGCATATTTATGTCTCTGCTACACTTTTTGACATCTTTAGTTACTTTGTGAACGGCCTGTCTGTATTTAAATCAGCCCCACCTTTGTCCATGAACACATTAATGCTTGATTTAATGAGTTCATCCATCTACATGGGTGAATGGGTCAGACACGTCTCTCCACTTTGCACCCTAACATCTGTCTAAACTTTGATTTATAGCACATCCTTTGTAATTCCTAAGTAACAAGAGGCAGAAAAAAGCCACAAATCAAAAGTAAAAACACAGAGATGCTGATTCACACTGGATTAGTTTTATTAAAGGACCTCTGTGTTACCAGAAATAGGTAGTAATTTTTACTTTAGACATGGCTGATTCACACAGGATTAAAATCAGACAACTTTTGACATTATTAGAAATTATCAGAGGTTGCCAGGTAACACTAGTCCCATGCTACGTACGTAGATGATGTTTATTATTGTTGTTGTTCTGATCTGTGTCTTTCCTCCTCTGCAGCACATCCACAGTCGCAGTGCTTTGGAGTGCGCCTACAGAACACACCTGATCGCCGGCGTGGGCTTCTACCAACACCTGCTGCTCTACATCCAGTCACACTACCAGCTGGAGCTGCAGGACTGCATCGACTGGACCCACGTCACAGACCCACTGATCGGTAAGACCACCAAGCACAAACTTCTTCTTCTTCTTCTCTCTTTCAATCTTTGCAAGCAAATGTCACAGATTTAATTTTCACAACCACAAAGCTGACCAATAGATGACTCTTCTTGGCTAAAACACATCGACGTTAACACCAGAAGGACAGAGCAGACTACAATTTACAGTTAGCAGAGGATGGTTACATTAAATTATAACAGTCTGACCAACACTCAGCAGGAGGAGTTCTGGAGTTTGATGTCCACAGGCAGGAATGAGCTGAATTATGACCTTGTGGTGTTGTGACAGATCTCTTTTGCTCATCAGCTGAATTCTCGAAAAAGTTCAAATAACTCATTGTGTAATTGTTCCCAACAGGCCGAAAGAAGCCGGTGTCAGCCACCCCCAAAGAGATGGAGTGGGCACAGATGGCCTGTCATCGCTGCCTGGTCTATCTCGGAGATCTTGGTAATAATATGTTAATAAAATATGTAATTAATTCATCTCTCTGCCCGGCCTTTAGAGGTGTGAGACAGCATGTGTGTGTCACTGAGCGTGGGAACATGTTGGCGTCGTTATATATCATGTAATTGGCAGGAGGCTGGAAGTTACGTTAACACATTAGAGCTTGGGTTGATTGATTATTTAGTTGTATGTATAGTGTTCCTGTTTAGATTTAGACTTGACAGAAAAATGTTGATTAGTCTTAAATTTATATCTGAAGTTTAGCTCCAGTTGTGTGTGAGAACATTTCTGAAATAATTACATATTCTCCACCTTATCTTTTAATCGTCTAATTTGTGTATTTGCTGTTTTCTCTTCAGCCCGCTACCAGAATGAACTCGCTGGAGTTGAGGCTGAGCAGCTGGCGGAGAGGTTTTACCACCAGGCGTTATCTGTGATGCCTCACGTGGGTGAGTGACTGTCGTTTAAAATACACTACCTGACCAAGAACACACATGGTTGGACCTCCACTCTCCATCCAGTCATTCATTGTATTGATGATGGAGAGTCTGACCACTGCTCAAAGCTTCTCCAGCTCATCCCAAAGATTCTCAATGGGGTTAAGGTCTGGACTCTGTGGTGGAACAATCCATCTCATGCTCCCTGAACCACTCTTTGACAATCTGAGCCCCATGAATCCTGACATTGTCATCTTGGAATATGATCCATTGATGGAATAAGCTGCTCATTCAGTATATTCAGGTAGTCAGCTAATGAACCTAGACCCAGATCATATCACTGCCCCATAGCACAGGCTTGTACAGTAGACACTAGGCATGATGGCTGCATCACTTCATCTGCCTCTCTTCTTACCCTGATGCCCCCATCACTCTGGAACAGGGTCAATCTGGACTCATCAGACCACATGACCTTCTTCCATTGCTCCAGAGTCCAATCTTTATGCTCCCTAGCAAACTGAAGCCTTTATTTCCAGTTAGCCTCACTGATTAGTGGTTTTCTTAAGGCTACACAGCTGTTCAGTCCCAATCCCTTGAGTTCCCTTCACATTGTACATGTGGAAATGTTCTTACTGTCACTATTAAACATAGCCCTGAGTTCTACTGTTGCTTTTCTTCCATTTGATTTCACTAAACGTTAAACCTTTTCCACGGGAGGGTTGTTGAAGCAATGAGAAGCTACTCATTGCATCAGTTGGGCTTAAAATTCTTGTTTCCAGCTGAAAGATAATCACCCATGCGGTAATTATCCAATTGGAGGCTCCTACCTGTTTGATAAGTTAAATCCAGGTGGCCAAACAGTGTATATAAAATCAATGAGTCTGTGGTCATAGAGGACATATTAAAGACATAATGGATGGACTTTAGGTAGCTCCTTCAGCCAGAGACTCCTGCAGCCCCAAAGCATTTCTTAGCTCTGTTACTTCACGTCATTACCTCATGTCATTTTGGTGCAACTCCTCTTTATGCGTGATATTCATGAATGTCTTTATGTATATTCAGCCTCCACCACTTCAACCTTCGATTGACACTAGTTGTTTTAGTTTGCACTGTAGATCTCTGCCGCTGTGACACATTCAACTCTCCTCAGAGATAAATAAAACATACCTATCTTATCTTATCTTACCTCATATTCATGTCTGTGCCAACCAGTCTATTAAATGCTAACCAGCAGCAGGTAGATCTCTTTCATCTGTTTTTCTGGAGCTGAAGATGAAAGAAATAACTGGGAGTATGTTGGAGACGGCACCGTTTTTAATATAACTATAGTTCTGTGAGTTTGCTCAGTAAGATTGAAATGTAATCTAGGAACCATCCAAGAAACATCCAGAGGAATTATTACGATAGATTATTTTACAAAAAGCTGCATTTTGAAGTTATTTATATCTAACGTTCTTGACTCGTACCGCTGTAATATTTTAGGTCATGCATTCTTTATTTTCTCTCAGATTGAACTTGAGCCAATGATTCCCAGTCCACGTTGTGTAACTTCTTTTTTTTTTGCTGTTATTTTCTTTTCTCTCCCACCTATCTGCAGGAATGCCCTTTAACCAACTGGGCACGCTGGCAGGGAGCAAGTTCTACAACGTTGAAGCAACCTACTACTACCTACGCTGGTGAGGGATGTTTATGTGCAAGTCACGGTTGAACTTTAACAACCTGTTGCAAGTCTTTTAACAGATTTCTAATCTCTGCCTGCCTCAGCATCCAGTCAGACGCCCCCTTCGAGGGCGCCTACGGCAACCTGAAGCGCCTGTTCGACAAAGCTGCCAAAATGTACCACCAAGTGAAGAAGCAGGAAATGAAGAAGCTGTCTCCGTCTCGGCAAAGGTGAATGAGCTGCACATCTTTAATCTTTATTTTGTGGAGTTTTCCGTCTCGTATTCAGTTAAATTATTTTATTAATGGTCGTCGTTTACTTGCTTGGTTAAAATCCACTTGAAATAAACAAAATATTGTGACTTCAGCCGGCTTCCATCCCAGAGCGGCTTTAATCGGGTCCCAGCTGACTGCTGGGGCTTCACATAATTAACGTAATTGTGCGCTCAGCGCTCTCGCCACTGGTGGGACAGAGCAGCCTCTCTCTCTCTCTCTGCAGATGAGAATAGATGATTGATGATCCCTGTGGGTAAATTACATTGTCGAAGCAACAAAAGAAACAGGATTCAGGTGGAATAAAAGACAAATATGGGCACAAATAAAGAATCTAAAATAAGCACTTCAGGAGCTTAATGCTTGGTGCATCTGGAAGCAGATTAGGTGCATATCATTGAAACACTCAGTGCAGTGTTTCCCTCTGTTCTACTGTCTTAATAAACAATTATTTATACGTTATATCTATAAATAATATATTATATGAGCGTGCCTGTGCAGTTCGTCCGAAAATACTAAACACAACATAAGCTGCTGTGACGTGGCGTTAAATGTGTGAAAGATTAAATAAAACGACTAGTATTAGCAGTAAAGTAAACGGCTGACTTTCAATCTAACGTTGCTAGCTAGCGCTTGCAAAGTTAAGCTGTTTCACATTTGGTCTGGAGTCGTTTCATCCGTGTTTTGACCACCTCTCTTTAAATAACTGTAAATCTCTGTGGTCTAAAAACTCAACATAAATAGCTTCCCATGCTACAGGAGTTAACCGTGACGTTTTCTCCATCAGGACAGGGCAGGTGAGCGGCCAGTGTGTGTTTTGGGAGGAGGCAGATTTGGGAAGAGGAGGCAGGGAGGGATGCTTTCAGGAGCAAAAGGAAAAACAGTGCAAGCATAGAGTTGTTTGAAATGTGAAAAATTAATTGAGAGACCATGACGGAGTAAATTAGACCGTGGCGGGTCACCGTAATATTAACAAAGTATGGGAAACCCTGCTACTGTACAGTCTGGGCCGGTATTCCAGCCCTAATGTAACATCTGCATATGCAAAGATATTGATGTTTATGCTGAGCTCATAGCTAAATGATTTCACCACTGCCTCAGACAGGGAAGTATTACATTGATTTGTGTTGTGGTTTTTGTCATTTTTCTGCAGATCCAGAGACATTAAGCGCCTCCTGGTGAGCTTCATGTACCTCCAGAGCCTGCTGCAGCCCAAGAACAGGTAAGTTTACAGTGGAAATCCACCAGTTCAGTCAGTTCTAATGTAGTGGCTGACCTCCTACCTGCACCGGTGTAATCAAAGTCAAATATTTGTTTTTGTAAAGTGCGAGGAGAGGCTCAGAGACGGTGATTCAAAACGTCCTGTCGTGATTTCACCTGCCAGCAAGGTGCACGGAGGAGGAAAATGAACTGTAACTGTCCAGAGAGGTCGAGAGTCCAGCAGCACGTGTAATAAACAGATCGACTTTATTAGACTGACGCCTTTCAGCTCGTGCTCGTCATCAAAGAGTTTAGCGCCTGTAGAGCTGCAGTGAACCGGTTGAACTGGGATGTTTCATTGTTTAATTGTTCCTGTTTCAGCGTGTAAAGATGTTTCAGTTTCCAAACAATGGATTTCAGAGCTTTGTGATGTTCTCCCTGTAGTTTCATATCTTGCGTTCGTTTTGCTTCTGTGCACCTCATACTTTTTAAAAATCCATTAAACTTCCAGTCCTGATGTTGCTCTCAGCTGTAGCTTCTACCATGTTTTGTACCTAATCTCTTGCTTGAAGCCTGGCGAGACCACAGTGAGGTTTCTCATGAGCGGATGCAGAAAATGGCGTGTTTTTAAACTTTTAAACAGTGCACATCCTCTGTGTGTGTTTAGTCTGATGGAGACGGAGCTGACGTCTCTCTGCCAGTCGGTGCTGGAGGACTTCAACCTGGTGCTGTTCTACCTGCCGCCGCCAACCCACGGCGTCGCTCACCACTGCCCCAGCGAGGAAGAGGAGGAGCAGCAGCAGCAGCACGCCGACAGCTCCTGCCCCGTCCTGCCTGACACCCTCGTCTTCAAGATGGTGGTCACGTGTCTGATGGTGGTGCACAGCCTTAAGAGAGGAGGTTGGTGTGACGGTAACACAGCAGCTATTCTGGGGGTGATTTATCTCCTTCTTTTAAAAAGCTGCAGTTTTATTTTAGCATCGTCCTCAGAGGAGGGCCTGTGGATGGGAATCAAGGTGTAATTAGTGGCAGATTCAGATCCAGCTCAGCTTGGGTTTTATTTTTGGGGTGCTGTGCAGATGACTCGTGTGTTAGAGCACATGACTCTGTCTAAACACACAGGAAGCGTTTGACCTCAAAGTGAAATCCAGACACTACCTTGATATTTATTGCAGAGTAGATGATGGCCAAAGCTTGAACCTCATCCGTTTTCTACCGACACATGTTGGTGTTTTTCTGACTTCAGGATCAAAGCAGTACAGTGCTTCCATAGCTTTTACTCTGGCCCTGTTCTCCCACCTGGTGAACCACGTCAACATTCGGCTGCAGGCTGAACTGGAGGAGGCGGAGAGCCAGGTGCCTCCACTTCACACTGACGCTGCAGGTGAGAGAGACAATCTAATCAAACCCTGGTTACACGAATAAATGCAGCAGAAAGTTATTGACTGGCTAAAAAAACGCCTCATATATGTTCACAAGATCCAGAGACTGGACCCGAAAGCAAACTTATAGATGTTATGTGTGACGAGAAAACGTTTTAGAACATTTGGCAGCCATGTTTAGATCATAGAACGATCAGCCACAACATTATGACCACTGACAGGAGACGTAAATAACATTGACCATCTTCTGACAGTTCAGTGTTCTGCTGGGAGACTTTAAGACCTGGCATTTGAAGTTAAACCCGTCTGTTCACTCCTTTTGACAAATTCAGATACATGAAACGAGTCAAACTATTCTGTTTTTCTTCTCTTCTCCAGACGACCTGGAGATGAGGGATACGTCGGCTCCCCCTGCTGATCACTCTGATGAGAGGCCTCTGCAGAACGGTTCCTTGGAGCGAGAGGATGAGGAGGACAAGGAGGCAGACGGCTCAGAGCGGGTCGGCACCCAAAAGCACGTCAGTGTGGAGGAGCAGCGTCAGGTGGAAGAGGAGAAGCAGAGGCAGAAGAAGAAGTACACCCGCCTTTCCCGACTCCGGCGCCGCCGCTGCGCTCGCAAAGACACTCGAGGAGAGGACGAAAGCGACCTGAGCGAAGGCTTCGAGAGTGAGGAGGACGAAGACGACGACGAAGAGAGGAGGGGGCGAGCTGATTCAACAGGCGGCACCACGACGGGAACCCCGGTCAATCCGACGTCTGTCCGGAAGGAGACGAAGCGAGACCCGCTGGGCGAGGAGGGCAGCTGGGGAAGTGGCTCAGAGGAAGAGGAGGAGGAGGAGGAGGAAGGAGGAACGGCGTTCGACGTGGAGACGGACTCGGACATGAACAGCCAGGAGTCTCGCTCAGACCTGGAAGACATAGAGGACACGGAGAACTCCGATAACTTAGAGGGTCAGGCCCGGGAGCACCAGGAGGAGGAGGAGGATGAGGAGCAACCAAAGGAGGAAGGAGGCGAGAGGGACGGTGACACGCCTCCCACCACCAACGGGCCCCTCACGTCCAGCGACTCCAGCATCAGCAGTAACCTCCAGGCCATGTCCTCTCAGCTCTTCCAGGCAAAGCGCTGCTTCCGCCTGGCGCCGACCTTCAGCAACATGCTGCTGAGGCCCCAGCCCTCATCTTCCTCGGGTATTCCCACCCCTACTGACACCTCTGCTCCCCCCTCCCAGGAGACTCCTCCTCCTCCCGGGGAATCGCCTTGTGACATGAATCCCGGTACTGCTAACGGAACCAACGAAAACGGTAACATGAGAAATCTTGTATCATCATCACAGAGAATTTAGACTCGTCTTTTGGCTCAGTCTTTGCTTTGTCTCGTCCTCTAGACCTGGACTCTGACTCAGAAGGGAGTCAGCACAGCACTCCGTCTGTACACAGTGAAAAGACTCTGCTGGAGAAGCTGGAGATCCTGACCAATCAGGGTTTAATCCAGGTGGTGAAGGTCTTTGTCGATTGGCTCAGGACAAACACGGATATCATCCTCATGTGTGCACAGGTGAGGCGACGGTTAGTCCTGCCTTTTCTCTGAAACTTTGACTCTTTAGGAGAGTATTTAACAAACTGCTCATCTCTGCAGAGTTCTCAGAGTCTGTGGAACCGACTGTCTGTGCTGCTCAACCTGCTGCCAGACGGGAGCAAGATGCTGGAGGCCGGTGAGTTTCTGCATGACGGCATAGTAATACGTTATCAGGCAGCATAATGAAATGATGTGACTGGATGTTACATCAGATTTTAACTGTGAAGCCACTTTCCAAACACTCAGCTCTCACTCTGAGTAGTTGTCTCCCTGTGTGACTCTTACACTCTGACTTTTATTTATTTATCTGTGTGTACCCCAGAGCTGGGACTGAACGCGGAGGTGACGGAGTTATTAAACGAGTGTGAGCAGCCCGGTTTGGTCCAGAGTCTCCTGCTGCCGGAGGACCTGGCTCTGCGACACCTGCCCGCTCTCAACATGGCTCACCGACGCCTGGATTTCACGCGCCGCAACCCCTCCCTCACTTCTCTAGAGGAGGTGCTAACTCATACTCATACACACACACAGGATCGAGCTTTTAGCAAATGATCAACCTACAGAAGAATAGAAAAACAATGGGCATTCTCTCTACTGTGCAAATTACCGTCTTATTATTGTACGAACGTGACCTTTCTTTAGGTGTGGATGTTTTTAAATGAGCCATGTCTCTACTGCGATATACGCAGACCTTCCTGTGCAGTTGATTCAATAAGATTTTTTGCAATATTTGCAGCAAATTTCATGAAATGAGGTCACGAACTGAGACCAGAGATTAAATGATTAGTCATTAGCTGATTAGGACAAAAAGATATTTGGCAGCTCGAGACCGAGACCCAGACCAAACGAAAAACCTACCGTGATTTCCGGACTATAAGCCACACCAGCTAAATTTGGGGGAAAATACAGATTGTTCAATATAAAAGCCGCACCTGACTATAAGCCGCACCTGACTATAAGCCGCTGGTATTTTAATGTTTAAGTTCTACCGCGGAGGGGATTGTCAGGACAGAAATGACTGGAAAGGCAAAGTGTCCCATTCATTTACATTTGAGAAACACAATAAATCTTTCAATCAATCAATCCATCAAACACATCTTTGATATTACAAACAGCATTAGTGCAGTGCTCAAACGGTGCACACTTCCTGCAGTCATAGTACTGTAGTAGTGCAGTATAACAAAAACAAAGCAGGGTCCAAAGCAAGTGACAAAAGTAGCAGCTTATAGTCTGGAAATTACAGTAGTTTTTCTTGGCGTGACAGGCTCATACTGCCACGCAGAAGAGGACTTAGGTCTTAACCATTATACATACCACATCCAACATTTAATAAAATCTATAATAATAAGACAAGGCTGCATTGCTTGTTGATCATGTAGGCACTGATTGACAGACTGTGTGCAGCGACACCGTACCGTTGCACAACTGACGAATTCACCGGAGAGGACGAGCGCCAACGCCTTCTGTGTCACAAAATGCATGTGATTGGTACTTGAAGGGGGCGTATAATGATATCCACAAAAAAATAAACGGTGCCTGCCTGGTTATTATAGGTTACAAATCCCTTCGACCAAAGACTATCGAGGCCGTGACAAGACCAAGATCACGGTGTCGAGAACTACAAGTCTAGCTTAAATCTTTCCAGATGCAGGCTGAGAATTCCTTCTAAAAAGCTGAGAAAAATGAGAGAAAGAGTACGTTTAAGAAACAAACTTTTATAAATAAATAAAGGGTTTTATAGGCCACAACAATTAATTGAGAACTTGCAGATAAATTGATTGTATATAAAATGAGACATAAAATATTCCACCGTCTCTGTTGGAGCCTGCTGACAAATCACGATGCACTTCACCATCTGCCGTGTTAAAATGTGTTAAAACTGGTTGATGACTGTGTCCTCAATTATGAAGTAAAGAGGAAGGATTGCTAATAATTACAGCAGAGAGCATCTTTAAACCTTTAATGCAGAGATATTAGAGTCAGACCTCATGAAGTAACGTTTAACTAACGTTTAAAACCGTTTCCTTCTTTCTGTTTTCTCCCAGTGTGTGGTGCGAGTGTGCTGTATCCGCAGTTTTGGCCACTTCCTCACGAATCTCCAAGGCAACGTTCTGCACTTCAACCCGGAGGCGGGCATCTTCACCAGCATCAGCCAGTCCGAGCAGGAGAATCTGGTGCAGCAGGCCAAGGCCCAGTTCCGAATGGTGAGTGACGTCCGAACAGAACAGTGACCCCGAAGAACCGCGGGCAGCCTGCATTCAGTTGGCGGTGTTGTTGTGTAACGGTTGGCCGACGTTAAACATGTTTAATTAATGACCTGGATTCAGACTTTTTCTCTCTTTCTCTTTTTTTTAACATGTGTTCAAACAGTCTGTCCCATTTGATGTTGACTCTTCTTTGTTTATCTGTGTTTGTGCAGGCTGAAGAGGAGGCTCGACGGAATCGCTTGATGAGGGACATGGCTCAGCTTCGACTACAGGTTTTTATTATCCGTCTGTCTCCTGGCTGTTTACCATGTCTCTGCTTCCTCTTCTTCATGTCCCCGCATGTGTGCAGAGTCTGCCGTCGCTGTGAAGGATCCTAGTTTTGTTGAACGCCTCTCTCAGATTACTCACAGCTCGTCTGGTCTCCTCTTTGCAGTTGGAGGTGTCACAGCTAGAGGGCAGCCTTCAGCAGCCTAAAGCGCAGTCGTCCATGTCTCCCTACCTGGTGCCGGACACGGCTGCTCTCTGCCAGCATCTGAACCTCATCCGACACCTGGCTGGTAGCGGCTGCTTCATCATCATCATCCCTCGGACGGGTCAGTGCACTGCCACCTCGTCCTCTGTCTGCCCTGCACAGCCAGAATGTGTCGTTTGGCTGATCCACTGATCTGCAGCGATGCTTCTCTTGATCTTTCATTCTTCTGCAGGACAGAATGTCGTTGTGACTGAATGCAGATGTTCAGATGTTGTTTACTGCAGAATTTAAAACTGTCTGCAGGTCTTAGTCAATGACTGCGTTTACATGGTCTTTAGTATCCCCATTTTGAGGCTTATCCCGGCTTTGAGCACAGAGAAACCTGGTTATTCATATCCCTGTATACATGATAAATACCAGAAACCCGTTTTCCGATGACTGCATCCTAACTGCACATGCGTGTGTTACGTCTTTTGCTTACAACAGACCGCGGGGTGGAAAACCAGCGTCATGTAGCTTTTCCGGTGTTTTCTGCATCTAAACACGTCGTTATGTTTAGTTCTTTCATTAGTTTAAGGGTAAATTCAGTCTCTGCATCGCTCCAAAAGTGAGAAGTTCTCGTTGCCGCCATGTTGTTTATATATCTGGTGCGTCACTTGGCGTCACTCTGGATAACTCCGGATAAGGTGTATACATGCTCCGGTATTCCGGCTTCTATTGGAGTACTCCAGGTAGCAAAACCCGATTTCTGAATTCAGGGTATGGTGTTTACATGGACAAACACAAAAACGGGATACTACAGACCATGTAAACATGGTCAATGACGAGACAGAGAAAGGAAGGAGAGTCGATACAGAGGGAAGTCTGCCATCTGTTTTGGGCCTATAGCTGCAGCTTATGTTATAGTACAAACTTACACTGGTTAATCTACAAGGCTACGACAAATCACACTGCAGCAACCGAGAGCCAGGGGTCCCAGTAGTCAAGTTAAATTAAATCTATTCACTAGCTCTTTGAAAAACTGCTGATTAGGTTCATTTTAGTTGTCGTCATCAGGTTCTGTTGGTGCTACAATGATGAGATGAATTAGAAATAATAATTTTTATGATTTAATGTAATCAAAGATATCTGGACATGTCCATACGGGGTGAAAAAGATTAATTATCGAGTCTCTAGCCCTACATGACACACACGCACCAGTCTGCTGTCATCTGTAAACTCTAAACTTACTCTGGACCGTCTTTGTGTTGTCAGTGATCGACGGACTCGACAGGCTGAAGAAGGAGAATCCTGGCGCGAGGGACGGCATCCGCTTCCTGGAGTCTGAGTTTCGCAAAGGCAACAGGTGAGCGATGGAGAACGTCACAGAGCTCGAGAAAAACTCCTTCTACTGTGAGGGTTTGTTTAATGATCTGTCTCCCGTCCTCCTCCTCTAGGTACATACGCTGCCAGAAGGAGTCGGGTCGAAGTTTTGAAAGAGATAAACTGAAGCGACAGGACATCGACGCTTGGTGAGGCCTGCTCCTCTTCTCCTGCCCCTCCCCGTAGAATCTAATAATCAGATGACTCTTTAATCCCCTTCTTCTTTGCTTTCAGGCACTTATACAAGATGGTGGACAGTTGCCGCCAGCTGACCGTCTCCCAGAGCAACGGAGATGAAGACACAGCCGGCATGGTGACCATTCTCACGGGCCATCAGGTGGAGGAGCTCTGCTCTCAGTCAGCAGCGATGAAGGTCAGACACAAACACCAGGAGGTGATATTTAACTCAGACTAACGGCTCCGTGAGTTTCAGCTGCTGCTCCGTTTGTGCTTCAGTGCCGTTCACTGAGCTCCTCGTGTCTGCAGGATTTGTCATGCTTTGTAGAACTGAAGGAAAGGTTTGTTTTTTATCTCGTAGTATCTGGTTCAGGCTCACTTTTCATCCCGATCCAACAGACACAATCTTTTAGTGAAAAAGCATCGAGTCTTGGTGACTTCTTGTTAAAATATTATGCAGATTGGCTTGATAAGGAAGCTTAGACTGAGTCAGTACAAAGACCTCCATTCAGTATAATCAGGCTTTTAATCAAAGACTCTAAAGGAAAGATGTGTTTTTATTTTTTAGTCTGTGTTAAATAAGATCTGTATCTGCTAACCAGCTCATTAAAGTCTCAGATATATCAGCTCATGAAGGATGAAACTTCACAGAAACTCCACATGTTTCTGATCTTATGCTGTAATATTATCTGTTATTTGCTGCATGTCACCCCGTTTCCTCTCTCCACTGTACGCACAGATCTGAGGCTTCAGGGTTTAAATAAAAAAAAAGCCCAATCTAAACATAAAAGATGTGGAAATTCATTGTTAATACCTTTATCCAGCAGAGGGCAGTAACGTACCACGATTAGTAGATAGAGAACTGACAAAAACCTTTGAGAAGAAGACAAAGTGGCTGCACGATTACTGAAATAACTGATGAGCCTGGGAGAAGCAATGCTAATAGCTAGCATAGCAGCGCTGCTTTCCAGTGTATTCACAAGCTGTAAGCAGTTTACTTCTTCACGTATAGACCTCTAAACTAAACCAGGTAGATTTCCATGAACATTTCGCTCTGTGTAGGTGTTAGCAACCATTAGCAGTGGTTAGCTTGAAGGTTTAAAGGTACTCAATGTCCAAAAAGTTTGTCTTTTATTTAGTTCTTCTCTGCAGCACTTGGCTTTAGAAATAAAGTTGGATGGATTGGACGAAGAGACTTGTAATAAATGTGATGGAATCCCAAAAGAAAACAACAAAGTAGTTTGATCCTTCATAAAATTTGCCCATGATGCTAATGGAGAAGCTAGTGGTAATGCTAATGGGTAGCATGGCAGTGCTGGTTTCCAGGAAGTTGTTTCTGCACGTTTAGACCGGTAAAACTAAACCAGGTAGATTTCCGTGAACGTTCCACTCTATGTTAGTGTTAGCAGCTGTTAGCAGTGGTTAGCATCACAGCATGAAAGTTCAAAGTTCACAAAGTTTAGAAATAAAGTTGGACGGATTGGACAAAGGGACTTGTAATAAATGTGATGGAATCCCAAAAGAAAACAACAAAGTAGTTTGATCCTTCATAAAATTTGCCCATGATGCTAATGGAGAAGCTAGTGGTAATGCTAATGGGTAGCATGGCAGTGCTGGTTTCCAGGAAGTTGTTTCTGCACTTATAGACCTCTAAAACTGCACCAAGGTAGATTTCCATGAATATTATGCTCCATGTTGGTGTTAGCAACCGTTAGCAGTGCTTAGCATCACAGCTTAAAGGTTGTGGGTTCTAACCTGCTGGCGCACTGAGGTCTTTATGAGGAGTTTCCATCTCAAGTAACCAGCTCTGGTGTCTGTCTTCCAGGCGGCGGTCCAGGCGGCCGGCTCGGCGGGAATGGAGCTGAAGAACATCGTGGAGTTCTACCGTCAGTGGAAGGAGATCGGCTGAGAGGTCAAAAAGGGGGGCAGCTGTCGGCGCTGCGAACAGCTGATCGATCACAACACTCGCTCCCTCTCTCTCCCACTCTTTTGCTCTGTGTGTATCTGCGTCTCCAAAGGCAAAAAAACAAAAACAAAAAAACAACAAGTCGAAAGGAAAGCTGGAAGCAGGATGGAAGAGTTAAAGCTCAGAGGGGTTGGAAAAGTAAATACAGAGGAGTAAAAAACAAAAAACACAAAAAGAGAAACGCGGGTGAAACGTCGCGATAAGAAACGGCAGATCTCCCACCTCCCAACCCCAAACACAAAGAGTGACCCGCTGTGGTCGGGGTGAGGAGACGGTGGGACGACGCTACACCATTTAAAGTGCCCCTGGTTCACGCCCTAACCAGGTTTACACTGTATATGTTAGCAAACGAGTACATAATGTGTTGAGAGAAGCCGCGCACCGCACACACACGAACACACTCACGCTCAGAAGAATCCATTTAGATATTTAGAGCAGTGGTTTGGATTTGGTTCCCGTCTCCCCCTTCCCCTTCGGTCTCTGTTTGAGGAGCAGGTCGAGAGTGTGTGAGTCTGGTGGAGGCTTTGTTTTTATAAAGGTGTGTGTGCTCCGTCTCACCTGACGCTCAGCCTCCACACACACCAGGCGTCCCGTAGCTCGTAGGCCTCTAGAAGGGTTGAGGAAGACAGATGTATTCTTCTCCTCCGGGATCGGGTTCTTTCCTATGTGGCTTTTTTTTTTTTTTCAGTTTTCTTTATTTGCGGTGAACTTTTGTGACCAGTGACTTATGTATTGTGCTCATTCTGTACGAGGAAAAAAAAAACACAGGTGTCGCTCTGTTAAAGTTTTAATTTGGATTTTATTTTTGTACCCAAATGATGTCGTTTATTTTGCTTTTTTTTTTGTAAGCTGAATCTGAATGATATATGCAAGAATGTTTAAGGGAAGGGGATGGGATGGGGGTTGTTGTCTTGCGTCGATCCACTGAACGAGTCTCTTTGGGAGCAGAAGCAGCCTGTAATAATCCAGAATCTATTTATCAGAGTGTCATGTGAGGAGGAGGAGGAGGAGGAGGAGGAGGAGGAGGAGGAGGAGGGCGCTGGCTTCGTGCCGTAGCCTGCGGGTAAGGAGGCTCAGACTGGAGAGGCCAGCTGACCTTCCCTGAGGAATGTGGGATGTGTTCGGACCCCTGTAAACCCCTTAAATGTGTCCCATCTCCATCACACCTCCATTAGTGACTGTCCCATCATGCACAGTGCAAAAGAAAAGCAGTAAATGTGTGTGGCCATGCATTGAACAATAAAAAGAAACTCGTGTATGACCTCTTTGTTTTGATCTCTGTGCTCATTTCTCTCGTTTTTAGATCAGACATTAAATCTTTAATCCACCTGCTGTGTCTTCTTAGCAGATCATTTAAATTAAAGGACACTTCCACCGTTTTACACACAGACTGCATGTCCATCAACCTCAGGGAAAGGCGTATGCCGCAGTTTGCATCATGGGAAATGTCGCACACGGCGGTTAAAATCAGGAAGTCCGCTGCATTTTGCAAGAACCCGTTTGGATGTGAGAAATCTCTGTACACACTCCAAACATCCAACCAGCTGAAAATCTTTTCGCTGAAGAGCAAACTAGAGATTAAAACTAAAGCCTCCAGTGAAGTTTCCAGATGAATCTCTTTGAATTAGAACAATAAATGAAATGTCAGGAGTTGAATTCAGAGTCATCAGATGATTAGAGCTGCACAAGATATTTAGATTTGTCATAAAAAATAAAACACTATTATTAGAGTTAATTATTAGACTCATTAAAAGTATAAGAACCAGAAACAGACGCTGGTTGTAGCCTCATAACTGACCCTGCGTCTAAACTCCCTTCAATAAACCTGAACAACCTCCTCACGTCTTTTCAGGGGACCCCTCTCTCCCCTAACTAGGTCTCCGTGTCCCACTTCCTTGCTCTTCTGTTCCCCTCTGTCCCGGGCCCAGTGCCCGCCACTGACCATGCACACAGAATAACCAATCCCCTGAAAGCGGCACCAGTGCCACCCCAACAGGAGACAGCTGGCACTGGTGCTGACCCGGTTTTTCTTTCTTTTCTTTCTTTCTTTTTTTTTTTTTTGCTGGGTAAGGGGGTTGGGGAAAACCTCACTGACCCCAAGCAGTCCTCTTTCTGTGAGCTCATGAGGCTGCAGAGCTGCAGCGGGGACGTCTGCGTGGACGGATTGGGCTGCAGGGACAGGATGAGAGGCTTAAACGCACAGAAAAGCTACTAGTTAGGTTTCTAAGTGCGGTAAACGCGTGTGTGCTCCGTCTGCGTGAGAGATGTCCATGCAGGGGTCTGTGCTCGCGGTGGGGAAATGCCTCGCCTGCCTGGAGTTCATGCGTGAGTCACCTCTCTACGTTTGTCTGTTTTTTATTTTAACACACATTTGGAATCGTGTGCCGTCGTTTTTTATTGTGTTGCGTGAAATCTCTTAGTGATGGAAGCACGTTTGGTTCTGATTTTCTCCTGTTAAAGATGCCTTTGTCATCTGCGCCTTGTCTCCTGATCGCCTCCTCAACAAAGTCTCTTTTCTTTGCTGCATCCAATGGGAAGGAAGAGGCTCAACCCTGGGGGTGGGATTTCGACACTGGGGGACCCAGTGTTTTTATTTGGTTACTGCAGGAATGTGCAGAGAAAGAGAGAGAGACAGAGAGAGAGAGACTGGGGGGGTGTTTGGTACAGAATAGGGCCTGGTCCGGTTTGGGAATCATGATGGAAGTGTGAGTTTTCTATTCCCAGAAAACAAAAAGTCGTTCCACCGGAGCCCAGCATGACCCGACGGGACGCGTAAAAGCTGAAAGGTCAGACCAGGTTTCTGTTGTGTTTCCGTCAGACCTAGAGCGACCCTGGATGTTTCTAAGAACTCTCTTAATGCCGCACGCTCGTTTACGGGAAATGAACGTGTATTTACCACGGGAAAAGATAAATAAATAAAAATGCTGTGGTGCGGTTTGTATGTCCTGGATCAGGCTTTGATGATGTATGCCCAAATCTGCGTCCCTTAAGATAATATGGATGTGCAAAGTAACTTAAACTGAAGAACTAAAGTGTAGTTTGAGTTAACTTACGCAATACTTGCAGTTTTTTCATGCAAGACATGAAACCGGCTTTTAATTTATTATACCTACAAAGAACTATTGAATGATATAATGGGTATTAATGCATTCATTAAATAAATCATTAATAATAATAATATTAGCATAATTATGGGACTTTTTGTACATTATACTGATGATACTAAGATTTTGAACCTTGCATTACAAGACAATCTGATAAAACTTCATCATCTGGTAAATTGGTGAATTAAAGAATCCTAAAATGCCTTAATCTTGACTTTCGAACAACAACAAGATGAACATGATGATCTCATGGGAGGAGGAGGAGGAGGAGGAGGAGGAGCTGCTGTTACATTAAAGGAGGAGGAGGTGATGACTTTTCCCATTGGGACAGTGGAGGTTTTTTTTTTTCTGTTTTCTACTGAATACACCCTGCTATTTCAGGAATTCATAGTAACACGCTGAGCACATGGCTTGTGTCTGGAAGTCATTCGGGTGTGTCCACTAGAATTCTTGGGAAAAGTGAGATCTGGCTTTTTGACATTTAAAGAAATGACTTAGCTGAAACATATGACAGCTGTTGCCTATTGTGTCCCTCAAATGTTCAAGACTTTTGCAGAAACACCACAACAGGTCTGAATGTTGTGTTGACACAAACTGGAGGTTTTGCTCAGAATGAAACAGGATGTCCTCTCCGCTCCTGGACAAAGGAGTCTCCCCTCAGGTTCACGTGGAGGCGCTCGTTCATCGAAATCATGTGATTGAGGCAGAAGAACGAGTCAGTGACGGGAGGCTGCAGTTCCTGTAACCATGAGCACATTGTGTTATCTAAGAGCAAGTGATGTGGAGTAACTTCCAGTCGGTAATAACCCCTGTGAGGGGCTGATGTCACTGCTGGGTCACTGGTGGTTATCGATTCAAGCCCGTTTTATTTAGATGGCGTCAATAACGATTCAAATTGTCTCAAGATGCTTTAGAGAAAAGCTCCAGGCAAGAGAAGAGAAGGGGGACCATGGAGTAGTGGTTCACAGGAGGACACTGCACATGTGCACAGGTGTACACAGGATCAGTAAAATTACATTTTATTGTTCTTATTATACTTAGACTGTTGGGGTGTCGGGCTCTGGGGTCACAGAGGCTCTGGCTCTGGCCCTACGCTGCATTCCAGAAAACTGGGAGGTCTGAAATTTCAGACCTCCTACTAGGAAAAGTGCTCTGGAATGCCACATGAAGCCGGAGGTCCAACTAAAATCAGTCTACCCCGGCTTCACTCAGATGCAGCAGCCTGACGTCACAGAACAACAGCGGCGCAAATGGAGATGCACAGCGTGAAAACATCATTTACTGGACTGTAAAATGCATTTATCTATTTATCCTGGAATGCAGCACTAGCTCTCCCCCTGGTCCTGGTCCTGGTCCTAGCCCTGGCCCTAGCTCTGTTTCTAGCACTAGATCTGCCTCTGGCACTAGCCCTGGACCTGGCCCTGGCCCTAGTCCTAGCCCTGGCCCTAGCTCTGTCTCTAGCACTAGATCTGCCCTGGCCGTGGCTCTGGCTCTGGCTCTGGCCCTGGCCCTAGCCCTAGCCCTAGCCCTCACCCTGGCCTCAGACCTGGCCCTAGCCCATGCCCTGGCTCTGGCCCTGGTTCTGCCCCTAGCCCTAGCCATAGCCCAGACCCTACTTCTGTCTCTGGCACTAGATCTGCCTCTGGCACTAGCCCTGGCAATGGCCCTGGTTCTGCCCCTGGTCCTGGTCCTGATCCTGGTCCTAGCCCTAGCCCAGCCTCTAGCTCTGTCTCCGGCACTAGATCTGCCTCTGGCACTAGCCTTGGCCCTGGTCCTGGTCCTGGTCCTGGTCCTGGTCCTGGTCCTGTCCCTGTTGCAGAGTTTAGTTCAGGGCTCCTGGGATGTCAGGACTGGCTCAGGCTGCCTCGATAATTGAAAGCAGGCTTCTCCTGAATCAACACCTCCCTCTGCAAAATAGCACGAGCTTTCAAAATAAAAGAACATCATGAACCTAATGTTAACATAATAATAAAAGAAGAAACAATGAAATTAAATGAGAAACAATCTGCATATTACATTAAACTAATGAAATCACGAAACAATAAAAAACTAAATGGATTAAATCCAGATGATAATCTTCGGCTCTGCTCGGCTCTACTCGGCTCTGCTCGGCTCTACTCGGCTCTGCTCGACCAGAACTGGTATCTTTGTACCTGGCATAAGCGCGCGCTCAGACGATGGACAACACATGGCTCGTGTTGTTGTTGCTCCAAAGAGCCACGTGAGCCCCGAGCAGCGCTTCCTACTGGCTCGCGACGGCCCAGAGAAGAGAAGGAGGCTGTGGATCTTACACAATTAAACAGAGAGACAGAGAGACGGAGAGACGCCCAGCAGCAGCAGCAGCAGCAGCAGCAGCAGCACCAGGCTCCTGTCACTCCGCACCGACGCTCGCCTCTAAGTCATTTATTTCTGTTTTATGAATTTACTGAGGAGGAACACCTGGAGCTCCGCATGCCCGAGGGTCGCGGTAAGTCTGTGAATTTAAACAGGGATAGATGTTTGGGTTTTTTCTTTCTCCTCGTTTGTCCTCGGCTGCTTTGTTCAGTTGGAAGTTTGGCTCCGTTGTTTGTCTCCAAACAGCTTCAAATGTTCATTTCAGCGAGAGGAGAAAACAGGAAAATGGACACGCGTGGAAGTTCAGGGGGCAACTCAAGTTATTCTGAGAATTGGTTGCATGTGACTGGCATGTTTTCCTCCATGGTTGCTGTGGAGATGTGTCCAGGAAATACTCCAGCACTGCTGCAGGGTTTAGTTGGATTTTTCCAGCTTGGATTTTTCCATATTGTAAGAAGTCACCACATGTGTTTGAGCGCATGGGAAAGGGTTTTTATTTTTTATTTTTTTTTATATATATATCTCTGTATATTTTTTATATACATATATGACTGTCCAGCTTAATTTTACAAATTTATTTTAATTGTGATAATTTAATTTTAGCTCTCCAAGAATGAGCAAATTAGTCAATTAAATTAAATAAATTAATAATTATTGTTGCAATTTAATCAGTGAGATTTTCCTGCTTTTTTTAGATTTTATTTTTATTTTGGATTATTTTTTGAAAATAACTTTTATTTATTTATTTATTTATTTATATCGCAGTTTTTCAGTTACAACTAAAAATATGCAAGTTTGAAAACCGGCGCTAAGTTAATAAAAACTTCCAAAAAATGCAGTTAATCTTATTTAAAACTCAATTAGATCTCAAGTAAAATAACCGACAAAAGGCTCTCGATTTAAAAATAATCACTGGTCTCCGTCAGGTTGCAGTTTAAAGCCGAGCGGGTCATATTTTGTTTCTGCTTCTCGCTGCAGGTGATAGAAAGTGTTATATTAAGAGCACAATGTGAAGGAGGGGGGGGCAGGATAACAAACATGCCTGGAAGGGCTGAAATACTTTCAAAACACAACACCTACTACACCCAGCAGTGTCTTCTGTCTCAAGTTTAAATCTAATAACTCTCTCAGAGCTTGAACCTGGTTGGTTATTTGTCAGGTTGACTCTTTAATTGGACACGTTGGCGTAATTAAGACCCTGGTTAGCAGATGTAAGAGGATTTCATCAAAAATAATTAACAGCAACTAATTGTAGGAAATCCTGCAGAGGCCGTGTTACGTAACCCGGTGCAGCCTTTGGGATGTAGAGGAACGTTCCAGGATGACCTCATCCCGAAAGCAGAAATAGGGAAGTTGAAAATCACGTCTCATGACATTGTGTGTGTGATCTTTGTGTGTGCAGGGTCATCATCCGGCGACGTGTCAGAGGCGAGAGTAGCCACAGACACTTGGTCAGGGTTGAGGGAGTTCATCTGAATTTGTTGTGTGACGATGCAGATTCAAGACGTATGTCGCCTGTTTTATCTGATGACAGAACCTGCTGGAAAAAATACTAAAAATAAAGCAGTGACCACAATTGTTTGATTGCTGCACACTAGGTGTTTCAGAAGGAAAAACGCAAACTAAACATTTAAATATCTGCAAATGTGGATCTATCTGTGATGCTAAATGTCCTAGAGTTGGAGCTTCCTAAAGTCTTTCTTCGTCTTCTTCTAGAGTCGACTGATTCAGATTCAGTCCAATAAATCTTCCAGTCAAAGTTAATGTAGTGTGGAGAGGGTAGCTGGTACCTTGTGTTCTCTCCTCCAGAAATGTTCTGCTCATCCAACGCTGCCATAAACTCCCTAACCCTCTCTGGAAGATGTTTCTCCTTGACACTGTCTCCAGGAAACTTTTCTTTTAAACGTTCAGTGTTTGTTGTTGTTGTTTTTTGGCTGCAGCCTTTGACTGCGTTCTGGACATACTGCGTTTTGTGATTATTTAAATCAAACTGGTTGTACTGAATGATGATCTCCTACTACAACCTCACCAAACATCCACTTTCCACTTTTTACTAACTGCTGACTGAGTGGCTTCACTTTCCATTTTCCTTTCCTTTCACTTTCCTTCTTCCACACAGCAGACGTGGTTAGTCATGTGATTTTGGTTCTTCTTTTTCTTCAATTTTTGTCAGCTTTGACACCAACCGCCACTAATACAGAAGAAGAAGAAGTGTTGACGCCACAGGCACGTAGTTTTGGTTTATGGCTAAACTAAAAAGCACGTTTGAGATGCTCCACCACGACAGGGCTTCATTCATCGACCCCGATCATTGAACTGCATCCTCTAACTGAACTGGACTAGTTTGGAGCATAGACTGTATAAAGATGGATGAAGGAACGTCTCCTCTAAAGTGAAGCCAAATCGACTAGAGCTCCCCCCATTGGCTGGCTGCAGTATAGGCCATATGCATCACATTATGCTTAATTTTATTGTGATGTCCCACTGGATGCAAACATAAATGCAACATGGCTTTTCAAATGTAAACACTGTCTGTGCAATATAAGTTACAGAAAAAGTGCCATTCATTTATTTTTTGTGTTTTTAGAGAGAAAGTTTTGCCTCAAACAAACTACAGACAATATCAAAACAAGGAAGACAAATGTAGCGTATAACTCTGCATGATTCTTCTTGAGGTGGGTGATCAGATTTGATGTATTAAAGGAAGACGCCTTGTTTCCTCCTCTCATAACCACCTTTGCTTTGCAGTCATTGCAATTAGTAGGTGACACTTGGAAATACTTCCAAACCACGGACATCTCATACACCGGGAGAGCTAGCTTGTTAGCCACGGTTAGCAACCTACGAGACTAGCGTGTTGTTGTTGTTATACGTCATGAAGCACGCGCCTGTTAACGTCCCATGCTGCGTTCATGCAGACTCAGAAATGCTGAAGCCTACAGAACAAACATCGGTTATAAAAACCTGATACCGATAATTCCTGATATTACATTTATAACTCAGTATCGGCCTTACTTGTAACTGGTGGAGGTAGAGCGTAGTATCATAATTAAATGACGTGGCTCCACTCTCAGACTGTACTGATCAAACTCTGGCTCCAAACTCGCAAGATTATGCCGCCCCTATCCCCGGGAAAATAGAGTCAGTTTGACCAGTGAGAGGAAGAGGAGACGTCTTGTCCATATGATGCAAATTTTATCTCTAAAGATGTTTCAGCTTAGTCACAAAGAGACAAGAGAGAGTGATCGAGACAGAGAGTTGCACAAGTGGGGAAGTGATTTAGAAAGTATTTGGTAAAATTAGCATTTTGATGTACTTGAGTACATAAGATTATTCACTATTGGGAAGCTGTAACAACCTAAAACCATCCTTCATATCTAAGAATCAAAAGATCAAGCGTTCCTTCAAGAGTAAGAGTAAAATCATAGATATCTCAGTTGATCTGTCATCCTGTGCAGCCAGATTCCTCAAGCTTTCTATAACAGTTCATCTTTCCTGAACTTGAAAAACTAGTTTTCTGTATTGCCGTTAGTTACTGATCTCCAGAACGCTAACAGCTGGATGCAGGTGTGTTCTCTGTGCGATTACAGTTGAGCGATGACAGACTTGACCAGACATGCAAAAGAAACTGGTAGATTAATCGTTTAGGGCGTGCCGCGTGATCTCACGGTTGACATAGTACATGTATTGTGGAATCGTTGTTGCTTTGTTTGTCGTCTCGTGGCTGGACGTATTTCAGCGGGACAGAGGAACGCTCCACAAGCTTAACCTCCAGACTGAGGCCAGACTGTGGAACATGCGGCGTAGGGGAACGCGTGGGCGACATACACCGGCCGCGGCGCATTCTTACGCTCAATAAAGACGTCCATTGAAGGGAATTCACGTGACGGCGTCTCCCACGAGAAGAGAAAGAAATTTCAGTCAATGCATCGGGAGCCGTGAGGAGAAGGAGGAAAGGAGAAGCAGGTGTTTGTGGTCGCCAGATAAAATGAATTTACTGTCAGCATGGCTTGTTGTTCCTCCACGTGTTTGCTGAGTAAATACATTTTCACACATCAGCAGAGCTGTGTACACACAGAAAAGAAACGGTGCAAATGTTTTCACATGTTTTCTTGTTGCTGACTTGAATCTTTAAAGGAGAAGTAGTATTATCACTATAACCACGGTCGGTTAGCGTAACACCATCAGAACCATCTAATGGTGAGTGTTATCTGTTAAAAGAGGATGTGTTCAAGACTCACAGTGTGTTTAGACATATATGTATGTAGATATCATCCGTGGGTTTGGAGCTCAATGCTGCACCTCCATCTAATTATTGCTTAATCCAAAAGAAGTGGAGCGTGAGGAGCGTTTTTGTACCGGCGCTGTAAACCTGTTTTTGCTGTAAAGTTGACTCGGCAGCCTCAAGTGGACGTTTGAGGAACTGCAGTTATTGATAGTTGCTGCTTCATTCATCTTCTGTATCGGCTTGTCCTGTGAAGGGTCATGGAAATTGTAGATAAAAATTAAAGATCACGTTACCAGTTTGGTAATATTTAGGTTATTTTCAGTCAGACATGAGTCAGACCGATGTTGTCTCTAACTTGGTGGTGAGTGAGCAGATTAACTGGCTCTTGTCTCTCTTGATTAGTCGTGTAAGAGTCGGTTAAGTTTGGTTTCTCTGCGGCCGAGTGAGTGGCTGCTGACTCGGTTAATCAGGGATCCACGAGCAGCGGTTATGAGTCGGTTAAGTTTGGTTTCTCTACGTATTGTTTGCTGGTCCAGTCTGGTAGTACGTTTAGTTTCTCTGCAGAGTGAGATGGAAGATGTTTGAATGGAGACGTTTATTGATGATCAATCAAACGTGGTAGGACTCAACTGAGCCGCTTAAACAGACTCTAGATTCATGATTCATGAGTCGTCTTTCCAGATTAGGTGTGATAACTTTTTTCCACCGCTACTGAATTAATTAAAAATGAATGAAATTGAAATGCTATTGAATATGTTGTTATATTTAAAAAAAAAAATTAAAATGACGGATTAAAATGGGTTATGGCGGGATTTTTATGACCCTGTCAGTCAAAATGACAGACAATGAAAAAGTCTAGCTCACTGCAGCAGAGCCACACGACAAGACATCAAAGATCTAAAGAAATAACGGATGCAGCTTAGCACAGATGAGAAGTCTGAGTAGAATAGGTTAAAAAAATAATGGATGAACTTTTGTTTCTTTACTTTGCTGCATGTAATGTGACTGTAGCAAAGATCTAAAGAGAGAAGTTGTTAACCTCTAAAATCTGTCTTCTCTTCATTCTTGAACATACTTTCTCAAGAGAAAAGGAGAAGCATAACGGTGTGGCTCATATCTGACCTCAGTATAGAGAAGTCTGCGTTCATGCACGTGCCGCCGTCCCATCTGTGGATGTCGGAAACTCGTTTATGAAGTAACGTGCTGAGTGTTGGATTGCTGATCTTACAGACTCAAACAGATCTCACTGGACTTCTTATCAGCTTCTTCAGGTGCCTCTTGTTTACCGAGCTGCTTCGCCTCCGCTCTGCTCCTGAGCTTCAGACTCTTGTTTGATGTTGTCTTTGTCTTTGGGTCTTGTGTTTGAAGTGCGCCGTGGTCATGCTGACACACACTTTAGTTTGTGGATGTTTGTGCAGATATTTGTGGAGGAGTTGTTGTTTTTGTTTTATTTTTTGCTTCATGTCCTTCCAACTTTGATCAGCCGTCCAAAATGTGCAGTAACAACAATATTCCCTTTTATTTATTTTTCATCCTTCTTAGCTAGTTATCAACCAATCAGACAAAACATTATGACCACCTTTCTAATATTGTGCAGGTCTCCCTTGTGGCGACTCTGATGAATGCCAGGTCTGAACGGTCATAATGTTGTGGCTGATTTAGTGCATAATCTTATATGTGAAGAAATGGAATCTCCACCTACATCCTGCAAAAATACGCATATTGCACACCAGTGAGCTCAGAGGCTTTTAGTTTAGTTTATCATTAACACGTGCTGTGGTTACGTGTGCTGTTGTCTTCTCCAGGCCGTGATGAATTCAGATTTTGTGCCAGTGTTCAAGGATGTCAGGGAGTGAGTGTGGTCTGCATGTCGGGATATAGTGTGTGTGTGTGAGATAGAGAGAGAAAGAGGGAGCGAGAGCGTGAGAAGCCTCCTTTTCATCCGGTGCAGTGTGTAACAGTCATCCTTTGGCCTCTGTGCTCTCAAGGCTCCAGCCTCCACAAAGCTCACTTTGTCAGCGTTAATAGGCCGAGGCCCGCAGCTGGGGTGGGGTAAGCAGCGGCCCCCTCTTGTTGCTCCAACACTGCCAGAGGCGTGGATGTAATGGCGGCGGGGGGTTTTATTCCGTCAGGTCTGAGGACAGACAAACACGAAGGAAATATTGTGAGAATAACGATAAAATAAAACATGTTTCATCATATCTTTTCATTTTCCTGCAGTAATTTGAGCTTGACTCATGCTTGAGTTTAATAAAAATAAGAAAATAATATTTGTTTTTATACATTTAAATTGCGCATTATTTCTTGCAATCAAAGAATAGTTTATTAAAAACATTTTACAGCTGATAAACTCCTAGTTTACTTAATTTCTACAGCCTTCCTGCAGGTAGAGTGTGTTTGCAGTCTGTGGCTGCAGGTGATAAAGCTGCACAGGGTTCAGATAATATTGACTGTACTGAGATAGCCGCTGATATCTTCCACAGAGCGTTTAGTAATGGGTTAAAAATGCACTTTTTTTATTTAAAATACTAATTTTAAAGCAGAACTAAGATGTGCATTAGGTAAAAGTGTTGTTGAGTGAATGTTTGGTTTAGTTTGAAGCTCTTGCAGAGATGTCAGCGTGTAGGCAGCCGTTTGTGAAGTTGTGACATTGATGGGTTGTTGTACTTCCTACCATCCTCTCTGTGTAATCATAAGAGTATTGTGAACATTATAACCCCCATAAAACTGTGGTTTTATTGCAGCACTCTGCGTCTGTGGTTCAGCTACTAACATAAACAAACATGTAGGTCATGTAATATATATTTAAATAAGAGAAATCCCTGCACTACCGTAATGTAAACTGCTAGAATCTGTTGTTAAAACCACTTTCCGATGTTGACATATAAGGACTGTTTGCTCTTGCAGACATGTCGTTATTGCATGTGGTCGCGGGCCTCTCTGCTGTGTGACAATCGCGGCATTCTTCAGCCGGACGTCTGGTCGCGTCTCAAGAGCCACAATAAGAGATTGTCCCCCGGTGATGACTGCAGTCGAGAGAGATGTCACACGGGAGGACATGCGATCATCATTAGACGAACCTGGCACATGATGTCGTGAAATTCCAGCGTGTTGGAACGGCATCGGTCAAAGTGAAATGAAAGTCTTAGCTGCACGTCTCGTAAAATAATCACAAATCTTTTCAGTTCAGTTTATCGACCTGAAATCACTTTATATACGGCCTGCATACACAAAAGAAAATTAACGGTTATAAAAATGTGTGCAAAGGGTATTTATTTCCATTTCTCTTCAGTTAAACTTACTAGTAGTACTCAAAATGCTTTACTTTCCACTCTCTTGTTGCTAATAGTGCATGAACAGTGTTTTACTGGTGGAAGCATAAGCTGTGTCATCTGCTCAGCTGCTGATGCATCACATTTAAACCATTTAATTGTGTTTTCTGTGCACAGAATTTAAGATTTTGCAGAATGTTTGCAGGAGATTTGTGCTTTTTCCCCCAGTACTAAGATTTCAAACGAGAGGATGGAGGAAATGACTGAATGAATCGCTATTGGACCTTTCAAATAAATCGAGATCAGTTTGAATCGGAGGATCTTTTATTTGTTTTTTTTTTAAACCCAGCCCTAGTAGCCCACTTTCTAAAAATCGTCATGAAATCATTCACTGTCAAAACCAAGGACAAATAACTACAAAAACAACAACAAAACAAGATGCTAGTTAAAAGTCTAAAGATCTTTGTGAGCACAATCCTGACCTGGATTATAAATTCTGATGTCTGTGTTTTTTTTTTTCCTGCAGTGTTTCCAGTGTGGCGGGGGATCGGGGTGGGTAGTGGCGTCGGAGCCGGATGGAGCCAGGGCTGGGGCCGCTGCTTGAGATGGGAGACCGACGGCCCGGATCGAGGGCCCCGGATCGCGGTGTTTGACTACCCCGTGTGGTTGGTCATCTGCCGCGGGGGGCGCGCCAGGCTCAGAGAGGTCTGTCAGAGGGGGAGAGGCGTCATCAGACTGCCCACAGAAATGCTCAGCATCAAGCTTCCACAACTGTTCAACATCCATCAGGTCCCCAAGGTAAGATGTGAGCGAGACTACCGGGTGTTCAAGGTATCTGAAGGTTTGTTTTACAGTCTGTTATTCTGCCTGTGGTGTAGGTTTATGAAGTTACGGTCATGATAGAGACAGGTCCTCCTCTGTAACTGATCATCTGCTGCATGCTTCACTGATCTAGTTATTCTTCTGTTTTAAACACTAATACGTGAAGGTGAATGCAGTAGATAATTAATTGATTGGACAGTGAGCCAAAGTCCTACTATTCCCTTCCATCTGTTGCAGTATTTACATCCAAACTGGAATAAAAGGAATGTGTTTCAGCTTCAATATCTTTTGGGAAACGGCTAAAACACTAAAACTGATTGAGTCCAATCTGTGGCTGTCAAAATTAATACGATAACATGTTATGGTAAAGCCCTCGGTGCAGCAGTAACGCTGTGGAAAGCAAGCAGAATCTGAAGAGCAGCTGTAATCAGTAAATTTACACCAATTAAGTCCTGTAGCATCAATAAAAACAGGAGAAGAAGTGGATGGATAAAGAAGAAGAAGTGGATGGATGAAGAAGAAGAAGTGGATGGATGAAGAAGAAGAAGAAATGGATGATGAAGAAGAAATAAGAAGAAGAAATGGAGAAGTAACATGCTACGTGTTAAGAAGAAGAAATGGATGAAGAAGAAAGAATATTAAGAAGATGAATGACTTCTTCATCCATCTCTTCTTCTTATTTTAAATTAAACTTAAACGTTCTACCAGACGGTTTTGTCAACAAGAACAAAATTATCTGCGTTTACTGTCGATGGGCAAAGTTACCACCGGATCAATCACACACCTGAGACCAGAGAACTTATCTAGCAGCTGAGACAATGATGTTAAAGTTCTGTTAATCAGGTGATTTTAACCTGTTGACCCTGATCCAAACATATATGAAGCAGTCTGGATTCATTTCCAGTAAACTCTCAGGATGTGTTGATGTGTTATTCTAATATATCACCGTCTCACTTCCTCATTTTATATTCTGATGTTTACATAATACATGTTTTGTTTGTCTTGTGTTTCCTGGTTTGATCCCAGGAGTCTAACAGGTTTATCTGGATATGGATGTGAGCTCATCAAACATAGGAGCCAGTAGTTTGTTATATAATTTACTTTGCACACAGAGAGAAAATCCCCTCATCCCTCAGCCGGGATGACTTCTAAAAGATGACATCATCTTATTTTCTTAAAAATCAGTGAGAAAATGTTGCAGAGAAGCGTATAAATCATTAAAAGCTATCCTGCTAATTGATTTCAAAGCATTCTCCACAGTGGCCTAATACAAACCACAGATGACACCGCAGCAAAGGCAAATGGAAAAATCTAAGAAATTCTGCGTAATTCTTTATTTGGTCATGCTCTGTGGTAGCTGTGTTTTCCTTTCCCCTCCCTGCTGGGGCTCAGTGTATGTGCACACAACAGACAAACCATATCAGGGTTCAGTAGGAGAGAAATGTGGTCGCTGATTGAGGCTGAGAGGCCGCCGACGGTCGGGAAGCAAAGCTCAAGCATCTGTGCTGGCCGCCATCCACCCTGCTGCAGTGACTTTATCTCAGGAGCGATAGCAAGTTATTGTTGTAGCAGTTGCTCTTATATATCTGAGCGTCAGTTCAGTGTCAACACCTAAAAGTATGTTTTTCTGTCAGGAGAGTCCACTAGAAACGGTTCCTTTCTGCAAAGAACAAGAGCTTAACGTGATCTAAAACTCAGCCAGAGATGAGCAGCTTACCTTAGCGTCGGCTAACAAACCTCAGGGGGAATTTAAACTTACGTAAAAGCTTGACCACAGCCCGTTTGAACTGGTGAGTTCATGTCTGATAGCTCCTGCTCAAATATTTACATAGCTGTCGACTCTGTTTATCTTCATTTCTTCCCTCTTTGTGCATCAAGTTCGGAGCCAGCCGCGCGCTTTCACCGCTTACCTCCGACAAAATATACAGGACGCCAGCGACGGCATTCGGCCAGTCAGAGGGAAACCAGCATGGGCTGAGCATCTGCAAAAACTTCAATGTTCACTTGCTCTAAAAGCTCGTCTGTCTCCAGAGACGTCGAACTTATTAAGGATAAAAGTTATGCATAATTAAAAGGTGGTGGGTGGCTTCACAGGCTGCTAGGTGTCACCTGTCTGATTCATTTTTGTATTAGCTGGGAGTCAGATGTTGCTAAGATGGTGGCGTGACACAGGGTTCATCCTTCTTTATATACAGGAAATGGTTTCAGGACACTTTAAAGGACAAGAAATTAAAAAAAAGTTGTGGTAATTATTAATAATAGGACATTTACCCACAAAACGTGCTTTTTCTTTAAGCGATATATTTGATGATTTTACCTTACTCGTATTAGAATCGGAGACAGATGGGTAGGTTTTAGAGGTTCAGGTGTGTCCATATGTTCACCTGGACCCTCTGCTCGTCCCTCAGGTGTTCAGGGAGGACAGCATCATCTCTGGGTACCGTCACCCCCGGAGCTCGGCGCTGGACTGCGTCCTCAGCAGCTTCCAGATGAACAACGAGACCATCAACATCTGGACGCACTTCCTGCCGACATGGTGTGTTCAGAAACATTTAAAGTCTTCAGTTGATGTGTAGAATAGGACATATAAGGATCTTTTTATTTTTATTAATGAGCAGGTCACGATCAGAGCACATCTAGTTGTAGTCGAGATCAAAAACAAGCCGTTAAATGCATGTGTGATATCTTTCCAGCTGCACAAACAGGACAGAGTTTGTACAGATCAGATCTTTGTTGATTATTTTAGGAGGTAATCTCTTAAATTCTTCTCGGTGTGAAAATAAGCAGCGAACAGAACAAAGTTTCTAGGTGGGAAAAAGTTGAAGCAGGATCTCTTTAAACTTCCCTAAGCCTGAATCCAAACAGTCACGGCTGTCAGCTCAGGACGGCAGACGAGGGCAGAGGGAGGTTCTTTTTTAACTGGACTGTCTTGCAGGTACTTCCTGTGGCGTTTCTGCGTCCTCTGCTCCACGCTGAACTTCCTGACCGACAGCTACACCTGGCCCCTGCTGGTGTACATGCTGCTCATCTGCATCTACCCCTTCACCTCCAGCTGCGCCCACACCTTCAGCACCATGTCCCCAGAGTCACGCCACATCTGCTACTTCTTTGACTACGGAGCGCTCAGCCTCTACAGCCTCGGTAGGACGCGCACGGGAATCTGAATCAGGAAGTTATGAGTTAATAAGCTGCTCATGTTCATTTTACTCTCATTCTTTATGTTTTTTAATGTAAATGGTCAGTCATTGGTGTGGATGTTACTTAGATGTCCCGGGACGTCCACAGCACAGATTATTATAGAGTGAGTGGAATGATGTGGGTTCTTTGGGGGTCACGTGAAAATAATTTTAGTTTAAGACTCTGCTGCGAGCACAATCCTTTACAGAAATGACGCTCTGGAAAGTGACGCTTCAGAGAACTACAGCAATCAGCCACAACATTATGACCACCCCCACCCCATAGCAATGACACTCCTTGATGGTAGCAGACATCCCCAGCAGGATGCAGCCACAAAAACACTTTAGGAAGAAGAACAGCACAAGGTGTTGACCTGGCCTCCACATTCACTAGATCCCAAACTGATCAAGTATCTGTGGGATGATCCACAGAGGCCCCTCCCCTCAAAGACCCCCCTACTAACTACAGGTTAGCAGTTAATTAAGTTAATGCAGTGGTTGCATCTCCATTTCGATCTCCAGACGATCGAGTGATTTTGAGAAGTGTAACTTGGATCAAACGTCTTCAAGAAAACTTGTCCATTTGTCTTTGTTTTGGACGTACTTTGTCCTGGATGATTCAGAAAGTTTAACCACATTCACTGGACCGAGGTTAACTGTCAAAAATGAGCTGGTTAGACAGTTTCCTGCAGACAAAAGGCTCCAAGGCTGAATGCAAATGTCCTGACGCCTGAGTTTTATTTGGACTTTATTTATTTGGCTAAATAATGTCAACCAAAGGAACAAGCAAATGTTCTGGTCTTCATCTGACCTCATATTACAAGATGGAAAGTAAAGAAATAGAAGCTTAAACCAGAAAATGAAAACCGTCTCTTTTATTTCCTGATGTTAAAGTCCAAGAAAATTAATTTCCTGGTTGGAACGCTTCCTCCTTCAAACACATGAAAGAACAGTGACGCTCTTCTTCATTATTTTCACCACTGCAAGATTTTTTTCTCGTTCTTGAAACTGTAAAAGCAGTAATATTCAAAACCTCCTTGCACCTCTTTGCCTTTTATGACGGCGCTGAGAGCCTGCTCCGTGTGACGAGGCCTCGCCTGATTTCCATATAATCTGAAAACACAACGTAGTAATCTCCCGTCTGCCTCGCCTTCTTGAGAAATGATTTGTTTCGTTCCGTCTCACAACCAGTTCTCCTATGAATAATATTTCCCTGTCAATGCGTGGTCGTCTCTATCAAGAGGTTTCCCCAGGGAATAAACAGCGGCGCGGCTGTCCTGTAGAACCGGTTCTGCTAGTTCTCACCGCAGAACTTTTTTCTCCTGCCTGTTTGCACTTGACCTTAAATAATTACACAGAAGCAATTCCACAGTATTTTAAATCAGCTTAGACGCTGGGCGTTATTGGTGTGTTTATCATCACTGCACCACATATTTAGGATCCCATGCTCAAACCAGCAGCAGTCAAACATTAACTCAAAATGTTTAGACTCACTGTTAATCTACAGTAAAGCTTCTTAGTGCCCAGATTTACCCCAAAATGTTCAAAAGTCCATCTGAGGGGGGAAGAGCTGCAGAAGGGTTGTGTCCCTGCAGGATAATAAACTAAAACTAAACCAACTTTTCTCTTATTTATTTATGAAAAACTCTCAGATGTGCATCTAAAATAAAAAAGAGTAGAAACTGAATGTGTGTAGGAGACTTTAGCGACCCCCAGTGGTTAAATCAGAAACAACACGGCTGGAAACGGCTATTTGAAATCTTTTATGTTCTAGTTGCATAAAAATCCTCTCATTTGCAAGTGTAATTATTTTATTGCATGACTGCTGGAGAGAGAAATGAGCTTCAGCTGTTTTCAAACAAATATGTGACATATCCTCTTCTTTTTCTTTGCATTATTCTTTTGAAAACTAAATATTGTTAGGCTTTAGAGTCCTGCATTATGAAGCTGGCACCCTGGATGTTTAAAAAAATCTATTTGTGCAGAAAATAATGCACAAAATCTTAATTTAAGTCGTATTTTAATGCATCAACTCTCTACAAACAGACGTTTCTATCTCTAGAGATCAGAAAATGAACTTCTGACGTTTGTTTTCAGGATGTGCCATAAGCTACGGACACTACGTGATGCCAGATTCCTGGGTGAACAGCTGGCTCCATCAGCATTTCGTTCTCATCGCCATCGGTAACACTGTGTTCTGCACCAGCCTGTCCTGCTACTCCAGGTAAGAGGCCGCTGCTGTTTGCGTCCCCTACGCCTCACACACGTGTAGAGGACGTTTAAAATCGTGCCTTTAGCTCTTACTTCCAAGGACCGCAGACGATCTGACTGCAGATGATCGGACTGCAGATGATCTGCTCTGCAGCTACATTTGCATAAATTCGTCTCCTCCAGGCCTGAAGACAAAAGACTTCAGTGCTTCCTTCGGCCTTGTTTGCTTAGTGCAACACCAAAGCAGATGAAACGGCGTTTAGACTTTAAGAACTGAGATCAGAAACAACTTCATTTGGTACATTTCAACATCCACCGTTAATATCTTTTGAGCAAACTGCGTCTTTATTTGCTGCAAAGTACGACTTAGTGCCGTAATATGATTAAAGGCTCTTATGCTTGCATTACATAAGTTAGGCTACAGGTTGAACTGAGACTGAAATGCTAATTCCACGAGTCTGAGATGAACAAATGAAGTGATTACTGCCCCCTCCCCTCCCCGTCCGTCCGTCTGTCCGTCTGCACAGGTTCCTGGAGCTGCAGTTCCCTCAGAGAAGTAAAGCCCTGCGGACGGGAGCGTTTGTCGTCCCGTTCATATTCGACACCGTCCCTCTGTTCTACCGGGTGAGACGACCACGACGCTCCTCTCTTACAGTCCTTAGTCCATTTCCAGCGTGAACTCTTTCAGACGCCCTGTGCGTTTTGTTTTATTGCATAAGTGGAGATTAGTGCCAGGCTCTAAAGCTTTCAGCTGGCTCACTAACCCACAAGCTGATTTCCTTTCTTAATCCAATACAAATGCATTGCTGCCATCAATTAATCCCCCTAATCACCGGGATGATCAGTTTGTGCGTTGTGCAAGTCGTTTGTCTTAGTCATTTGTCCCTCTTTTGTCCCTGAGCAGCTTCTTCTGTGCTGCGGCGGGAGCTGCAGTCCACACGACACCTTGTCCAGCCACTGTTACCACCTCCTCTTCGCCTTCCTCACCTGTTTCCTGTTCACTGCTCACCTCCCGGAGAGGCTGGCCCCGGGACGCTTCGACTACTTCGGTACGTCCCTCACGGTGCTCCGTGCAGGCTGTAAGGAGCTTTTTACAGCTTCAGATCTGGAAGGAAGAGCAGTTAAATAACATAACGAGACAAATAAAAATATATAAATCTACTACAGTAAGGTAGCATGTCTTAATAAAGACTCTCATTAACGTAAACCCAGAGGTTTTCCCTCCGTCCAGGTCTCTAACTTTTATATTTAGCATCTTTTGTCTTTGTCTGTCCTGACACCACTGACACTAAATAATGGCTCCGTATCAAACAAGCCTTTGATTCTCAGCGTGTAAACCCCTGTGCTCCGTGGATTGTTTTATTTACTCAGGTTACTTCATTGTCTACAGAAACTCAAAGTTAAAGCTCCTCTAAAGTCAAAGGAAGAGCAGCTTTGTTTGAGTTAGAAAGAGAAGGAAGAGCAGAGGGTTCTCTAACGGTGGGAAAACAACGACCAACTTTCAAATTAACCTGCCGCTGCAGTAATCAGATAAAGATCCTGGAGTTAAACACCTGCAAAGAACATGTGGTGTCTCCTGTAGTTTGGTCTTTTCACCTTTTGGAAAACTGTTTTTGTCACCCTGACTGTGTGCAAACGTGTCGGCATTTTAAACACTGAACTATAATGTATTCACGTAGAAAATAATGAATTAAATCTGTCAGTTTCAGTTCTGTTTTGATGCTTTCCAAAGTCATTTGGTTTCCATTTTCTGCTGGGACATAAAAGAGGAGCGAGGAGATGATTCACAGATCAGGTCCCAACATGACTCCAGGAGGTGGAGGTTAAATCTGCGTCCTGATTTTGTGCAGGAGTTTATGTGGTGCAGTTTTTCATTGAAAATAGCACCTAGTCCTAATTTGTCCACTGTTTTAGAAAGAGAAGTGGACACAACATGAACACTGAGACCCTGGACTACACAGCAGACAGCAGTGTGCACAGATCTGGACACTTACTTGACCTTATTTATAAGACATTTCATTTTTTATTAAAGGCTAGTTTATTAAATGTAAACATTCTCCTAATTGACTTGATCTTCTTTGCACTAAAACACATGGAAAAAGTCTGTAGCTGCTGTTACTATGCTGCTGGGCTGTGGTGGTGTATTCAGGTTAACCAGTCACCACATTAACTGATTATCTTCATTTTCTCGTTCCTTGAAGGCCACAGCCACCAGCTGTTCCACGTCAGCGCCGTGGTGGGCACCCACTTCCAGATGGAGGGCGTGATGTCGGACATGGCGTCGCGGAGGGCGTGGCTCCTGTCCCACGGGGCGGCGCCGTCCTTCCTGGGCACCATCGGGGCGCTCTTCGTCAGCCTCGCCCTCAACCTGGGCATCATCGCCATCTTCAGCGCGCCGCTGCTGTGGAAACCGCACGCCCACGGCTCAGGCCCGCCGCACGCCCCAGCCTCGGTCCCGGGCTCGGTCCAGACCTCGGCCTCGAGCGCAAGGAGCAGTGAGGGAGCGGCGCTGCTTCACTTTCCAAAGGAGAGGTCTGGCTGTTGGCGTGTGAGGACCACTAACAGCTCCCGGTAGTTTAACACCATCGTTCCTCTAACAGCGTTCCTCTCCTGCAGCGTTTGTGTCGAGGCAGAGGCTGAGGACCCAGACGCATTCACTGATGACGAACACTTCACGGCTCTTACTGTGTCTCTGGGTTGAAGGAAGCCTCCTGTCCCGGCACCAAAGTGCCTTATGGGAGATTTCATTCAGTGTTTGCAGTGAATCACTACAGGTTTAAAACTGGAAACATGTGCAGGGATTCTTTTTATATATATATATATGTAAATATAAATGTCTTTTAGGATCATTATTCCTCACGGTGGACTCACTGGTTTGTTCTGTGCATAACGCAGCATGGATAACTCTACATAATATAATGCAGATTGGATTGCCGGCTCTTATACGTCCACCTATTGATTCCAGCGCTGCACCGACTGGGATTGATTTGCAGACCGGTGTGGTGCTTCTCTTTCTTTTTTTATCCTGATTGCCTGCCTTATTATTACAAACCCCACAATCTGCCCTCAACGGGGGGAGAACGCAAAAAAAAAAAAGTTCCATGTTCAGTGGTGATTAAAAGACAGGTACCGCTTTTATAACGCCGCGTTTCCACGGCAACGCTACCGCGGCCTCACCCGAGCGAACGGTTCCTCCCCCCGTTTTCTCTCGTCCTGCCGCTTAAAGGCCGCTGGAAATAAAAGCCGAGGTGGTAGTTTGTGCGTTTGCAGCCTGGTGAAATAAGAGCTGAAAATAAAAGCGTGTTAGTGGAGCTTTAAGGCTGTTCCTGTATTTCAGTGCATACAACCAACTATTAACAATCCTCATTTACTCCGGGTGATTATCTTCTTGCCACATGTGACCGTTTACATTTATTTACCACTGAATAATATCTGTCCTGTCTATTTATAGAAATGTGTATTTATTGCTGTTTTTCTTCACATGGGTGTGGGCGGGGCGGGGGGGCATGTTTAGTAATGTAGTAGATAAAAATCCCGTCTTATCAAGTTACTTTTGATCATTAATGACGTTTAAATCAAGTAAAAATATTTAATTTTAATATATTTTAAGTGTATGATCCTTTAAATGATTGATTATAGATTCATTTAGTCAAAACTATTCAGAAGTCCAATTAAAATCACCCTAATTTAGCTGAGTTCACTATTCTGGTATTTTTCTTTATTTTAAGGAACTAATCTTGTTTGTTTTTCTACAAAAAAAGTTGGATTTGTTTAAATATTCTCTTTTCCACAGCACAAAAATTGTCGTTTTGTTAAAAATCTTCAATTTTCAGTCGTTTCTGGCTAAAAGAACCTGCAAATAATAAGCTTCAAAACAATCTAATACAGGGTTTGGAAGCTTAAAATATCCTGTTTCTGTCTGCAAAACACTTTCATTGTGTTTGACTGATGAAACCAGAACTAAAACTGCCTTTATTTTATCTAAAATAATCTGGAGATTAATAAATAGGAACAGCATTTAAATCATTTTAGATTTTTTTTGTCACTTGTTTCAGGAGAAATTGAACAAAACTGACTTGATAAGATCAGATGCTCATTAGATCATCTCATGTTGCTCTGACTCTGCAGGTCCAGACTAACCGTCGTTTTACTTGACACTTAACGTTAGATTTAACGCAGATTTAACTCCACCTGCAGACACGCTGACCTTTAACCTGAGGGGTAGAGGGGTTCTTCAGAGGGGAATCGTATGTGACACGGTGGGAATGAGGGGGGGTGCTGCAGGTCCACGTTAGGACGCTGGACGTTGGAGTGAATGTGTAGAATCACAGAGCACACACACACACACACACACACACACACACGGCTAGGTTTGTATTAGAGCACTTCATGTTTAAGATGCTTTGAAGGTCGACATGCAGAGGATTGTTTTTTTTTTTACGTTGCAGACAAACACACCAGCAGTGTTAGACCTCAGTGCTTCTGTCTTACCTCCACGCTGCCTGAGGAGCACGATGATCGATATTTGATTTTCTCCACAGTCATCATCTTACAGCGTTCCGACTCTGTCGATTCTCGGAATTGCGTCTTTCCCGTCTCCAGATGTGCTTCTTTAGTTTTCTGTTAGTCGTCTCTCGGTGCAGATGGAGGCTTCCACATTTTATTTTTACCAGATTATCTTTTAAAAGTAAATTCTCCAGACCAGACCACTGTAAATGTCGCCAGGCTGATGCAGGTTGTAATTATTCTTTTATTTTTAAATGCAGCGTGTTGAAGGATGTTGGATCACGTGAAACAGAGCGAAGACGAGATCAGGATTAAAACTCTTTGAGTCCAGTAGCGGGGAAATAAAATATAACTGGTGCCTTTTGTTGTTTTTTAACGTTTTGTACAACTTTTCTTTTGATAAAATGCTTTGTTAAAAAAAAAAACTACTCTTATAACGTATAAACACATGTTTGCTCTGTGCTGTTTGTAACGTGTTACTAGACCTGTGTAATAAATGAAGCCTTTTATAAATTTAACCATTGTCTCTGGAATAATTTCACACCTGAAACCAGACTGGATGTCAGTGAACAGTCAGAATGACTTCAATAATTTTAGCTGATGGTATAGAAACGTGAACATGTGAACATCTATTTAGGTTTTCTATTAAAAATAGGGTAGATTGGTTTAAGTTTTTATTTTCCACGGTGCAAAATATTCAGTTTACAAGCGTTTCTGGCTAAAAGAACCTGCACATATTGAGCATGTTTACTTCAAATACGACAAAACATGGACCTAAATTATGGAAATTAAACTTCCCCTCACAGCCACAAGGTTCTGGGTTCTAATCGGGTTCCTTTCTGTGTGTAGTCTGCATGTTCTCCCTGTGTCTGTGTGGGTTCTCTCCAGGTTCTCCAGCTTCCTTCCACCATCCAAAGACATGCTGCTTAGGTTCATTGGTGTGAGACCTGGAGATCTGTCCAGGGTGTAGCCCACCTCTCACCTCATGACGGATGGGATAGGCTCAGATATATTCAGTCTGCATGTATTTCTGAGCAAAATGTGAGAATAAAGAATAAATGTCTGGACTAATCTTTGAAGTATTTAACTTGTTTATATCTGCAAAATACTCACTTTTACTGTCTTTAACCATCCTATTATCGATTGGGTCAATTTGAAATACACTATCTGGCCTAAATAAATAAATTAAAAGGTTCCTCGCTCTAATATCTGGTTGGACCTCATCCTCTGTCTCATTGTTTCTCTAATCTTCTCCAATGTCTCCAGATTTCTCTCCATCCAGTGTTTCATTCATTGTATTGATGATGGAGAGTCTGACCACTGCTCAAAGCTTCTCCAGCTCATCCCAAAGATTCTCAGTGGGGTTAAGGTCTGGACTCTGTGGTGGAACAATCCATCTCATGCTCCCTGAACCACTCTTTGACAATCTGAGCCCCATGAATCCTGACATTGTCATCTTGGAATATGATCCATTGATGGAATAAGCTGCTCATTCAGTATATTCAGGTAGTCAGCTAATGAACCTAGACCCAGATCATAGCACTGCCCCATAGCACAGGCTTGTACAGTAGACACTAGGCATGATGGCTGCATCACTTCATCTGCCTCTCTTCTTACCCTGATGCTTCTCCACTCTCCTTCCAGTTTCTAATAATGTCTTGGACAGTTCTTAACCCAGTTTTAGTAGTTTCTTCAATCTCCTTAGATGTTTTCTCTGCTTGATGCCAATGATTTGACCCTTCTCAAACAGACGACCACAGGATGTGTCTTTAGACATGGTTGTTGAAGAAATGAGAAGCTACTCATTGCATCAGTTGGGCTTAAATAACTTGTTTATATGTTGATATATCTTGATAATAGATTTTCATACCAAATGTTAGATTTAATACGTTCTTATAAATGATATTACGCCACTTAAACACATCTGTTTCCAGTCTAAGATCAGTCAGAATGTGTCTCTATCGTCGTATAACAGGTATTCTTTATTTAAAGAGCTATTTATGTGGTCAGAAGCAAACCTAAACTACCTGACATATAAGCTTGGACTTTTTTTTTTTTTTAAATGTAATCTTTTTTTATAAAAAGCGTTTGAAGGTTAATTTGAGAGATTCATCATGTTTTTTAATTGCATTTAGTCTGAATCTGAGCAGTGAGTCTGAGTGAGCAGCAGAGGGCAGAGCTTCACAACGAGAACAGCTGCAGGTGCAACACAGAGCTGCAGGAAAACCAGCTGTTGAGGGGAAATGTGCAAAAAAATTAATTTAAAAAGTTAATTTAAGAAAAAAAAAATATTAGCATCTTTTTTTTTTTATTCCTGAATGCAAACATGATAAAATTTAATCCTCCACAACTCTGACGTTAAATTAAAGTCTGGTGAAGTTTCTAAGTCGTGCATTTGGATTGAAACAACATGGTTTTAATGTTTTGGCAGCAACGCGCACACTGGTTTTATCTCCACTGAACATATTATAATAAGAAACTGACGTCTGGTATTTGTGTTTTATACGAAGAGGTGGAAGATTGGAAGGGAAATGCCCCCCCTCCCTTCCTCCCTCCCTCCCCCCGTAAAGATCTAATAGGACTTCCATTTTAAACACGGCCTCATTTCCAGCTTTTATTCCACTCATATTCCACATCCAACCAGGGTGGAGCCTCGAGTGCTTATTCAAAAAAAAATCATTCTGAAATGATCTGAAATGGAGGGAGGCCTTTAGGATGACGGGGGGAGGAGGGGGGGCAAACACTAATCCTATCTGGACAGAATCTGCTTGTAAGACACTAGAAGAAACAATGAGCCAGACACGAGTCCTCCGAGTGGTTTTCATCCCAACGGTTCACCAGAGGAGGTGGAGAGGAGGTGGAGAGGAGGTGGAGAGGAGGGAGAGAGGTGGAGAGGGGGGGAGAAAGAAAAGAGAGAAAGCAAGAGACAGAGAAAGGGATGATAGCATTACTCACAATCCATTACCACTCCCTGGAGACGCTCTGCATACAGAGTGATGGAGCGAGGCGAGGAGGGGGTGAGGCAGAGGGAGGCAGAGGGAGAGAGGAGAGAGGGATTCTTTTTTTTTTTTTGGAGGGTGTTTGTTTGCTGGAGGCCCGGCGGTAAGGCAATATGAAACTTGATTATTCCTTTTCAATAACCGTCTGCTGAGCATCCCGTGGAGACGTCGCAGGTTGCTGATTAGTTCGTCAAAATAATAGGAGGCTCTTGAATAGCCTTGTTAAGATGTCTAACTTTAAGTACAGAAAGCGGCCCCCGACTCATTGTTGGCGCTGAAGCGTACGATAATGACGGATTGACTGATGGAGGAGGATGTTCCCGCGCGGGCTGCAGCCATTTTTTAATCAACTTTGTTTATTGTTAAGAGCAGACGATATACAAAGTGCTGGAGTAACAATGCATATACATATACATATACATATATATATACTTTAGACATTAATACAGAGTATGTACAGTCAGTATTTACACTTGAAGGCATCGCAGTGGTTTGTCCGCCGGCTCCCCTGCCCCTGAACGCACCCCCCCTCATTGACCTCCAGTCTCCGTTTCAGTGCCATCTGCTCCTCTCCTCCTGGACTCTCACTTCTAATCCATCTGCTCCGTGTGAAGCCGTCTCAGGGTGTCACCTCCCCACCATCTTGCCCCCTTACCGAATTTCACCGCAGCGCTTTGATTGCGGAGGTCGTCGCCGGAGCACGTCGCTTCTTTTACAGCCACAGTTAAATGTAAACACAGTGGTTAATACACCAGGAGACACGTTCACCGCTAATAGTCGACATCTTCTTCTTTGTGAAAAATATTCATATGACACACTGGATTTGACACGTGAGAAGCACACGAGCTCTCGTTGTGATTATCTTATGTACATTTACTGAAAGCCTTTAAATAACGTTCCATATCAAAACGTGTTCTGTACAAATGACCCAAATCTGGAAAATGTGTTTTCACCCCTGACATCGTGTGACGTGGAATGCCCTCTCATCTTTTTTTAAAAAAAGGCGTCTTGCTGGGACGTCCGAGCTAAAGATCCCTGACAAGGCCTCATCCCAAGCTGGATTCCCAGCAGAGCCCCACATACGGTTACTACAGCACTTATCCATGCATGTCTCTCTCCGTCAGACTGATCCCACTCCAGATAAACTTTAAACACTTTGGTAAACATGTGACAGGTTTCCACAGGATGCAGGGGAGAGGGGATGGAGTGGTAAACAGAGAACCGGGTAAAGCTGGAACGAGGCAAAACTGGAAGCAGAACGGTTCCTGCAGACCGTTCGTACCTTTCTGTCGAGTATCAAGCAGCAACTGGTAGAAATGAGAAATGAATTCATCGTAGCGTGGCAACTTTTAACCGAACACAACAAAAATAAGTCTCAAATCAAAACTCCGACCTCCCCAGCCGCTCTCTGGCGCCGCTAGCCGAGGATGTCCAGGTAAACCGGTGGGTTCTTGACCAGAGCCAGGAGGCGGCTGTGGATGTCCTTGATGACCATCCTCTGCTGGGGCTCCCTCTGCCAGCAGCCCTGCATCAGGAGGTACACCTCCTTGGGACAGGTGCGCGGCCTCTCCAGCTCCCGGCCCTGCGTGATGCATTCGATGGCCTGTGGGGGTGAGAAGGTCAAATAATGAGTCATTATCAGTCGGCGTACAGAGGCAAGACCTCAGCTCTGGTTTTTGCATTTAATTTTAATCTCGGCTCATGTAGTTTTAATGCAGTGAGTCTTGTAAAACCAGGAATCTGGAAGGAATCTGAAAACGCTTCCACGCATGGATTCATTGATTTCATCGACTTCCCGCGCTCAGTGGCGGGAAAGTAAAAACCTCAGAGACACACAGATCATGCCCGATTAGTCATTGGCTGGCAGCAGAACAAACAGAGGAGATCATGTTTCACCAGAGCCAGAAAAAAAATATGAACGAGAGGCAGAATAGACTTAAACCAAGCAGTGTTTCAGTTTATCTGCTAAAACACAGCAGCTTAATGTGCTAGCATGCTAATTAGCGCATAATCAAGAGGCTGAAAAATAAAGATTCAAAAGCCAAAAGCTGCAGATATGCTAATGGCCACTAGAGGCTCTGCAAGAAGCTCCCCCTGGTGGCAGGCTGTAGTAGTGATCATATTATAAGCCCCGCCCACTCCATGACTCCATGTTAGTGGATGGGACCAAGCTAAATAAAAAAAGATGGCGCCGCGCCAATTCCTGGGAAATTAGCTTCAGTTTGACCAAGGGTAAGAAGTCAAGACACGTCGTCCATGTTTTTCTACGCTCCTCGCAGACGTCCAGTTTAAAAGTTTTGGTCTCTACGGTTAATTTCTCCGTTTATTTTTGCATAAATGTGGCTGCTTTGAGTGACGGATGTATGCTAGCTGGTCTTTAGCCTCAGCTTCCCTCATTGGCCATTATTAAATCAGCAGGGAGCTGAGTGGCCGACATCACGCTCTTCATCCTCCTCTATATACTCATGAACTAAACAGATATTTTGTCATCAGTCAGCTCATCTGGGGAATAAGACGTGTTATTTCAGTGTAGTCCATGCAATCTTCCTCTGAGATTTACGCTTCTATCTCAACACAATGAAGAACTGAATGATCTTTTTTTTTTTCTGTGTGCTCACAGTGCCGAACAATAACATTTAAAAAATAAATAAATAAATAACAAAATGTTTGCTTGTGATCACACACAAACTTTGAGCCAAAGAAAGAAGAGCTGAGGGTGAGCTCTGAAGCTCTATGTGGAGTAACACCACCACCATTGTTCCTGCAGAGAGAATCATTCTTCAGAGCTATGAGCAACATGACAGGAGCTGGAATCGCCTTCATTGTGTTGACAGAAATCTTATTTTGAGACCGTGCAGCGACAGAATAAAACGTAAGTGTTAGTGTTTGATGAGTCAAGTTGACGGTACACTGCTGGTCTCAGTGAGAGCACACAGTCACAGTCAGCTGCTGTGGAGATGTTTACTGGACTATGTCACCACAGAGAAGAAATACAGCCACGCATTCAAAGCCTTTACTGCAGCATACAGCAATCAGCCACAACATTATGACCACTGACAGGAGAAGTGAATAACATCTAAAGCATCTTGTGACAGTTCAGTGTTCTGCTGGGAAACTTCTGGACCTGGCTTCATTCATTGGTGTGGATGTTACTTAGACATGTAGCACCCACCTAGACCAGACCAGGCACCCCCACCCCATAGCAATGACACTCCTTGATGGCAGCAGCCATCCCCAGCAGGATGCAGCCACAAAAACACTTTAGGAAGAAGAACAGCACAAGGTGTTGACCTGGCCTCCACATTCACTAGATCCCAAACTGATCAAGTATCTGTGGGATGATCCACAGAGGCCCCCCCCCTCAAAGGACCCCCCCACTAACAACAGGACACCCTCAGAAGGCCCATGTCCAAGGGAGACTGAAGCACGGGATTTGTTTAAATGAAAATACTTTTGCATCAACGAGACAATCCTCCAACCAATCAGAGACATTATGTTGTAAACTAATTTAACTCCATGTCGCTCAGGTGACATGTTTGACTACCAGTGATGGTCCTCCATGGCTAATAACATAAAGCCCCGCCCAAAGAATCTGATTGGCTGAGCAGATCTTTGCAGGGGAAGAATCGGTTCTCAACAGAGAGAGTCCAGACCAACATTCCAAAAAGACAAAGACAAAGAGGAGGAAGTAAAATACTAATGAAAACAGTACTTAAACCAAATTAAATGCAATAAAACAGGCGGTGACTGAGGCAGCCTAACAAACACCATCTCCTCTGTGCTTCAACCTTGATCTTGGTTCAACTGGAGGCAAGTGGCCAGTGGACCTGGAGTGAGATCCCATTAAATATAAGCGAGACATGATTTATTTTTTTTCTTAACTCTGACTCTCTGCTCCAAAAAAGCACAATATTTTTAATAAATGGCACAACAGCCTCCCCCTTTACAGATTTACAGATGCGTGCCCATTAGCGGCGACCTCGAGGACAAATGAGAGCAGCCGAAATATGAATAACCTCCGGCTAATGGCTGCAGCGACGGGCTGGGTTCACACGCTCCGGCTGCTCAGGGAATAAATCACTGTCGAGGATGAGAGAGAGGAGTTGACTGCGCTCTCCATCTGAACGCTCACTGACTCAGTCTCTTCCCCGTTGTTGACCTTGGCCTGATCCACTGAACAGAGGAGTCCTGTCACTGCCGAGCCTCTTCAAACCCTCACACAGGCTCTTCTGTGACGGCCCGTTAAAAATGGCCGCCGCCTTCGCCGCCGCCGTGTCAGTGTTTTGGGATGATTTATCTCCACCGCCGAGTATTTAGGCAACGCGATAATTTCACCTGTCCCTCATCGGCCGAGACAGATTAGGTTAACGAGGTTAGGGCTCGTTGGCCCTGGGCAAAAATGTTCGGCAATGAGATTAGAATCGAGTGCAAGGGAAAAGCGATCCACCCTTCTCTTGAAAGCAGAGAGGGTTACGGCCTGTAATAGCACCGCTGTGGTCACAATGGAGTCCCACATCTTAGTGCTCGGGCTGAGAAGGCTAGACTGGGCTGCCCTTAATTACTATGAACTTATTGATTGGTTTAAGAGCGCTCAGTAAAGTCTCCACGGCTGCAGTGAAAACGGTGAACCATGTGAAAGCGCTGAGATGTTTGGGTTTGCACTACGGCTGGTTAAAAGTTAGATTTAAGGACAGGAAACACGTGTGTGTAACTTTACTTTATAGCTCTTTAAGAAAAGCAAGTTACCAGAAGTTTTAATATAAAGATCCAAAGAAAAATGCAATAAAATACAAACTAAACAAAAATGAATGTTGCAAGGCTTTGAAATGCATCATAAATCCATAACTCAAGCAAATGTAGATTAGCTCTCCATCCTAATATTGTTAGGAATATAGCAGGAGGTCAAAGAAGACCAAGATAAGAAGATGAGAGTGAGCAGTGAGCAGAGATGTAACCGGTAAAGTCTTTAAAATAATCTCCAAGTACGTCATGAATGGATGAATTAGCTCTAGAGACCAACGCTGTCTCTGTATCAGGCTGTAAAACATGTTTATTTCTGCTGTAAAGGTTTTAACATGGAGCTCTACAGTGATGGATTCACTTCTGGAGACAGCCAGTGGACCCCACTTTTCACCTTTTGTAAAAAAAAAAAGCTATAAAGCTATAAAGCTCTTTCTGTTTTTGTGCTTTCTGTTCTGAGCTGACCGGCTTTCTTATCCGAAACACGCACAAGCACCGTTAACCCTGCGTTAATCCTGCACATGACATATTAGATGTCAGCTAACTGACTACTCCGGGTCGGGAGGAGGTCCTGCCTCAAGTGGAGGAGTTCAAGTATGTGGGGGTCTTGTTCTTGAGTGAGGGGAGGATGGAGCGACGTCTGCAGCGATCCCGGTGCTTAACAGGTCTGCCGTGGAAAAGAGAGAGCTAAGACTAAAGGTGAAGCTCTCAATTTACCAGTCGATCTACGTTCCCACCTTCAGCTACGGTCGTGAACTTTGGGTAATGACTGAAAGAACGAGACTGAGAATACAAGAGTCCAGAGGAGTCAGGTGAGGTAGCTAGGGCATCTGGTAAGGATGCCCCACAGGAACACCTGCGCGTTCCTCCAGAGGAGCTGGTGGAAGTGACTGAGGAGAGACCAGTCTGGACTTCCCTGCTGAGGCTGATGCCCACGTGACCCAGACCCGGATAAGTTAGAGAAGACGACGACGATGCAGCAACAACTGACTGACTGACTGCTCTAGATTCATATCCTATAATGTGACAGTGCTATAAATAAAAAGGGAATAAGAGTATTTATCAAACGGCTCCTTTAAAGAGTAGAAATGACATTCCTCCCCACACATCTAAAGTTATCTTTAAGTTTTGCTTTTAAGTGTCAGGATGTTGAGAGTGAACAGTTTTCTGAGGCTGAAACACTAGAGACCAGTGTGATTTAAAAAAGGAAATGTCACTCAGATGAAAAGGGAAAACCATCGACACTTCAAATGAAGCGATGGGATTTGTGTGTCTGTCCTTAGACTGGTGATAATGTTCATCGTGGCCTCTAAGAAGGATTATTTACCATTAGACCATGGAGCCAGCGCTGAGCGTGTTTCCAAACCCACCTCGCTGTTGGACAGCTGATACCAGGGCTGTTTGCCGTAGGTGAAGATCTCCCAGAGGACCACGCCGAAGCTCCAGATGTCGCTCTCCGTCGTGAACTTCCTGTACATGATGCTCTCGGGAGGCATCCAGCGGATCGGCAGCATCGTACGTCCGCCCACCTGGAGAGTAAATAACACTCGTAACTCGTTATTCGCCCCAACGCTACAGATAGTTTGGACAAAAAGAGATAAGATAGACTAAATGGAAAAGAAGGATTTTACCATAAAACTAGTGATACATGTTTTATATCAGCTCTTCATTCACGGAAAAAAAGCTGAATCTAATTAGTTCATCACTCTGCTTTGTTGCAAAACCAAATAAAATGCACTTATTTCATAATTTCCAAGCAATTAAGGGATTTATTAACGATCAGGCATAACATTATGACCACTTCCTAATATTGCGCAGGTCTGACTCATCAGAGAATGGACATGGGCCTGAACTGTTACACGACGGTCAATGCTGTTGCCTTCACCTGTCAGTGGTCATAATGTTGTGGCAGATTGTTGTAGTTCTCTGAATTATCCAGAGGAACCAGAGCAGAGTCTTAGACATAAACCGAGCCTTCAGGTTCATCACCCACATCGTCCCACTCACTCTATAGTAATCCGTGCTGTAGATGTCCCGGGACATGCCGAAGTCTCCGATCTTGACCACCAGACCCTCCCCCACCAGACAGTTGCGGGTCGCCAGGTCGCGGTGGACGAAGTGCAGCGAGGCCAGGTAGACCATGCCCGAGGCGATCTGGGCGGCGATGTGCAGCATCTGAGGCAGAGTCAGCTGACCCAGCGGGGGCATCTTAGACTCCTCCAGGATCCGAGCGTCCGGGCCGTGAGCTCTGCGGGGGACACGGGGGTAGATGTAAGGGTTTATTCTTGTTTAAATTCGATTCTGGCAGAGGTTAAATGAAAGATATAATTAGAAAGATGTAATTAAACGAAAAAAGGTTGTTGATACTGATGCAGCGTTTTATTGCTGTAGCTGCTGGAGATTAGTTTAGTCCAGCGGCTCCACATCGAGGCGTCGATTGTCCCTTTACAGGATCACTAGATAAAGCTGAGGGGTCATGAGATGATTGATGAGGTCCAGTCGAGGCAAAAACAGAGCTCTGTATTCATTTGGTGGACTCCTCTGGCTGTTAGGCTGGCCCACACACTGCCCACAGCTTAGAATAGAGTATTTATTTGTTCTAATGTCCAAATCTATTGTTTTAAATGTGTTTTATACGTTAAATGAATCATCTTATATCATATAAACTAACCTAGAAGCCAGACCTGCTCCCAGCCCGGCCACATTTTTTATTTTTGGAGTCTCTCTGTTAGGAACTGATTCTGCTCCTGCAAACATCTCCTGGGCCAATCAGATCATTTGGGGGCGAGGCTTAACGTGAGCTGAGCTGTTAACAGACACATAGCTGAAACTGCTTTTTTGAAAGGTTCGGTCTTTAACATTACAAACCAAAAGAAACGACAGCTACAGACTTTTTCCCTTTGTTTTAGTGCAAAGAAGAAAAAGTAAAATAGGAGAATGTTTACATTTGATAAACTATCCTTTATAAAATATAATTTCTTGATAAAAATATGAGTAATTTGGGCACATTGCTGTCTGCTGTGTAGTCCTCGGTCTCAGTGTTGTCTTCTGTCCACTCTGTCTTTCTAAAACAGTGGACAAATTAGCTGTTTTCATTGAAAAGTCTTCTATGTAGTTTTCACACTTTGCAAATTCCTGCTGCGGGCCAGATTAGACGCTGTAGCGGGCCACTTTAGGTCCGTAGGCCGTATGTTTGACACCCGTGCATTATATTATGCTCTGATTTAGTTGTAAAAACTGTCTCTTAAACGTGAATTGGAAAATCCACAAGAATCTCAAAATGTACTTTTTATCAGAGCGCATATATTTAGTTATTTTCCACTACTGAACCAGAAGAACTACCGAATGCATGAAGGACAATCATCTCCAAATAATCTCGTTTAAATCGTCTTGTCAAGCACCACTTACATCTGGTTATTAAACTTCTTTCAAGGGAGATATTTAATCTAGTTTGCAGAGAGCACAAACACGTACTGACACAAACTTTAGGATAATCTTATTAAATTACGATGAGGTTCAGACCTGCTGCTGCACTTTTTTTCAATTTAAAAATGTAATTCATGTCATTTCTGAGGTCATTTCTCTTTAATGTTAATATAAAAACAAGGTTTATGATTAAAATACATCGAACTGCTTCTATTTTCTAGATAATTAGAAATATGATCATACAAGCGATTCCATCAGTACGCTGGTAACTATGGCACCAACCTGGGGTGACCTGAGGAACAATGACCTCAGCGTGCAATCTGCAGATTGAACATTTCTGACATATAAGAGAGCAGCTCCTGAGAGCAGCTCCACCGGTGACTGTTAATAGGAAACATAAGGCTTGTAATACGCCTACAATTGATTTGCAATAATGCAATTCAGAGATGCAGAGCACACTGACTCCCAGTTGTTTGTGTGGATCATAAACACCCACTCTCACGTCCAACTCCAGCCCTAAATGAGCAAATCCCAGCTGACGTGTCTCCATCCATCCTAATATCTCTCCTCTCCACTTTGTCCCCTCCTTACAAAGGAAGTTGTCTATACAATCACTATTAGTTTAAAAGGCAGGTGGCAGGGTGGGAAAGCAGCTGCATCGTGGGGCTCTCAGACGTTTCACCCGTTCTGTCTGCTGGAAATGCGATTTTCCATCCGTTGGTGAAACATATATCTCAGGGAGATTCTGTCGTGCATGCATGTGTGTGTGTGTTTGTGTTTTCATTCCCAATCTGTCTCCTGTGGAGGACACCTGGCAGACAGCGTCCACTGCGTCTGCTCCAGCAGTGTAGTCAGATGCTTCCCCAGGTGCCAAGTGAGCTCTGGTGGGTCACCACGGCCATCCACAGATAGAAATTACAGCTTGAATAACGAATAAAAAAAAAGCATCTTACGCAACAATTAGAAGTGTTATCAGGAGCTAATTTGCTGCATAACTCCTCCTTGAGATTCCACATTAGCTCAGTAAACGGTTCAAGGACTCATCAAGGGCTGAAGCTGGTTCTTTAGCGCGTCCATCAGTATTCAGCAAGAAATCGTCCACATTTCTAAAATTCAACCAATTAGTGATGAATGACGGGAGGACATCGTGTTAATAATGTAACTGTGAATGCAGCAGATTCACTGTTTGTGTGTGTGTGTCCTCATCTTTATCTGTGTTTGCATCCATTAACATCAAGCTCACATGATGTGACCTTGTGCAGCCTGATCTCTCGTCAGGTCACGGTGGGGAAGTCTTATTATTTGTCTCTCTTTACGTCCTCCCGTGTCATTTTCATTGAGATTGTTTATTCTGCAAATTTTAAAGTCTGCTCACTGACAGTCACCACCTGGATTTAACTAAGCAAACAGGTAGGAGCCTCCTATTGGATAATTACTGCATGGGTGATTATCTTTCAGCTGGAAACAAGTTATTTAAGCCCAACTGATGCAATGAGTAGCTTCTCATTTCTTCAACAACCATGTCTAAAGACACATCCTGTGGTCGTCTGTTTGAGAAGGGTCAAATCATTGGCATCAAGCAGAGAAAACATCTAAGGAGATTGAAGAAACTACTAAAACTGGGTTAAGAACTGTCCAAGGCATTATTAGAAACTGGAAGGAGAGTGGAGAAGCACCCTCTTTGAGGAGGAAATCCTGATTGATGGTGATCTGCGATGTCTAATAGTGAAAGTAAGAACATTTCCACACGTACAATGTGAAGGGAACTCAAGGGATTGGGACTGAACAGCTGTGTAGCCTTAAGAAAACCACTAATCAGTGAGGCTAACTGGAAATAAAGGCTTCAGTTTGCTAGGGAGCATAAAGATTGGACTCTGGAGCAATGGAAGAAGGTCATGTGGTCTGATGAGTCCAGATTGACCCTGTTCCAGAGTGATGGGGGCATCAGGGTAAGAAGAGAGGCAGATGAAGTGATGCAGCCATCATGCCTAGTGTCTACTGTACAAGCCTGTGCTATGGGGCAGTGCTATGATCTGGGTCTAGGTTCATTAGCTGACTACCTGAATATACTGAATGAGCAGCTTATTCCATCAATGGATCATATTCCAAGATGACAATGTCAGGATTCATGGGGCTCAGATTGTCAAAGAGTTTGGAAGTCAGCTTTTTCTACATCCTCAGATAATTCAAAAACCTTTTATTTCAAATAGACTAAAGACACCATGAAGTGCCTCCACGGTCGTCCTCATGGCTGCTCGTTGCATCTCTGCCTTAAACACACATAAATCCTGAGTGACCACTGGAACCACACACTGCACCAAGGTCAGCTGAGTGGCTTTAAATACTCCTCTGCTTTGTCGGACAATAAAGAAGCTCTCACACACGACGCTGCTTTTAAAAATCACTACAGTTACCTGTGTGGAGGAGGTTCAGAAAGCGCTGATAATCATTTATCAAACCACACGTTATAATTTAGTTGTAAGTAGATAGCGTAGAGGTCTGTGCATGAAAAGATAATAAATGACAATATAGGAAATGAGTCTGTACATTGATTTAAAGTAGTTTAAATGCTTCGAATCTGGCTTAGTGCATTATAAACTATAGGGGAAGCTACAAGAAGTTCCTCCTCTGTAGCTTCCTAAAGTCTTTCCTCGTCCTCCTGCTATGAAGAAGCTTCTGCTGCCTTCGATGCAGCCTCTACTACAGACCTTTTAACCTCCGCTCTACTTGTGATCGTCTACGTACCGAAGGAAGCGGTTCAGGTCTCCGTGCCTCATGTACTCAAACACCATGGCCAGCGGCTCTCCGTCCGTGCAGACGCCGTAGAACCGCACGATGTGCTGGTGCTGCAGCACCGTCAGCAGCTCGGCCTCCCGCTGGAAGTCCTGCCGGGTCGACTCGTTGGCGTCCTTCAGAGTCTGCAAACACGGAAAAAAGATAACGAGTAAGACGTCATAAAGTCTTCATGTATTTACGCGTTAGACGATCCACGTGCATATTCAAATATTTCAAGTGATAACATCGACTTCCTGCTCATAGCTTTGGAGTGAATTTATGAAACTGTACGTTTCCTGCTGCTAATATAGAAGATTCCAAAACTACTATCAGTGTAAATCATGTGAAAAGTGATATATAAATAAAAATGATGTCTAATGTATGTGATGTTAAGTTGTTTTTTTTTGTCCACTGTGATAACTAAAAAACTAAAAATGACATGCATTCATACATAAATCAGACAAAAAGGCCTTCAACTAACATGTTGGTTCTTGGATTTCAAATATTTAAAAGTTAAAAAGACCAAAAGCAGCAGATGGTGGGGAGTTCATGTCTCCTTGCTGCTCAGATGAGTGATGATGTCTTATAAAAGCACATAGTCTGATTAATGGGATGATAAATCTGAGCAGAGCCAGACTCACTGTTTTTTCTTTTTTCAATTTAATTCCCTGTGGTTTGCATTAACCTGTTGTAACGTGAGCCGCGTATTAAAACCACCTGACCGTCCTCTGACGAAGACACTCTCAAACCGCAGGATGTAATTTCAGCACATGGAAGACTTAAGTGTGAGCGCAACGTTTCGCTTTCTCTCATCGGCGCGGCGCGGTGAATTAAATTTATAGCACAAGTGAACAACAGAGACCAAAGAATGACTTGTTTTTTCTTTTTGCAGCTTTTCAAACAATTTCCTGATTTTTTTTTTTTTTTAAAACAACTTCACTTTTACATCCACTTGAGTAAGTCTGCAGAAACGCTGCAAATAAATCTTTTCAGCACTCTCTCCTCCGCTGACCTCACGCTAACAGCTGACGTTTTCATGTTTGCTGCCAAACCACATTAACGGAGAAGCAGCTTTTAAAACACGTAAGAGTCACTCACCTTGATGGCAACCAGCATCTTGTCGCTGTCGGGGCTGAGGTTCGCGCACTCTGCCAGGTAGACTTTGCCAAACGCTCCCTCACCCAGCTCCCACTTCAGCACGATGTCCTGCCGCTTAATGTGCTGCACACCTGAGATCAGAAAACGCACTGAAAACCTGGGAGCATGCACGCTGAGAGGCTGAAAGTCAGCACCTATGACTTATTTTGTCTTTTCTGAAAGCATTTAATTTTACAGATTAACAAACAACGAACGGATGAAACGTGAGTTTATTCAGAGTGGAAACAAAAACACTCACACATGTCTTTGTCCTTGATGATGCCGCAGAAGTACTGCGGGTTCTCTACAAAGCTGGACAAGCCCGAGTCTTCATCCGAGGAAGGCGGGCTGGTCCCGAAGTTCATGAAACGAAGCGACACAGCCAGGTCATCCTCCGTGCCCAAAACTGATGAGCCTAATGAAACGGGGCGGGACGGGAAAAGAAGCAAAACTGAGAGATGTGTTGCACCTAATCAGTCTCCAACCATCTGTGATTGCGGCGGCCATCAAAAGAAGCAATTCAGCGCCCATTTTTCCCCCTTTCGAGGAATCGACATTCTCTGCCGCCGACTCGGTTGCACATTTGTTGGTGCCATGGTGACAGATGATGACAAGCGCTAATAATCACCATCATCAGCCATGCGGTAATCAGGCCACATTGAAGTGAAAGAAATGACCATACAGGAAGCATGAACGGTTAGCAACCCCTGACTATAGTGCGTATTAAAAGCCAAACAAGTGGGGCCCAAATTGTAAAACCCCACTCAGCGAGGCAAACCACAGAACCCCCAGAGTCCGACACGGCGGAAAATGGAACAACAAGGAGAGAGCACCAAAGCGATGGAGGGAAGGAAAGAGGGAGCAGGGTCCACTTAGGCAATCAGGCCCACTTAGGCACTTTGCGAGATGTGTGTTGTATTGTGGGGGTGGGTGGGTAGGGGGGTCCGGGTGGAGCTATATCACAAGCTAGCTGTTCCTCCATCCATCCATCCCTCCATCCATCTTCTTTAATGGCCCTCACCACGTGCCGGTGGCCGAGGGAGGCTTCGGCCGCCGTTCCCGTGCAGTAATTAAGGCACTTTAGCCCCGGGGCCGACAGAGCGGCTGCCTGCGAGCAAAGTTACAGCTCAGTGGAAATCCTGTATTAGTCCGTCCCTCCTGTGCATTACCTTCTCTGAGTTGCCAGAGCCAGCTGTGATTTGAAACAATCATTTGGCAGAACATTTGATGATGGCTTATTTCGCTTCACGTAAACATTTTGCTCCAGGTTGATGGAGACAAAATGAGTACGGCAGCTAACAGCGAACATCAGAGCTAGGAATAGCTTCTTTTTTTAATTTTATACAACTTTCTTTCTCGTCAAAATGGCTTACCCACAATGCAATTCGAAGATTCAGGTGTGTTATATGGGTAGCAAGAAATTAAGAACAAGAAACAGAGGCCTGATCAGCTCACTGTAACTCTTTACCTTCATGCATCCTGAGTCTTTTCTTCACAATTCAGACCGTTTTCCACATGTGCAGGGCTTCTCCCAACGACTAATAAAGATGATGCAACTATATAATTTAGTTTGCTAACTTTTTAATTCAATGCAACTACAGGTGACATGTTGAAGGCATAGTTTGCACATTTACTTTCTTCAGGAGATTCAAGCTAGATTTAAGCTTCTGCAGTTTCAACTAAAGTGAAACTGATTGACAAACGATGCAAACACTGTGTTCTGATGACATGACAGCGTGAGGAAAAACCATCCGTGACCAAAACTAGGGTAAACCCAGATGGAAGAGTTCGCTCTATCCATTCACTAGAGATATTTTTATGTTCTGTTTGTAAAACATTTGTGTTGTGAAACATACGAGAGGTTATTTCAGCAACCAGAACCCAGAACATCAGCTAGTGAAGTTAAATGACTTCCTTTAGGTCATGAATGCAGTAAGATGTGAGATAACTTACGGTGAATACCGAACTTTGAATGCTGGCCACACTTGTTGATAACCAAAAACATGATGAGCAGAAACGTGCAGGCGAACACAGCAAGACCCACGGCCACAGACACCTGTCAAACAAACAACGTTCTGCTGTTAATAGCGGCCGCAGACGTTCCTCTTTAAGCAGGAAAGACGGACGAGGGACACGCTGGACGCACCACAAACACTCGACTCTCCGGGTTCTCCGTGACGTCCATGTCTGACTTGATAGTCGGACCTGAGGGGCAGAAGTCAGACTGGTTAAAGAGCTCGCATAGTTAAATCAGCGTTGAAGAGACTTGCAGAGATGTTTTCAGAGTCAGAGACTTACTTGGATTCACATTAGGGACTGGCATGTGGGAGGCAAGAACACAAACACATTTATGACAAACACACAATCAGCAACGAGGCAAGTTGGGCTTTTTTAACATTTATCTCCTGCCCTGACTTTACAAACATCTGTATGCAAACTATTTCACTAGCTATAGCCATTATATTTTGGGCTATTAATGTATATACACCAATCAGCCACAACATTATGACCAGGAGAAGTGAATTTTAAACCATCTTGCTCCAGTTCAGTGTTCTGCTGGGAAACTTCTGGACCTGGCTTCACTCATTGGTGTGGATGTTACTTAGACATGTAGCACCCACCTAGACCAGACCAGGCACCACCACCCCATAGCAATGACACTCCTTGATGGCAGCAGCCATCCCCAGCAGGATGCAGCCACAAAAACACTTTAGGAAGAAGAACAGCACAAGGTGTTGACCTGGCCTCCAAATTCACTAGATCCCAAACTGATCAAGTATCTGTGGGATCGTTACGTGCGGCTGCTCGTCCCGTCTCCTCCTGGTGACTCCTGCCCTGGCCTGCCAGGCACTTGAATCTTATTTGTGCTCAGGTAGGGGAGGAGGCAGCTCTCGCTCTGTCTCATTGTCCTTTTATCAGGTGGATTATCTCTTTATTATTTTAGTTTGGATTGTAGGTGACCGGTAGTCCTGCTTTTGGTTTTTGTTCATGTTGTTTAGGTTTACTTTAAGCACTTTAACTTAGCTGGGATGATTGTTCTGCTCCAAAGACAGAACTTTCATTGCTTCCCAGTTCAGTGCACCGCCCCGATCCTGCTCTAAATATCAGAATCCTGCAGTCTCTGCTTTGCAATTTATTAATTTCCTGGATTTCCCGAAAATAGAAAAAACAAGAAACCCTCAGAGTTTCAGAGTTATTAAGGACGATAGATCCGCCTTTTAGCCGCTCTAATGGCCTCCTCTGCTCGTCGTGGGTTCCTAATGGAGAGAATAAACACAATTCAGCTGCAAAACAGTTTCTGGAAGTCACCTGGAATGATTCCCTCGGGGTCAGACGGCTCGAACGGGTTGTCCATAAACTTCCCAACAGCGGTGGCCACTTCCCTCCCCAGTCTGTTCTCCACGATCAGAGTGTAGTTGCCGTTGTTGATGTGGGTGGGCTTGTTGAGGAAGAGGCAGCCGTGTTTCACCGATCCGTCGCCCGAGTCCTGGATTAACTGGGTGTAGGTGTAGGCGTTCTCTTTCAGTGTTTCGCCTTTGTAGAACCAGGTGATGCTCACGTCGGGATTCCCGTCCACGGCGAAGGGGAAGCACCAGTTGTGCTGCTGCACGGCGTCTTTCAGGAAGAGGATTTTGGCTGAAACTGTGGAGAGTTTAGTGGCGGTTAGAGGAGAAGGAGAGTGACCTGGAAAGCTTCTAATCTGGTGCAGATGCTTTTATTTAACGTGAGAATTAACACTTCAAAGATTAGTTTGACATTCTGGGAAGCAGACAATTAACTTTTGAAAGGTATTAAAAATCCCACGTCAACAACCTTTCCTCTCTCTCTTCTAAATATTTTTTTTTTTATCTTTGTGTTTTTCTATCTTCTGATCCATCTTCTCAGCTAGAGCTGCAATAATTGGTCCATAAACAGATTGGCTGATTAGCAGCTATTTAAATCTTTTCAGATGTTGTTTTTTAAGCGTGAATACCAAATATCCCAGCTTCTCCACTGCAATGATTAGTTGATTTTTTCAATTTTATATCGTTGTAGATTAAATATATTTAGATTTGAGGTCAACTTGACAATCCTTAGACATTTGAAGGCATCATTCACTGAAGTAAAAGCTTTGATACTCATATATGTGTGTATATATATATGGGTACTAATGAAGTACAATCATTGAGTAATAAGTCAAACCTTAACTGTCTAGGTGCTCAACCTTACATGCTATGAGTTTCTGCTGATTGTGCAGCTCAGTCACACATCACATAAAGTTCCTCCAGAGTTTCCATGAATCAATGTTCTCCATCTGCGCCGCAAACCTGCTCTGACCCGCTATGAATAATGAATCCTGGTCGTCGTCGTGCCCCCCTCCCTCGACCACAAAAGCTACCTGGAAGCTCGGCTGGACATGAAGTTACAGGAAATGGCCTCGTTTAGATCGAACGCGACTCTGGAGTGCAGAGACCCTTCATCCTGCGCCGGGCCGTTCCGCTGCTCTTAACCCGTGACCCCGGCCCAGAAAGTGCTGCGCTAGGGGGGAAACCGAGGCATCCGTCTCTTTACTCAGAGCTCGCCTCAGTCCGTTACGCCGAGTGAAAATGAGTGCTATTTATCACATTTAACTAATCATCCATTAGCGACCTCTGCTAATCTTACACAAGCTATTTCTCTGCAGGGGTTAAAAGGAAGGCTAGAATTATGTTTAATGAGCCTGCCAGGGCTCAGACCTCATTGCAGAATGAGACAATGAACATTTTGAAATGTGGCAAAAACACAGAATGCTTCGTGGCCCCCGTTCAGGCAGAGTCACAGTTAACTGCATACTCTGAATGTTAAATATTCACCTTTGTGACGACGGATATTGATAAAACTCATGCTTTAATTTATTTTCACCTTTTTTTAAATTTAAAGTTTAAAATCTGACATGATTTCGAAAAGCTCTTTTATGAAAGAGAAGCCACACGAGCACCATGAATCAATGGCTGAGAGGGCCACTCAGCAGTAAACACCCACTGTTCTGGGAGGTAATTAAGAGTAATTAAAGGGCTCGCGGTTAACGAGTGTCCGTCCACCAGGGGGTCTGATGTTGATAGATTAGCTGCACTAACACATTTACAGACTGCCAATCACTGCGGATGAAGCGGTTTTCCGGAGTAGGAGGGAAAAGTCCATTAGCACAGGCTCAAATCAGATCTTAGCGCGGGTTATCAGCCCCATTTTCCTGATGTTCATTATCTGTCCCTTGATGCTCGTGCATTTGGCTTCAGCTGATTGGCGCCCCCGCTCCTTTTTGCCTTTATTTTCTAATGAATGTCACTGAGTTGGTGATATATGATATTGTTTGGGTTGTATTTGCAGTAATGCACCACTAATGCATCTGACTGTGTCTTCTGTGGGACCACTGGGTGCTGTCGTTCTCCGCCGCTCCTCAACTTCCAGATGCACTAATGCATCTGGAAGGAGAAAACAACAGCGAACCTCTTGGGTCAAGCTGCAACAGTAATTTAAAAGTACGGCGAATATGAGGTGAAAGAGTTCTCTAAGAGCAAGGCGAGATAAGTTCACTTCCCTTTGTCCTCTCATTGTATCCCTGCATTAAATGGCAAGCCATACCTGCAGCACTTCACTCAGATTATTTTAACACTTCTCCCCGGTCGCCAGAGTGAGTGGCAGATGACAGAGAGCTCCATTAGAAGCATGGTGGGTACATACTCGTATTTGTGGAAGGGGCATTTAGAAGAAATCAGTGTAGTGCATTTTTCCTTTCTCTGCCTGTCCACCCTGCCTGCACTAGAAAATGGCCTCAGTGTGCTCTCGCCCTAACCTCCATTAAGCCAGGCGACCTGCATTGAGCCTGTGAGCTTTCAGGAGCGAGGTTTTTATTTTGCGGGCACTTACACTCAATGTCCAATTGCACCATCCCCTCCCTGGGCCCAGCTTGGTTCTCGGCCTCACAAGTCAGGTTGTGCAGGTTGTCCTTGGAGGAAACGTTGGTGAGGTAGAGGACCAGCTCTAATGTGGAGCCCCAGATTCTTTTCTGCAGCAGCCGGCGGCACACACAGAGAGAGCAGAGAAGGTTAATGCAGCCAGTCACAACCACATATAGATCACTTAGAGGTGTACAGGTTAGAGGGCTGAAATGGGATCCAATCTACACTACTGTAGATCAATAGATTAGAGAACTCAGCTGGACCTGTCGCTTGTCACTTTAAGAACAATATACCTGATCTAAAGAGATTTACAGTGAGATTAGAAGAAGGTAAAACAATCGCATCATATGCAAAACTGTGCAAAAGATTCAGACACTTCCAAAAATCTGCAAGTGCATTTGGGTTATTAGGGGGAACACCGTCTTTCTTTAAGTAAGAGAGCAGCTGTGCACGCGCCCCTCGAGTCGCGTCGTGAGTTGCCAGGTTGCTTTGACAGATGGTTTTAAACCGTACGTAGCGTGTGCAGATTGTGTTTCACACACAATCTGGTTTCATACATCAAGCAAACGTGTAATTGTTCAATTACGATTATCGGACTTTACCTGCAGATGTTATAATACTGGCTATGAAAAACAAAATATAACAGCAGATATGATCAGATCACTCCCAAAATTCATTTTGCAGCACGGTAACGACTCCCAGCATACAACAGGAGTCATAAAGATGAAGAAGGAGCTGCAACAGATGGCAAGACTCCCTCAGAGCCCCGGTGGCAGCATCATCCAATCCATCTGGGATTACATGAAGAGAAACAAGCTCCTCAAAGACCGCGAGCAAGAGCTGACGCTGCTTCACAGGCACAAGGTGGGCACACAGATTTTGCACGAAGTCGATAAACTCTTGGTGGGTATTAATTGTAAAAGCACGTTCTCCTTTCGCAGATTACTCGGGTACCTGTGTGTCGAATTTAGAGGCCAGCTCATCGGTTCTCCATCTCACAGTGGGAGTGGGACTTCCTGTCACACGACACTCAAACGTGAGGTTGCCTCCTTCTTGAACCTTAGACTTGGAAGACTCGATGTTAACCTCAGGCAGACCTGCAGAGGAGACACACTGTGATGTTATCGCTAAGTGTGGAGCCGAGAGCTTTTTTTTTTTTTTTAGCAGTTCAGAAAAAAACAGCACATGGCCGAAAACCCTTATATGTCTCCTGGCAACAAGATGTTCCTGCTGTATGTGATTAAACAACAATGTTCAGCCAATTTCTTCCCATCATTTGGATGCACCTGCTTGTTCAGGCTTTCATGGACTGAAGAGGAACAACTAATTATTACATGTGGGATACTGTAGATTCAACGCAGGCTTCGCAACGTGAGAAAGATTAAAAATGTCATGAAGGTTACGTAGAAATATTTTAAAAAGAAGTTAAACTGTTCTTTTTCTATCTCAAAGAGCTATATATGATTAAGTGTTGTATTGATTTCAAAAAGTTTAACTGCTGAGCACAGGGTACAGAAGGTTTCACGAGAAACCCTCTCCACTTTTAAGATCAGGCTTAAGACTTTCCTTTTTGATCAAGTTTATAGTTAGAGATGGGCAGAACCGTCCTTTAGGGTTAGGCTGCAATACACATAGGCGAGCACATGTCCTCTACTCTCTTCTCTCTCTCACACCGAGCTCCTATCCTCTAATTTCCCTTATTCTGGCACCAAGCTACTATCCACTAATTTCTTATCCCTGACACTGAGCTCCTATCCTATCTATCTACACGCTATATTCTTACCTTATAGCTCTCCCAATTGCTATCTGTGCACCCTAATTCTTATCCTGGCACCAAGTTCCTATCCTCTAATTTCTTATCTCTGGCACTGAGCTCCCATCCTCTAACTTCTTATCCGTGACACTGAGCTCCTATCCTCTAATTTCCCTTATTCTGGCACCAAGCTACTATCCACTAATTTCTTATCCCTGACACTGAGCTCCTATCCAAGTACCTGCACTATCCTCTAATTTCTTATCTCTGGCCGACCCATCCCTAATTCTTATCCGTGAGCTCCTATCCTCTAATATCCCTTATTCTGGCACCAAGCTACTATCCACTAATTTCTTATCCCTGACACTGAGCTCCTCTAATTTCTTATCCCTGGCACCAAGCTCCTATCCTTTAATTTCTTATCCCTGGCACTGAGCTCCTGTCCTCTTATTTCTTATCTAATTTCTTCTCTATTACTACCCATGCAGTTCTGTGCTACTATTGAATAGCATGCTTACTGCTGTGTGTTGTTGATTAGTCAGATGTATGTATCTATGACAGATATATGTTTATCTTGTTCCTCCAGTCATCTTTCTTCTCTCTCTTTCTCTGTCTCTACCCGGTTTTTAAGGTTTCTTCCCCACTGCTTGCTTAGGGGGCTTCAGACCTGATATTGTAAAGCTTCTTGAGACAATTGTTATTGACGCTATATGAATAAAACTGAATTGAACTGAGGTACAAATGAATCAACATCCTTCCCTGCAGTGACTCTCTAAACATCCAAACACGGTGCATGACATCCAACTCACTGCAGTTGTCTATCACCAAAGACTTGAGGGGTAAATTGTTGTCATCGGACGAGCAGAGCAACATTTGACTGTCCAGGTCGCCGCGGTCATCGATCTGCCACTGCTGCAGCCAGTGGAGGTCGCACGAGCAAACGAAAGGGTTGTCCTTTAACACCCTGAAAAGATAAACGAAGGAGATCATCATCTGCAGACTAGACGTTCAGTCTGAAGGAAAAAAACAGCGTGAGAAATAAGGAGGAATTAAAAATGCTGTCCTTAGACGTCAGGTTAAACAGCTCTGACTCGTTTGCAACCCGCAAATTAATCTAATACGCTCTGAAACGGTCTCCTTTTAAAAGCTCTGATGTAGACAGCTAGAGACGTATGGAAAAACCAACATAATAAGCATCCTTGAGCAACTTTACCTTTAGCTGGAAAACAACCTTTCACAGCCTCTAAATTTAGACACCTTCAATAATGATTTTACTTCTCTTTCGCTTTCAGAAAACCTTCTGAACCATAAGCAGCGGAGAGGTGAAGCCGTCTCACGCTGAAAAGGCAAAAAAAAAAATAAAGTTAGAAAAGAAAAGGAGACTATTTTTTTAATGCCTGAATACGTATGTTCACCTCTGATTTAACCTCGGTAAAAAACACGGTTGAATATTGAAAATAATATAGAGGCAAGAGTGTGTGGCGTCTTTTTATACTTTAAACGTTGAATGTAATGACGGTAGCTAAGAGTGCAGAAGCCTCTGTTTTGGCTTTAGAGCGGAAAAAAAACAAACTCTGTCCTTGGAGAGTTTGAATCTAGCTGCAGAGCATTAGCCATACTGCTCCGTGGCTGCATGATACTTCACTGTGAGGTGCATCCAGATACATATTCTGCCAAGAAATCCAAAACAGAAGAACCCTGGATGATGCAAATTCATTTAAAGACGTCAAATAAGACTGATATGACTAGCTGTCACCTACCTGACCTTTTATTTGGCTCATAAGATAAAGATTCAGATTCAGAGATTCTTTATTTATCCCAACAGGGTAATTCATTTGCAGCTTTTCCATATGCATCCCATGCACAGTCAATCAATCAATAGACAAACAAGCAAGCTAAGGAAAGTGCAAGGGCACATGATAATCAATCATAAAATCAGTGCTCATTAAGATCAATAAAGTCAGTAGTAAAAAATCCAATAAATAAATAAATCCTATTTATAAATGACTCCAAGGAAAAAGAGGATCCTCGTTGTGGATTTAAAGGGACTCACAGGTTGAGCAGAGGTAGAAAATGAAACACCCTCCAGCTGATGTGTTCCAGAAGGTTTGAAGCCAGGTTCCTAAAAATAAAAAACCAAAGACACGTGATTATATTATCAACTCAGTTTGACCCATTTCATACCTAGTCTGTGATTTATTTATACCTTAACAGATAAAGATGTCTACCACCACATATACACGTTCTCTGCACATGCTCCTGTCTCGTCCACACTGCGCTTTGAGGAGGACCGTAAAATGCGTCCGACCAAAACCAAACAACCCTCGTCTTAAATATGTTATTTTTTCAGCGTTGTAATCCGGTGCCGCTCTGCAGTTGAGTCACGCTGTGATTTGATTGCTCGCTCTCAGAACAATGTGTACCTGCCTTGAATTACACTCGGTGGAAAAAAAAAAAACGTTAATGCATCCAAATGGCTTCTGATCAATTACCTTGGCAAGTATTTCACACCAACCAGGAGCCACGCTCACCGCACCCCCCCACCCACCTAGCCACCCACCCAGCCTGCCAGCCAGCCAGCCAGCACACCTCGGTACATTAGACGATTTGTCCAATCAGGAAGGAAGCTGCTCGGCCCTGAGATGCTGCAAACGGCCGCATTTAGGTAAAAAAAAAGTTTGATATTTATTTGGGAATTTTTAAAATTGGCTTTTAAAACTATGATTGGTTTGTTACTGAAGCTTGAAGCTTGGTACGGTATGTCTATGAAGGCTCTCTGCTTCTTTAGCTTGCTAAAACTTAATATATTTACCTTCATAGTTTTCTTCTCTTACCTTATTCTATTTATTTCTGACTTGCAGGGTCTTGCATGCCACTGCAACAACTAAACGTCCCCCTCTGAGATCAACAAAGCCTTATCTGAGCTTAGAACGAGAGATATTTTAGATTTTTAATCAAGCTGCTTTGATTGATCTTCTCCTTCAGACTAAAATGCATCTGCAGGATCGACTGTCATGACATTCTGTATCGACATCCGTGGTCTCCAGAGGATGAAACACCCTTCACATGGGTGGTCCAGAGTCTAATATCACTTCAACTGCTCCATGAACAGCAGTTATATTTATTTTTTTCTTCAGATATTCATGCCTTACGTCTGTGTTTCTGATAATTTTCATGCAGGTCCAAGCTTTAATTTGCTTTGATTTAAATCTCTGTGTTTGCATGTGTGTTTTCCAGCTTGTACCTAGTACACCGTGTCCCTAATGTATGGATTCCTCTGCCTGCTTCTCCTCCATCTCTTCTATATCTTATTTTGTCTCTATCCAGACGGCCTCAAGCTGAAGCATCCCGTCCTTCCTCCTCCACATGAACTGGGGTCCTACTTGTTACTGATACTATATAAATAAAACTGAATTGTCCATGTTGTAGGCCACTTCTTAAAGGAATCAAAAGTGTGCATGGACCTGCGTCTGATATTGTGTCTGTCAGGCTATGATAATAATACTGTGACAGAATCCTACACATCCTTTAGCCAATCCTCTCAGGCCACTTGAATATCACCACAGTGGATTTAAAATGATCCTCAGTCTTGCAAGGAACCCGGCTGTAAATAAGCCTCCCAGAGAAGACGACAGAAAGCCACACTGGGGAGCGAGCGCATGGAAACCAATACATAATCACTCTGACAGGGCCAAGGGTTCAATTATTTGTTTTCCTTGCTCCCAAAAGTTCATGTCAGATGGGTTAGCCATTGGGGCTTATCCATTACCAGCTCGATTCCTCCTCGGGGTCCGCAGGGGGGGTGGGTAGGAGCAGAGCCGGGAATAGCAGCTCGTTCTCCGTTAGCCGCGGCTACAATATACGTCTTAGCTCCAGGAGGTTCGTTGTAGGATGACGAGAGCAGGAAAAGGAAAGTGGTTCTGGCTGACGTAGCCTGGTTACAGTCAGTCGCTCTTAATCTCAGAAATACATCTGTCACATAGAAACCCCTGCCCCCCTCCCCCACGCCCGCCCTCTCCCTCCATAGTGAAATATTGATTAAGTGATAATGGACCCTTAGTGGAGTGTATTTATTATGCATCAGTTGTCGATAATCCGCCAAAGTGAGCGAGTAAAAGGTGACTGGTGGATGTCTTCTCCAATTTCTTGAGCTCACCCTGCCTACCTCACCCTTACCACCACCACCACCACCCCTGGTCCCAGAAACCCGCCTGTCTTTCAGATAAACAACGCTGGACATGCTGCACACCGCTCGGTAAAACCATGAGGACAAGATGCTGGCGATAAGGGTCAGCTGCTGATGAATAGACAGATTTGATGGGTTCGGTCGATAAGTATTCTGGTATTATTTATTGCTGGGAACGCACCGTGCGGGTCAAGCTGTTCAGAAGCTAAAAAAATGAAACGATGCAACAGAAAAACAAATGCAGAGTAGAATCTGTGTTGCAGACTTGCAGCAATTATGAAAGAAAATGAAAAGATTTTAGAGCCATGATGGATAATTTTCCACTGATCAGTGATGATTTGATCGATGCATTAAAATCCTGCGTGTTAATCTGTGCATGGTGTGAGATGTAAAGCCGTGTGCAGCGTTTAAGAGCCGGCTGGTGAGTGACTGACAGCGACAAATAGGTCGATCCCCACACGGGTCAAAACACGACAACACTTACACATACTGCAGCTTCAGGTTGTTCTGGAAGGCGTTGGCAGAGATGTACCTCAGCTTACACGAGGTCACCGTGCTGGAGAGGGCGAGAGGAAACACACGATCCAGACCAAAGTACGAGGGCACCACGTTTAAAAAAGTCTGAGTAAAGCATGACTTACAGGTTCTTCAGCTCTCTGTAGTAAGCCAGGTCAACTTCTGTTATGTTCTCCAGGCCAGGCTTGGTTTTCTATGTATCTGGTTATTGGAAAAAAAGGAGACAAAGACACAAAGAGAGTTAGATGAAGTTAAATCCATGCATTTCACTGTGACCTTCAGCCTTTTGTTGCGTTGGCGTTTAGCTGAGACCATGCTCAGTGGATTATAGGTAACCAATGGAAAAAGACTCAAAATGAATACATTCCTTGACTAAGAACGTACAAAAGAATCAGATTTGGAGTTTATCATTTAGTACGTTGAAGAGTTGAAGAGTACGGTGAAGAGAAACACTAATTAAATAGGTAGTACTGTATCCAACAGCTGATATCTGGGATCACAACTGACTCTCTGAGGCACATTGTGTGCAGCTCTCCTCTTATAAACCTGTTCTTCCAATGCAGAGAGAGAGAAGGAGAGCTGCAGAAAATTTATTCGAGTGGTCACTTGCTGTATTGGTGCGTAATCCAGCTGTAAACGAGGCCTATGGGCCAAGAACTAAAGAGTATTTAACCATCAGTTGTGTAGATGTTTGGCTGAGTCAAAGCTAAACAGAAGCAAATAAATAGAGAATAAATCTGAGAACAAATAAAAGAGTCAAGAAGAAGAAGATGTTGGTTATATAGGGAGCATTGGTCCAATGATTAAAAATGGCTGTCTTGTCACCAAGACAAGAACACACAGATGAATAAATGCCTGATTAACTAACCGTCGGTCAAACTCCATGCATCCAGATGTCTGACTCAGTTATTAGAAACCTTTTCCGCTGTGCAGAAGTATGGACGCATAAAGGTAGCTGCAGACACAGTGGTCACTGGCTGTATTGCAATGAGAAAATCCACGAGGCCAAAAAAGCTTTTTTAAAATCTAGAAAATAGTTGAAATCCTGCTGCAAATGTCATCTTTCCCCAGCACAAGTCTATGGTTAAGGCACGTCAGTTGAACAGCCGAACAGAATAATGTAGGGAACCAAATAAAAACACACAGGAAGGCAGCATTGGACCGATGATTAAAAAGAATTAGAATGAAAACGGTTGCTTCATTCCCAAGACGAGGCAAACAAAGAAGCTACCTCTGCAGCTATTATGCGCCTTTTCTTTTCCTCCTTAGCAGAAGTCTGGATGCATAAACTGAGCCAAATCCACATGAGCCCAGAAAAGGATTTTAAAATCTGTAAAAAAATTGAAATCCAGCTGCAAGTGTTTGGGAACCAAATAAAAAGACAGACAAGACAAACGAATAAACTCCTCGGCTAAGACCAAACAAAAGAGTCAAGCAAGAAGAGACATTTTTGGTGTTTATTATTAGGGAGCCTTGGACAAATAATTAAAAGGAATTGTAATACAAATGGTTGTTTTCTGCTCAATACAACAACACACCTATAAATAGAAGAGCAGACACGGTGTTCTCTGGGTTTTCACTCTCAGCCGACTATGAAAATGTTCACGCTGTCAGCGGCAGAACGGGCTCAATTGAGTCGGCGTCACCTGTGTGACCTCAGTGTCAATACTCAGAGGCTAATTACTTAAACCATTAACCCATCATTATTCACAATGGGAAGAAACAATAGGGGAGAAAAGAGAAAAAAAAAAACGGGACGAGAGTAATGACATGCAACCGTTGGGAGAGAATGGGAATCGAAGGCGTAACGATGCGAATAAAAGGAGGTCAATGTTCAAACTCGGCCCCGACGCAGAGACAGACGGGCTCGCGTCCGACCTCGCTGACATCCATCGAACAAACTAACGGCAGTGATGTCCAGGGACCCACGGAGCTCAATCAGAACTTCATCTGGTGGAGAAAAAAAAAACAGTCTTAAGAGAGGCTGTGCAGACGAGGCTGATGGGAAATTCTTCTCAATGAGTAATTTTCCACTGTTGCAGACGCAGCCCACCTCAGAATAACTAGTGAGCTGTAGATCAATGTAGCACTCAGCGCAAGGACGCCCGACTCTTTTCATGAGATGTTTGAATAGATGGCTTCATCCGAGCTTCCAAGGATCTCGCCCCAGCACACCGTCCACCTCATCCTGCGCCCTTCTCCACCTCTCTCCGTCCCCTCGTGTGCTATATGTGGACGCTGTCAGGAGGACGCTCTTTACTGTGCTTTATTTTACTAACAAAGATTCAGATACTGAAGGATTTTGTCTGTGCGTACGTGTCTTCAGGCCTCTCTCCAACAAATCCTAGTATCCTTGGGGAGGAGCACAACGAATTAAATAACCACGATAAAAAGAAATTATATAAATAATGTTATGTTCAGCAGAGTGCCTTGCTTCAAACACAATGGGCCTTTTAATTTAATTCTATTTATTTATTAAACGGCCTTAAAACATCTACAAAAACCAAACCTCATCTCGCAAACATTGGAAATTCCACAAGGCCGATAAACTCTGTGTTCAAGCCGTCTGGTCAAATTCAATCAAACAAACACTTTTTTTATTTCTACAACGTTTTAGGATCAGAATTGACGCAGCAGAAGCAGATATTGTATTTATTTTACTGTCGTTCCTTGCGAGTAAGCACGATACACTCCTACAGCCAATACATAGATTATGGTGCGCTATGCTAGTGGTGGCTAATTCAGCCTTGAATCAGCAGCCTCAAGCAGCCTCGAGCAGCATCAAGCAGCATCAGGCAGCCTCAGGACGCTTCAAGCAGCATCAAGCAGCCTCAAGACGCCTCAGCAGCCAGCAGCCTCAAGCAGCCTCAAGCAGCCTCAAGCAGCATCAGCAGCCTCAAGACGCCTCAAGCAGCATCAAGCAGCATCAAGCAGCCTCAAGACGCCTCAAGACGCCTCAAGCAGCCTCAAGCAGCCTCGAGCAGCATCAGGCAGCCTCAAGACGCTTCAAGCAGCATCAAGCAGCCTCAAGCCGCCTCAAGCAGCCTCAAGCAGCATCAAGCAGCCTCAAGCAGCATCAAGCAGCATCAAGCAGCATCAGGCAGCCTCAAGACGCTTCAAGCAGCATCAAGCAGCCTCAAGACGCCTCAAGCAGCATCCAGCAGCCTCAAGCAGCCTTGAGCAGCATCAAGCAGCATCAGGCAGCCTCAAGACGCTTCAAGCAGCATCAAGCAGCCTCAAGCAGCCTCCAGCAGCATCAAGCAGCCTCAAGACGCCTCAAGCAGCATCCAGCAGCCTCAAGACGCCTCAAGCAGCATCCAGCAGCCTCAAGCAGCATCAAGCAGCCTCAAGACGCCTCAAGACGCCTCAAGCAGCCTCAAGCAGCCTCAAGAAGCCTCAAGCAGCATCAGGCAGCCTCAAGCAGCATCAAGACGCCTCAAGCAGCGTCAAGCAGCCTCAAGTGACATCAAGCGGCATCAAGCAGCCTCAAGACGCCTCAAGACACCTCAAGCAGCATCAAGCAGCCTCAAGCAGCCTCAAGCAGCACTGAACCTCAAGGAAGCTCCACACATATGGATTAATTTTTTCATTGCTAATAAAGTGTAGTAAGAGTCAATCTGCCTCTATTTATATATCATTATATGAAGTTATCGCCCGTACAGAAGTAATACGAGTGCATTAACAGAGCCATTTCCAATTTGTCGAAATGGAAAACGGCCAAAAAGCAGTTATTCCTTCTCTCTATAATTATAATTTGTAATAACTGGACTGAGCACGAAGGAAAATGTGCCAGTTGGAAACGTTCCTGTCTCGTGAGCTCAAGATTCAAGTGAGTGGGCTCCAGTCTCCGATAAATCCATGCAGTACTCAACAAAAACCTCTAAACAGCCTTTAAATGTGTGAAGAACATCTCCAGATATGTTTTAAGAAACATAATCAAAATGATTTGATTTGGATTCTGATGTTTTTCACAGCTTTTTGCCACAGAAACATTAAATTTCCTGCAGAAAGATTCTTCTCTTCCTGCTTTAAAAGTCTGTACACTAAGATTTGACATCACACCTGTGTACGTTGCACACTGGATCGTGATTGGCTATTTGTTGTTGTCACAAAAACACATATAATGTGTTTTACAGTCTGACAGAAGAACATTTTCTCCTTCTGCTAATAAATCTGAGAAGTGTCTTCAGCTATCGATCTCTGCACAGTGAAGTTCAAATATTAAAAATAGGTAACAAGAAGAAAAACAAGTTTTAGTGGAACTGAAGTTAAAATATAAATATAATATTTCAAATGCATTGGGTTAAAAGAGAAACAACAGAGAAACTGCAATTTGACTGAATACATTAATAAACAGGTATTTAGACACTCCTGAAGGTGAGATCACAGACTCCCATTAATTAATGAAATGAAAAAAAGAACAAATCTTCACGGGTTCTTGCACATTTAAGACGGAAACAACAAGTGGTGAAGACTCAGACTAGTTTCTAGAAGGTCATGTGACTAACTAACCTGCTCTCATCATGTTTTAAAAACTGCAAAACTCAGGCCTCAACATAAAGTTAAACCCAGTCATGTCTGTGTCTCCTACATCTCCCAGCGGCGGCGGTGTGGTGGTGGGAAAGAAGAAGAAACAAGTGCAGCTTTGTTCTTCTTTCTTCCTTCCTCGCTGTCTAATTTACGGGTGTGAAAGCAAAGAGATAAGCGCCTCACACAGGAAGACACAGGAAGGAGGACGCCTCTGAGTTAATGGTGCCTTTGCACACTGAGGCCGAACTGTCCTGCCAGGTAGGTAACCTGCACACACACACACACACACACACAGCTTCCAACATAAAGCTAACTCAGAAAAGTTTCTTTTCTATATATCGCTGCTGGTTGATCTCCAGTTTAATCTGCGACAATGCTTCATCATATGCTTGTAGATCAACCGAATATAGATTTAACGAGAGCCAGAAGAAGAACAACAACATACCTGCAGTCGTTTCTACGTGACGACAGCCTCTTTCAGCGTGTGCCTTTGTTTCTGCAGCTGCAGCACACAAACCTTTTTTGATTCATGTCTGATTGACCCACACAGCAATAATGTGATTACGGGGCAGGTGGGCCCAGGATCACCCATCGCCCTTACTTATTGGATTGAGCCAAGTGGGCTGTATATCATCTATTGTTCCCGGGGCGGGGGCATTGACTGGCAATTCACAAAATTGAATTTATAACTCGGCTTATGATGAATTTCGGCCCCTGTTCCACAGTTAATGGGCCCTTGTTTGTTTCCGCGTATTGGCTGTGTTCGCCTGCACTGCCAGTACGCTGAAGTGTTGTTGTTTGCTGGCATGTCGAGCGGCGCAGACGCCCGCTCGCTTATTGACCGGACGTTTCAGGGAGAATGTCAAGCCTCACCCTGAGCTCCGCAAAACATGTTTGGCTGCAGATACAAGGAAATACCTCTGAGGTAAAAGAGAGAGAGAGAGGGGGATGGAAAGGGAAAAGAAAAGAGGCAGAAGGGGAGAGCGGGGTACAGGTGAATAGAGGTAGAAAGTGGCAGCAAATTGACTTCCTCCACCGAAGTAGCGTTTCACAAATGTAGTTCCTTCTTAACAAGTGCTAATTGCTCGGAAACCGAGGACAGGAACAAAGAGAGAACAGCGTGGCGGTACAGAGAGTGACATTTAGTTTTCCATGCTGGAGCTGATGGTGGGTTGCATAATAATACAGCAGCCCCCTTTAAATCACAGGTGGTCAGTTTCCACTTCTTTTTCACAGGAAAGTTTTTAAAAAAAAGACGGCGTTAAATAACAGTCATCTGCCGCAGACGCGACGCCGCGGCTGAGAGAGACGTCTCGGTCCACAGGAGCTGCGCCTGAGCTTTCTTCACGCGTCCTCGCGGGGACGACCTGCCCGTCAGCTGCAAAGAACTTCCTACATCGGACTAAACTCGCGTCCGTCTGAGCCATCTTCACAGAGAAGGAACGTGAATCAGCTCAGATCAACCTCAGCGGCCGAGGCTTGGAATTTAAATTTGAGTGTTTACTGGAGATCCCTGCACGATGCCTGAAGATTCATACTGATGCGTCTTTTGCTTTAACGTGCAAAATCTGCGGCGGTTTATAGGAGCCTCACTCCACCTCAAAGATGCTCCATCTTTACCAAAGCATGCACAGTTTTGCTCGTTCCCGTCGGTGCCAAAATCCATTATTGATTCCCAATAACCAAATTCACTGCCACAATAACGCGTGTCAGGTAGCGGTGGAATAACTTTACATCAGGCCGAGGTTTGGCAAACGCTGAGAACGAACTCTAAACGAACAAATCGACTTTGCAAGACGTCACTCACGGTGAAGTTGAGGAACTCAAGACAGAAAATACCACCAGTAAAGAAAGACATGAACTCGTCGAAACACAAGTCAACTTTAAAATATATAAAAGCTTATGAAGCATCAGGAGAAACACACCAAAACTACATCAAGCAACTTTGGAGGAAACTGCAACTGTTGGATATTTTCCTTCAACTACACGTTCTTACCAACTGCACAAAGAAAATCCATACTCTGCCATTTCCCTTCACATCAGAAGTTACTGACTGGAGTGATTTCCACCAAAACTCTGAGACAGTTTAAGCAGATTAAACGCAGACTGAAGCGAGAACATGAAGCAACCTGAACGATGCCCTCGAGCGCGCGGAGCAGGTGACATTTCATACTCACATCTCCGTCACGTTCTCGCTGTCCTGCGGTACCAGCGGCGGGATGCTGGTTATGCCGTTGGACTCCAGGCACAGCACCATGACGAAAGAGCACCGGCAAGCCGACGGGCATCCTCCCAGGGTGGCTGCCGCCGCCAGGCTCAGCAGGGCCAGAAGCGCCAGGGCCCGGGGTGCCACAGCCATCTCTCAGAGGTTGGTTTTTTTTTTTTTGGCAGCACCACCAGGCAGGTCTGAGAAGCTGCTGGAGCTGCTGGAGCTGCTGGAGCTAGTGTCTGTGTGCTTCACCTAATGAAGAGAAAACAAATGAGTGGCGGAGAGCTTTCACACACTCTTCTCTTGCAGGGTTGGGATCCCAGCTGGTCAGGGTCTGGTGCTGAGCCACAGCTGTACTGAGCAGCAGGAGGGGCAGGCAGGCAAAGTAGGCAAGGGGCCCCTGGGGACATGGTAGTAGTGGGCTGCTGCCTCTCTTGTTCTCCCTCTCTCTTCCTCTCCTCCACGGTGAAGGGAGGAGCAACACAACATGGGCCAGAGTCACCAGACACCTCAGAGAGCAAGAGAGGGGAGAGGGAGGGGTTGGAGGTGAAGAGTGTTTGTGTGTGTGTGTCTTGATGAGGACGATGAGGAAGATCTCATACGATCTCCGCTGTCACGTCAAGAATTCAGGGCACTGACAGCACAGTGGACGGGTGGATGTCTCCGTCCTGGAAGGACCGAGCGTGGGACTTATGAGATTTAGGAGGTCAGGGATGAAGTTAATGGTCGTGGAGATGTGAGGACAGGGTGGGGAGGGGGCTGTTTGGAAGCAGCGTCAACTCAGGATAATGAGAGGAAATGAAAGCTGAGGACGCATGGTGTTACCCTCACAAACGCTTGATTCTCTTGAATTGAGCGAAATGCAGAAATGTGTTTAAGGAATTAACTCCCAACAGGATTTAATGAGAGGAAATGAAAGCTGAGGACGCATGGTGTTACCCTCACAAACGCTTGATTCTCTTGAATCGAGTAAAATGCAGAAGCGTGTTTAAGGAATTAAAGTCAAAATACGAAGTGATCCTCCTCACATTTGAGGAGTTGCTTTTTTTAAATCATTTAGAAGATTGTTTTCTAGGCAGAGCTGAAAGATGAGATTTGTACATCACAAAACACAAAATCTCATTCCTGGAAACAATTCAGCTGGAGAAATATGACTGGATTCTTCAGTATCCGTCATACGGAGGCACATTATGGTAACAGCAGCCCTCCATGTGGTTGTAAAGTGGCGACTCATTAGATTTTCTGGGAATGCCAAAGAATACAGATTTATTGGTACAGAATTCAATACGAACCATCTTTGGTGGTGAAGAGACCTTTGGTTTTTAAAATCATACACGAGTCACACAGGACTAGTTTAACCTGATGGTCTTTGGTGACGCAGTTTTGCTCTGAGCTTTTTTCTGCCTCTTCTCACTAAAGAATTGTGAAGGTTGTGTTATAAATAAAGTCTGGACAGATGTTTGGATGCAAAGTCAACATGATGCTGCAGAGCGTGAAGATATTTAAAGAAAAAGAAGCTCAAAAACCATCAGAGGAATAAAATCTTGAGAAGAAGATGAGCTTAGATGTGTTCTGTTTAATGACGTCAGTAAAGGCAGAGCTCCACAGGGTTATAACCAAGACCTTGTATAAGTCATTTTTAGCAAAAGTTAGCTCGTCCCGTAGAGTTTTGACAGATATACGATAATTATCGTACTGATACGATAGTTTATCATTTGACTGACAATGAATGAAGCAGTTTTTCATTCAAATGGCCAAGACTCTGTTGTTTATTCCTTACGTTACTGCAGCTACATGCACATAGAACAGTTTTGATTTTAAATGCATACGACAGTTTGGGTCAAAATACGATCATTTTAAAGCGACAGTATGATATTTCTTTGTTTGCCACCTAGCAACGAATGAACCAAGTAAAACGCAGTCACAGGATAATTTCTAAATCACATGACATCCTCAGATTAAACTAATACAGAGAAAGTAGTACTTTAGGATGGAGGAGAAAACTGCTAAAGCTCATAAATTAACCTTTTTTATACGACATGGGAGAAGACTGAATGAATTAAGTCAAACCTGTGAGACGTGATTTGAGGTATCTCCTAACGTTTCGATATTAGCTATTTAGCAAAAACTGAAGTAACAGCTTTTTGGCCACAGGCGATATATATATATATATATATATATGAACATTTACGGTAAACTTATTCCCAGGCGTCTCCTGCTCTGGGACCAATGAGCTGACAGCAGGAACCCCACTCATCTGTCGCTTGGAAGAAGATACTGGAAGACAAGAAGCAATGACTTTTCCTCACACTTTATGTTTGCACTTTTCTTATTGCACTATTACAAGAGGAATGTTCTGCTTTTCACTGTATTATATTCATTTATACAGTTTTAAGTAAAGCAGGCAGGTTTCTGTTGTTTGTGTTATTTTGTTAAAAAAATACAAAATAGAACAGAAATAAATCACCAAATGATAGAGAAGCGCGTAGGATCCATGCATTTTCTGGTATTTCAAGTTTGCTTTTAAAACCAGAATAAAAAACTGGACAAAATGTTATTTGACTTTTTTATTCAAATCCCCCTAAACTATGAAAAAAATAAAAATATAATCATTTTATCCTTTAGTTTAAAACTCAAAGAGGAGGTTCATATGAGACTTCATGGCAGCCTATGTCTGGAATTTGCAGCGTCACAAGAACCCGGATCCTTCGTATGTTTCTTGCAGGAAAAACCTGGTTCTCGTCCAGATTTAAAATGCTTCAAAAGACATACCTCGTGCCAGAAAGTCTAAAATTACACCTCAATATTTTTCCAAAGTCCTTAACTGACTTCTGGAAACAACTTCTTCACCTACAAATACTACTGGTTTTATATGAATCAAATCACCACTGGTTTCTCCTTTAGTTCTCTTTCTCTTTTTTGTTTTTTTTCACATATAAAAGGACGAAAAGTAAATTATTTTAAACTGAAAGTCAACTCTTATTTACTTCTTTTTTATTTTAAAGTCTTAAATCAAACTGTAAATACCAAAAAAAGTGCACGGACGGCACTTCAGAACACTTCACAGTAAACTCTGGATGCCTTCAGTGACAGAGGCTCCTATAATCTCTATAATCCTGTAACTGCTACCATTAACCTGCTGCAGAGTCGTGCTGCTGTCCATCTCATATATGATCTTTACAGGAGCGGAGCCAGCTTCCACCCGTGGGACTTATTCTGCGCCCCACCCCCATTTCTCTTAAGTCACTCTGCACATGAGTAGGGTCAGAGTGTCCCGACCACAATTACTGGCCATAAGCTGAATAGCCATTTTTGCTGCTGTCATCAGGATTATCTGGTGGCTTAATTACTCTTCCTTTTTACGCCCCCTTTTCCTCGGCCCTGGCTCAGCAGATCGTGCGAAAAGGACAAGACGCTTATTCACAGGAAAAGTGTCTGAAAGCTCAGGAACGCCAGCGCAAAGATTTAAAAACCTGAACATGCAACGTATCACACAAAACGAACACGGGCAAACGAGAGGCCGCAGATGCAATGTGCATTATTTATAAGAATATTTATGTTCTTGTAACCGCTTCCCAGAATTTCCAGGTTTTCTTTGGTAGTTTACTGCTCATGCTACGTGTGCTTATGGAGCATGTGAAGTGTTTTCATTTTAAATTTATGAGTCTGCACACTGTATGTACTGTACACAAGCTCCTCCGGCATCATTACAGGGTTGCACACTCGCTCATATTTGCACAAAGTGGAGCATAAACAACAGACGTTTTATGAACGCTCAGTACATGCTGTAAAAAAATATATATATTCTTAATGTTTTTGATTCCACACATTAGTTTAGCGCAGATATTAACGCCAACACCTACTAAATGGATTACAGTGAGATTTCATACAGGATACCAGTATTAAATATAGCCCTCCAGAAGGAGGAGGCTGCACAAAAGCTTGAAGCTGAACCAGGCGAGAAATAATCACAAAACCACAGGAGAAAAAAAACAAGATGAACAGCTGCAAGCTCGACCTCAAAACAGTGGATATACAATCAACTGGTGCATGTAGCGCCCCACACTAGGATGCACTACAGTGTAAAAACTGAAAACACTGCAGCCACTCATCCATACAGTTCAGGAAGTTGTGTTGCAGAGTTGGTTGCACTATTACTTTGCTCACACTCCTGCAGCTCTCTAGCTTCATTTTTTTTCTCAAGATATGCATCTGGTAAAATTAGGATTTCATTATGTTTCAACTGATTCGGAGGAGAAAAATATACCTCTGCATGGATTTGGATAGTCATGCAACAAATCTGAGACATTTTTCTGCCCTACTAGATCTTTGTTGGGGCATAATCAGTTCCCAGTGGAGCTACTTCAGACCAGTTTGGGCAGGGGACAAGTTGGGACTGCCAATGCAAAAATCTAGGTTTTAAATCTATAATATCTGCAAGGCCACTTCAGACTCCAACATCATCATCAAGTTTGCAGACGACGTCGCTGTTGTAGGACTAATCTCCCACAACGACGAGACAGCCTACAGGGAGGAGGCGTCCCACCTGGAGGACTGGTGCCGGAAGAACCACCTCCTGCTGAACGTCAGCAAAACTAAGGAACTGATAGTGGACTTCAGCAGGAAACAGCAGAGGGACTAACTTATTATCTGTGGCTCTAAAGTGGAAAGAGTGGACACGTTCAGATACCTGGGAGTGACCACCTCACAGGACCTGTCATGGACTCACCATCTGAACATCATGGTGAAGAAGGTCAGACAGCGTCTCTACCTCCTCAGACGCCTCAGAGACTTTAAGCTCGATCTCAAGGTGCTCAGGAACTTTTACACCTGCACCATCCAGAGCATCTTGTGTGGGAGCATCTACCACCAAACAGGACTTCCTGGCCCTCAAGAGGGTGGTCCATTCAGCAGAGTGGACCATCAGAACCCCCCTCCCCAACCTGCAGGACATTTACACCAAACGTTGCAGGTTAAAGACCAAGAAGATCCTGAAACAGCCCAGTCACCGCGGACACTCTCTCTTCTCTCTACTGCCATCAGGACAAAGACTGAGAGGCTGAAGAAGAGTTTCTATCCACACGCCATCTGCAAACCTCCAAACAGCTCAGGGTGGTGTATGAGTCGTTAACCTCAACACACTGAGGCAAATCATCCATGTTACGTATGATTTTAAGTCTTATAAAGTCTGTAAAGTATATCTAATTCCCTTTGTTTTTAACCACAGCGATGCATTCTGTTTCACAGCCAAATCAGAGGCGAGTGCAGGGAGAATAAATGTAGTGACCGTGTGTTCAGGTGGGCCGCACCATAAGTCCTGAGAAAACAATAACCCAATCAAGCAGTTTACATTCACCGCCCACACACATCACCGGCTTCCTCCTGAGTGCCCCGTTAATTCTTTAGAGTTGAAAATTAGAATGAAAAAATATTTTAAAAAAACACCCGCTGAATTTTTTAAACAAAAGAAGAATATGAAGAGTTTATAATGATATAATGATTTTGACAATGGATGAAAATAGTCCACTTGTATGACTGATATTCGTCTGATCTTTTGTGTTTTTATGTGCGTAACGTTTTTGAGGAAAATAAAAACCTTGATGCATTTCCTCACAGACTACAGACACGATCTTTTGTTGCCCGTCGACACGTCTTATTTAAGTTAGACAATCGGATTTCTACAGTTTTTTCACCTTGTGTCGTCTGGACACTGTGGTCGCATGACAGATAATCATGGACTCTCTTCTCTGTGTGCGTTTAACCAGATTACTGCTTCTTATGCTTTCCGGTGATTGATGAGCATAGAAGGGGTTAATTGCGACACTTGGCTTTTGAATCAACCCCTCCCACCCGGTCACGTTAAAGATAAATAACACTGGTTATTACTGCGCTAACTGGACAGACGTAGACGATGCTGCATCCTGTTTTATGGACTCTCTCTGTCTGTTTAAACTGTTTAAAGATGAAATGGGTAAACTCTCCTTGCAGTCAACAAATCCCATAAAAATATTAGAGCTATGACTTTTTCTAATTCCCAAAACAATTAAAAACACATTTAATTCAGCTTTAAATCAGCCTTAAACATTTCAAAACCCACAAAAGCTCTTAATGTTTCCTAGTTGCCTAAACCATGTTCCTCCCTTTTCAAACGTGATTTAGATTTTTACATTTTTTTAGTCAGTTACAGGCTCCACCACTTCAGCACAACAGATTTGGAATGAATTTAAAGTTCACAAAGACATTTATAGTCTTCAGAAAACAAACTTTAACCTTTGCTAATCTTTGCTCATGTGATGTTTTCTTTCAAAAACGCTGGAACAAATAAAAAACTAGGTCACCTGGAGCACTCATGCCAACTTCACTTTAAAATGAAGGTTGAAACTTTCTCTCAGGTTTTTGTTTGACTTTGATAGACCTTATAAAACTGGAGATGTAATTGTTTTAATTTTGATAAAACAAAAATATGTGCTGGCACTACGCTACGTATGAATATACCAAAAAAAGTCTGATGTGCATCGGGGGAGGGGTGGCACAAGGTTTGCCGAACCAGAAGTCAACCGCGGGAAGTAGTGGTGACAAATTTGTATTTATGGCATGTTGGTGGTTTTTACTGCAATAATTTAATGATTTTAGTGTATTATGGGGTCCAATACGTTAATAAAGTGAAAAAATATATATATTATCACGTCATTTTGATGAAGTTGTGGTGGTAAATCTGGTAAACGTACGTAAATCCTTCCAATGTTGGTGATTGTCCATTTTTCTTTCAGTATATCAAAGTGCATCAGGTTTTGTAAAATGCCTCAACAATTACTGAATTCATTCACTTATCACTGCAGTATGTATTCAAATACTTTTGTGTATCACACTGTAAAATACCTTATAGATAGATAAATAGATTTAGCACCAAATTGTTAGCATGCTAAAGCCAAGAGGAAAACGTTATCTGCAAAAAAACAAACAAACATCATATTTACGAACATTTAGTTAGTTAGCATTTAGCTCTAAGACCTGACTGTAGTGTAAACAGAGTTTTCATTAAACAATGTTTTAATTCATATAAGCATTTGGACAAATGATCCAACTTATACTTATTTTATTTTTTTTAAATTCCTGACTTTATCGCTCTTTTTGTTAAATCTACAGTTGCAGTGGCAACGTCAATCAACACTGTCTTCTTTAATTGCATTCAAATGGGGAAAAGACACATTAAAGGTTAACTGTGTTGGTTTTCACCACTCAACACTTTCCCTTTATTGAGTTTTGTTTCTATCTGGAGGATTCAGAAACTATTCATGCACCTACCTTAAGTTTATTTCCTGCCAGACTCAGAGAATTCATTGAAACCAGGTTGCATTCATAACTCCTCCTCTGCTGTACTCTACTCTCCTCCTAGCTGCTCTCCTCTTCAGCTCTGTCAATCAATCACTGCTGACAGACATAAAACACATCAACACATGAATGTCACCAGAGAAAACAGATTTACTATTCTGGTATATGACGGAATAACTCTGGCAAAGGTTTGAACATAATTAGCTGTTAATTTATGTGTAAAAAATCCTGTAGTGTACCTTTAAAGCTAAATGAAAAGATTCCACTTTTCTGACAGCGATGTTGTAAACGTGTGGATATAAAATCGTTGGGGTCGAGTCCTCTTCATCCTGCCATGACAGAATTTATATAAAAAAAAAAAACCCATCAAGGCCAAAAAAAGTGCATCGCTGCTCAATTTATGTGTAAAATACGAGCAGCACATGTGGAAGGTTAAATACGTTTAGACAGGCCGCACTTCTCTCAGACCCTTAAACAATAATCAATCAGTTTTAGATTTATGCCCAGCATTGGAGAGAGAGAGAGAGAGAGAGAGAGAAAGTGGGTGCGTAACAAGAGAATGAACGGATGAGTAAAAGCTCTTTTGGATCAAGTACAAGGAAAGGCTTTTACACTCCCGAGTGGTAAATGCACGAAGCTGCCATGTTTGTATGTTCTGCTTATAGCTGCCATTCAATGCTGTGCATTGACTCGTGTAGAGTGAACAGTGATACCATGGATTAAATTACATAACGTATGTTGGAAATTAAACCGAAGCGTGTCACAGTTTGGCTGCACAAACGCCAACGCCGTGAATGTCCACATTAGAAAAAAAAAGTCTGTATTCATTTACAAAACTGCTCATCTCATTACATTAACCCAATCAGTTGACCTGTGGACGTTCAGTTGTGAATTAAATAAATAATGAGTTTTGCAAAAATTGCAAAATGAATTAAACCAAATCATTTTATTTCTTTCATTTTAAAAATATTGAATCAATGATTTAACATTTATCCGTATTAGAGATAGAATTTATGGCTCTTTGAAGGGAGCTGGATCTTGTGGATGCGTTCCTTTCAAAGACCCGATCAAAACTCTTGCTCATTTTCATATTTGTTCATTTTCAAGGACTTATCCTCAAAATAATACTGTGACATAGTGAGATTTAGATCTGAACTTAGACATCGCACCAATATAACTCCAGGCATCATGTGACCTTTTTATGTTGACGCCGCCATATTGGCAGGAAAACGCTGATTGTCATTCGTCCAGACCGCTAGAGAACATGAGTCCATGGAACCCAGGTTACATTAGTAACTCTCATTTCTAGGTTTCACAGTTTCCTCTATATTTTTAGATACTGTAGGTTATTCAATCTCTCCATCTTATAGATGCCAAAGCAGTTAGTTGAAAGATTAAAAAAAGGTCGAATGTGTTTTAAAATACACTCATTATAAATGCAAGTAAACAGTAAACTCATCACTGTTCCTTTTGCAGTGAGCTGAGCAACCAGTAAAAGTAGGCAATTACCTCTAATATAGTTACTGACCATGTTTTTTGCACCAATCACATGCAACACGAGTCCAATCTGAAACGTCTTCCATTATTTTTGGTATTTGTTAGAAAAAAATAATAATTTTTGAACCTAAATACTAAACTCTCCACCATTATTCTAGGAGGTTATTGATTCCCTTCACATTAATGCTTCAAAGTTATTTTACAAAAGAAAATCAAAAGCAGTTAACACTAAAATTTTAAACACTTAGTAAAAATGAGCCCTAACCAAAAACACTCACGGGGAGATTTTACCTCTGTGTCCTCAGAAAACCGACATCATCCTATATTCCAGGGAGCACATGTCCTCTGTGTCTTATCAGATCTGTACAAGCTGATGGAACAAGATACAGAGAGGTCAGCACCACATGCTATAGTGTCTTTATCTACAGATCTGGACATGGCAGCCTCCCAGCCTCTCGTCAGACAAAGTCCTCTCCTCCCTGATCAATACACCACCAAGCAAAACAGCGGTGTTGGGTGTAGCCGTCTCAAATTCTTCATCACTTTTCTTCTCGTCTTTTTTACATCACCCAGCCCGCACCCATCTTATTTTCCATTTGCATCTGTGGCTAGAGCATCAACACCCGGCACAGTGTGTGTGTGATTGTGTGAGTGTGTGCAGATCTCTGGGTGAGTGTGCACACAGTTAGCTCTGTGCACACTCCAAACTGTATGCAAGCTGTCTTTATGTACAAGTGCATGCATTTGTGTAAATATCTGTGTGTCAGTCTTTCTTTAAATGTGTAAGTGTGAGCAGATCACATGGGTAAACCCACAATCAATGGACTGGAGTAGGCTCTAGTAGAAGTTATATGTGTGTGTGTCTGTGTAACCGGATCGGCCTGTCTCAGCCCTCATTAGTAACCAGGCTGTGGACACCAGAGGCCTCTGAGAGGCTCATGCAGATGAACAGTAACCGGAGGAGCAGTGGTGGGAGCTGGGGGTGGGTGAGACGACACAAGTTGCCTCAGGAGCTAATGAGCGACAGCATCTCTGCTCTCTTCTCTCTTGGTCCTGTTTACGGCGTTTTAACGTCAGTGTCAAGGTTCTGATTGTGTCACAGAAGACATTTTGACTTCTCACAGCAGGAAAAGTCCTGTGCTTTCTCTCAATAACATGTCTTCAGTGGGAGACGGAGGTGTATTGATCATTTGCTGAGATCATTAACCGTGTATAAAAATAAATAAACCCTCCATGACGTCGCTCATGTTTTTCCTGGGGAGCGGTTTTGAAGCTCAGAGTGGCGTCTCTGGCCGACGCCATCTTGCTGCTCCCTGTGGACCACATAGGTATAATTTATATCACGATCGATTTTCTATTTTTTGTATTTATTTGAGGTTTTACCTCTTTATCTCATGTGTGCACCATCATTTGGACTATCTGCTGCTGCAACACTGGAAATCTACCCATTGTGGGATAAATAAATGGTTATCTGACTTTATTTTGAAGCTTAAATATATCTATAAACATGTGAGTTGTATAAAAATCTCCTCTGTACAGTAACTAGAGACCAAAACATGTTTATTTTTGCTGTAAAACTGGACATTTTACCACAGACATGTATGGGTCTTTACTCACTTTTCGTAACAGCCTCAAGTGGACATTTGAGGAACTGCAGTTTTTGGTACAAACACCAGTTTTTGGTGCTTCAGAATCTTACCTTTGTCAAAGTACATGGGTATTATTAATAAAACATACACAAACGATTACAGGATGAAGTAAATGTGCAAAAAAACATCCAACATACGGTAATTAGATTGCACTGTAGTCACGTGTCCGGTTAGTTTTGAAGTACGTCCGATAGTCGGGTGGCTTGGGCTTCCGCTAAAGGATCAGTGAAAGAAATCTAGAGTAGCGTTAAAAAGTTTACCCAAATTTGAATTCTGTTTTAAACTTTAATCTTTTAAAGTTTCCGCCGATTTGCTTTTGCAAATACACAGATTTCCTGATAATTTCTCAAAAACATCTAACGTCTTTAAACCTTTAATAAGACAGCTCTATACACAAACAAAAAAAATGTAAAATTAAAAATGCGTGGGAGTTAAATACAATAAAGAGTTAAAGACACGGACTGTACAAATCCGTCCTCTTATTTTTATATTTTTTTTTGACGGCCACTCTCTCCTGCTCTGTCCCTCACCCTCCCCCCTCCCTCCCTGCACCCACATCTCCAGCTCATATCCATGTTTATAAAGAGCTGCCCTCCATTATCCTAATTGAAAAATGAGAGTAAAGTGCCACTTTATTCACAATACATGGCCGTAACCCTTCTATTCATCTCATGCGTTACGGTTCACCCCGAGGCAGCAAAGACAAATCAGTCTTACTGCAAAGAGATGACAAACTGTTTATTTTCTGTTTGTCTGTGATGCATAGATTTGTATCTATCATTGAACACACACACACACACACACACACACACACACACACACACACATACATGATTCATCTGGTCAATTATTTTTATGGCTGCCCTCTCAAAAACACACACAGAAACATTCCCAGAACCACGAGTACCGCTCATCACGTCAACACTGGCAGCAAACCGTGACTCATGTTCTACATCTAGGTCCACTCACAATAAAGAGGTTTATGGAATATGCCTTCTGCAGCTCTGGGAAAAGTCAATAATCCAGCGAAATACACAGCAGGAACATTATAATCGCGTACCGCTCTCATTCTGCGATGCCGCGAGTTATTAGTGGAAAATAAAGCACAAATATAGAGACAACGGCCGGCAGAGCGGAGCCAGCTGATGGAGAAAAACAACAGGCGACGCACAGGGTGATTAAAAGTTAAGTACTGAAACATCCACTTTATGTTTGTGATGCACGTACGTGTCTTCATTTACTGTATGCGCATGTAAAAAAGAAAAGTGTTCTTTTCTGATTTTACCATTACTCACTGCTTTCGCAGTTTACACAGCAGTGATTCAACCCACACATACACAGAAAAAGGCTTTTACTCTTCTAATCATGGAGTCTGATTAGTCTTTCTTGATGAATGCCTCCCTTTATACGAGGAGACAACAAACATTAACCAGTGAAAGCCCAGCGCCGTGAGGAACAGGGCCGCAACACGACATCAGCAACGTCAGTTATTGCATAAATATGTTGATTTGGGTGGAATATGTTGATGTGTTGGAGAAAGACTAAACAGGTTTGTCAGATTTGTTGAAATTCTTAAAACAGAGACTTAATATAAAATGGAAAAATGAACTAGTCTACCTACCATGGCAGCAGAACCGCTACGCACGAGCATCTCAACAGAAAACATGCAACGGCGTCAGCATTTGGACTAATCCAGTGAGTTTAGTCTGATGGTTGGTTGGTTGTCAGAGTCTTGGAGTCGTCGTCATTGTGTCCTCATCTGTTGCGTTTCAGATACAGAACTCAACAAAGACTCTGTAGATCAGATGCTAGTAGCGCACAGAGCTGCTTTCCACTGTACTCATACGTTGTAAGCAGTTTGTTTCTGCACATATAGATCTGTAAAACCAAATAAAATACACCAGTCAACCACTGACAGAAGTGAATAGCATCGACCATCTTGTGACACTTAAATGTTCTGCTGGGAAACTTGAGGACCTGGCTTCACTCATTGGTGTGGATGTTACTTAGACATGTAGCACCCACCTAGACCAGACCAGGCACCCCCACCCCATAGCAATGACACTCCTTGATGGCAGCAGCCATCCCCAGCAGGATGCAGCCACAAAAACACTTTAGGAAAAAAGTCTATAATAACTGTACTTTTGCACAAATTAATCTTTTTTTGTACTGACTTTTTTGCACAAACCACTCCAATTCAGTTTTTTTCTTCAAAGTTTTAGCAACTATTTATTTGTAGTTTACCTCCACCACCACACTGTATATACAGAATGTCTTTATATTTCTAGTTCTTGCTCTCTATATTTTTTCAGAGTATTGTATTTCTTATATATTTTTTTGTACATATTTTTCAAAACTTTCTGTATTATATATATATATATATATATCTTTTTTGCCAAATTCCATGCTACTGTGACAAGGAAATTTCCCATACGTGGGATTAATAAACATATCTTCTCTTATCTTAAAAAAAAACAAAAAAACATAAAGAATAGCACAAGGCCAAAACTGGGCCACCCTTAGAAGGTCCACGTCCGTTCTCTGATGAATCACCACAAGGTAGACCTATACAATATTAGGAAGATAGTCATAATGTTATGCCTGATCAGTGTATTTAGAAACTTAATATTTGATCCTAAACGTTCCAAAAAACAGAAGAAAACAGGATTTGCGAGGGAGTGAAGTATTTGTGTCATGTTCAAGCATTAAATATGCCGTTGACTATTAATAAACGTTTTTCACGTATAACTGCAGACATGTAATCATAATGTTTTGTTTAATTACAAAAAAGCTGTGGAACAGCCACTTTTAGATTTTCAGGTTCAGAATCCAATTGTTTAATACATCTTTATGCTAACATGAGTGGAAAGAAGAAAAGCTTCGCTGTTGCACGAGCACACAGCTAGCAGTTCATTTTTTTCATGCATTGTTTTTTCAAGTTGTGGAAGCTCATTAAAGTGATATTGTATAAATGATCGATTGTTAAGTAGCAGAGTGAAGGAGTAAACAATACACTTGTGTTTTATGAGGAAATCAAACCAAGCGTGGTTGACTATCAAGGACAGTTTCTCAAAGTTTTACATTTAACTTGCTGAAAGTGGATGACGACAAAGAATCTGAGGCTTAATTCACAATGAACAGCATCCGTTTGTGCCTCCCATGTCTTCAGCTTGAATGTGTAACTGGGCTTTCAACACACAAAGACATTTGCAACAAACTTTTTATGTTAGAAATTAAACTTTCATTTGAACATTTTGTCCGTCTCTGGAAACAAATGTCACCAAATGAGGGGTTTGGCAAATCACTGTCAAATAAAAGCAAATTAGACAGATTAAGAACTAGTGCAATGAATCGAAACAACTCATGTTGAGTTAGGAAAGCACATGTGAGATCTCCTGGGTGGGCTAGGTATCGTCTCTGTGGTACACAAATAAATGGTGGAGAAGCTTGTTGCAGATAAGATTATGTTGCTTTGTAGCATGAGTTTAAATCTTTTTGTGAAAACCAGGATATTTTCTAAACATATAAAAGCTTTGGCGCCCTTCAGAGGTTTCTACATTTCTGAATAAAATTATTAGTAGGTGTATTTCTACTTGTGCATTTAATATATTTAACATTTACATTTATACATATCTGTGAGTTGCAAAAGTATACACCGATCGCCACTAGACCCCTCAAGGTGAGCTGCACCAGATCCACTAAGTCCTGTAAATTGCTAGGTGGGGCATCCACAGACACCTCAAACCATTCCTGAACCACTGAACCATTCACATCCTGCTGAAAGAGGCCACAGCAACCAGGGAATACCCTCAGATGTACCTGTAACATCTACAGGGATGGCAGGACCCAAGGAACATTGTTGGCTGTGATGAATTGTGGGATAAATTGGTCCAAAACTTTTTGACTAAATAATACAAACAGTGAGTTTTCAGTCATGTACTCATCGGCTTTGAGAGTGGAGAGAAACTTTTTCAGACAGTCCTTGATCAGAGTTTTCTTCTTTGTTCTATTGCTGCAGCTTGTTTTCCTTGCTAAAAGTATATCTTTTCACATGTCCAGCATTTTTCTTTCATCAATTATTTGAGACATTTTTTTCTGACTGCAGATTATTTGTTCAAGAAAGTTCAGTTTAATATTCAGGTTTATTTACAGACAGCACGAATGGTGACAGTCTGGATAGAGTAGTACTCATCTTCCCATTTACTATGCACTTTTTGTCAGATTGACTGCTTATAAAGCATAAACACAACTATTACACAACTTATTACCACATCCCTCTAATTATGGACTGTAACCTCATTTACATGAAATTATATGAATAATATGTTATTGAATAAAATAATAAGAAAGTATTTGTTATTTTGAATAACCGCTGACTTGTATATGTCAAACATTAGTCAGGATAATCCCAGGTCAAAAAATAAATAAATAAGAGAGGAAACAAATATGATTTGCAAAGATTTATTTTAAAACTTCTATCTAAAATCCAGAGGTAGCAAAAGTACTCACATTGTGTACTTAAGTATACGTATGGATACTTGTGTAAAAGAAAAAACTGGTAAAAGTAAAAGTACTGATTCAACTTCTTTACTCATGTAAAAGTAAGAAAGTACTGGTTCTGAAATGTACTTAAGTAAAAACTAAAACTGATTTCGCCATAAATGAAAAAAATCATCTGTTGATAATTTTGCAAAATGAAAAAGTCTGAGCAGAATAATCTAGACTGAACTGAAAAGCTAATGATCAACAGAAATCACACCAATGTAATTAGTAGAAAGTACAGATATTTGTGTACAAATGTAGGGAGTAAATGCAAAAAGATGTCAGAAAACGAAATACTCACGTACAGATACCTGAAAAATCTACTTAAGCACAGGTTACTTGCCACCTCTGCTAAAATCATTTATCAGTCATTTGCATGAGTGGCAGGTTACGATGCTATGGGTTTTGCAAATGTGTGCATCGCATTTTTGGCACCTGATGCTGGTTTTGTTGTTGTTCGTGCAGAATCGGCACCTTTTCCTTTTGGGTGACAGGTGAGGAGGCGCAGCCGTGACCAAGCTGGCGGAGGCTGGCGTGCGGGGAAGTGTCTGGCGTCATGTCATGAGAGGTGTCACAAGTTCTCGTCCAAGTTCTTCGAGGAACAGCCTCCTCCTGTGGCACTTGCCCTGATTCCAGGTTGGGTTAATTTCTCTCCACAGCACGAAGGAGTTGAACGCAGACACATCAAGCATGTTGTCGAATAACGCCAGGGGCCAACGGGCTGTCATCCGTTTACAGCTGTATATACTGGTTAACTGCAAGAAGTCATTTAAAGATTCATTCTTATTTTCTGACGCAAAAGGTGTCTCCACTTGTTCTTGTTATAATCAAGGATGATCTAGGGCTTTTTGTCCTTCGTGGCGCTAACTGTCGTGTCCCGATGCAAAGTGCTCATGACAATCACATTTCTTCTCTTTTTGGGGCAGTAGGAAACAAGAGCATGGGTGTCAGTGAACAGAAACTGGGAAGAGAATCTGGCCCGCTCTCTCGTTTCCAGCAGTGCAGAGGGAAGCTCCGATTTGTTCTTCCTCACCATTCCCACCATGGTGAGCTTCCTCCGTAGCAGCTCCTGGCCAAGGTCATAGGATGTGAAGAAGGTGTCGCACGTAATGGTGTGTCCCTGAAGACCCTCCGTCACCTCGAGAACCACGCACATGCCCTGATTTTTCTCTGGCTGGCCATCTGCAAGTTTCCCCATGTGCACTTGCATGTTCCAGGCGTAACTGGTCTCGGCGTCGCAGGCTACCGAGATTTTGATGCCATACTTGCCAGGTTTACTCGGCATGTTTTGTTTGAAACCACAGCGACCCCTGAACGGGACCAGGTGCTCACCTACGCTCACATCAGTGCCGGGATTATACATAAGCAGCAGGCAACACACCCAGTTGTCCCACACCTCTCGAATGGTAGCGAGTTTGTCTGCGGTACTGTGAACTGCCGTGGTGTCACAATCATGAAAACAAATTACTCTAGAGATGATGTGGAATTTCTTCAGTGGCATGGTGGCACGAAAAAGTGCTCTCCCAGACTGAGCATGCCACAGGCTGGATGTAGCCTCTTTACTGTAAGCAGTTTGTTTCTGCACATATAGATCTGTAAAACCAAATAAAATACACCAGTCAGCCACTGACAAAAGTGAATAGCACCGACCATCTTCCTCCAGTTCAGTGTTCTGCTGGGAAACTTCTGGACCTGGCTTCATTCATTGGTGTGGATGTTACTTAGACATGTAGCACCCACCTAGACCAGACCAGGCACCCCCACCCCATAGCAATGACACTCCTTGATGGCAGCAGCCATCCCCAGCAGGATGCAGCCACAAAAACACTTGGAAAAAACACAGGAAAAAAGTCTATAATAACTGTACTTTTGCACAAATTAAACCAGCGAGAATCAAAAGTCCCAGGTATCCCTGCAGATCTGTTTTGTCCATCTCCTTCCAATTGTCACCATACACACGACATCCCTCCTTGTTGGTCATTTGCAGCACTATCTTTTCAATTTTCTCTGTCATGAACAACTCAAAGGTGGACTTTATGCTTTGAGCACGAGAAGTGGCATACCTTGTTGGTCCTCGGACGCTCCTCCTTCTCTCTGCACCCAACATACGTCGACGGTCACTTGGAGGAATGGAAGACCACTGAAGAGTTCCATCTTTGGATCGGAAAATATCTTTAATTTCAGGAAGCTCTTCTTCGTTGCTTGAATCCTCCCCAGATGGAGCATCATCTTCATCATTTTCAGTGACGTTCTCTTCCTCTGACACGTCTTCCTCTTCTTCTGCAGCTTCTTCCTCATCTCTCTCCACCTCCTCCTCCACAGGGCTGAGAATAAAGTCACTAACCTGTGATACAGTGCAGTTCCTCTTCATCATGCTGTCTCAGAGTGAAATGTGAAATGCCCCTGAGCATGCAGTATTTATAAGCTCTTTTCTTTTTCTTTTTTTTAGGGGTTATCATTATCTTGTACCCAATTGGAGAAAAGGCATATAACAGGTGTGAAATGAACATAGTTACAAATGTGTAGATTTGAACTTGTGTGCTGTCTAGAGGCCGAATGCATTTTACAGTGAAAGATATCCCTGAGTTGTGTGTGTGTGTTCTTGTACAGATATCTTTCTGAGGACTCGGTTTTATACCATCAGAGTGAGGACATTTGTGCATACTTCATTTTGAGGGTGTAAAGACTAGGTTTTAGGGTAATATTAGGCAGAGGTTGCACTAGACTTTTTCGTTATCTGTCATTTTGACTGACAGGGTCATAAAAGACCCGTCATAATCTATTTTTACCCGTCACTTTAATTTTTAAAAATTATAATAAATACATATTCAATAGCATTTCATTTTCATTAAAGTTTAATTAACTTCTTTCAGAACAGTATTGACTTTAAATGGTAACAAAAACAACAACAAAAGTTTCGGCTGCTGACACGTCTTGTCTTGGTACTTGTACTCGGAATGGGACTGCCAGCGTAAACAGCTCTTAGGCGGTACCGTAGTGTTTTGGTGGTACACAAATTCCATTTTGGTAGCTGTTAGCTTCATAGACATAGACCATTGACTGTTATAGACCATAGACATATGGTTAGCCGCATAGACATAAATACATAGACGCCTCGTTGAGCGCTGCCGTCTACTGGAGCGGCGTGCCTACAGGGCGGCCATCTTGGAACAGGGCCACTGGCTCCAACAGTGCATTACATCTATGGAGGAATGGTGTTTCTACACAATAAAAGTCATCATAAATCGCTCAGTTGAAGTCCGGCATCTTTTCTCTACAATCCTCTGTCAGAAGCTAGTCTGCTGATAACATTAAGTAGAATTTGTATTTGGGTAGTAAAACCATGTTTTTATCATAGCTACATGTGTGACGTTGTTAACAGATCAATACGTTTGGAAATCGGTCCAAAATTCAGCGAATGATTCTACTTTGAGATTGAGGAGTACCTCTTTCCTTCGTATGTTCATGCACCGCTGCCTCTGCTAGCCCTGTACCAAGATGGCGGCGCTTTAGGCACGTCCCTCCTCAGTCGATGCAGCGTCTATGTAGATATGTCTATGGTTAGCTGAGCGCTGACGTGTGCATCCGTATAATCGGTGTACCAGGAAATCGTGCACCGACAAAAGTTCTGCGATGTTTGGAATGCAAACGGCGATGAGAGATGAGAGCCAATTAATAAGGTCACTTGCCACCAAGTGGTCAGGGGTGTGAATTGCAATCTGTCAAAATGACAGATTGCAATGGCAAATGGTCTTCAGATTTTTCTGTCACATTAAAAAGAAAAAAAAATGGTCAGTGACGGAAAATATTCGGTTAACGCGACCTCTGATATTAGGTTATGGTTAGGATTAGGGTAAGGGGCATGTCCTCAGAAAGAAACCCATACAAACGCACATGTATGTGTGTGGTGGGGGTGGGGGACTTCTATCAGCACATACACCAGTTGACTGAGGACATCTTTCACTTTGGGGACCAAAACCAAAGTTCATTTCATTTGAATGCATGTCTGTCTTAAAACATCCACCATCCCTAAAAGTGACTTTTCTCAGATTTTTATGACTTAAGCATGTGCGTGCTTGTTCGCTGTAATGGAAAGTGCAAGAGAGTGAGCCACTGCAGCATTAAATATAGATGGCTGGGTCAGATTGACCTGGGATGCTATAAATTTTAATAAAACACGCATAATTCAACAAATACAGTCATAATTAATTTGACTTGCAGAGAGCGTAGTTGAAGTTGTGACATTACATGGTGAAATCAGGTCAAATTGACCTGCAGACAACAGAAGGGTTAATTGGTACTGCACTAAAGCAACTAATGTGTTTCAGGAGCTTCTCTGTGTTTTAATCTGTCACTGCTGGCTGAGAGAACAAGAGGCTGCTGGCTGAGTGGCGAGTGTCAGCTTGGCAGGATGGGTCGGCTGCTGCTCTGTGATCAGAATGGCAGACCAGCTGTTAGCGGCAGCAACACAACACAGCTCTTTCCAAGTCACGCAGGACCCTGCAGAGAGAAACGCCAGCGACCAGCAACCGGTATGCTTGAGTGTAAGAAAGGTAGAGGGAATTTACGTGTGCATCTTTTGTGGATGAGTGTGAGTCAGCATGTTTGACAGACGTTTTTGCAGCAAAAGAAAAGAACGTGAACAGGTGTAAGGCAACATTAAATGCGATTTTTGCTTTGCATGATAAAGAAAAGGCCTCTAAAAAAGTTCCCTCAAAAGACTCTTTTAAAAACACCTGTGAATCAGGTTCTGGCTTGTTCCAGTGCATGCTGCTGGGGATGGCTGCTGCCATCAAGGAGTGTCATTGCTATGGGGTGGGGGTGTCTGGTCTGGTCTAGGTGGGAGGTGAAGTGGGAGATCGCAAGTGTGAGTAGAAGGACTGACAGGCCTGCTAATGGCTCCGTGAGGCTTAGGCAGCACAAATTTGTCCTTTGTGTAGCAGCATGCTAACACTTGCTTATTAGCACTAAAAACAAAATCCAGTTCAGGTTGACCGGACGTCAACTGTCATGACAATGGCAGCAACTGAAAAGTCCCAAAAATGATCAGGGAGCAACTGAATGCACTATGACATGGAAGCCAATGTAAACCTGTAACTTTTTAATAGTTTGAAGTAAGAAAAAAAGGAAAAGATAAGACTCAACACAAGGACAGATTTAGCATCCGTCTACAGCAGGATGCTAGCTAACATTAGCCTCAAAAGCTTGAACGTTTACAGTTGCTTCTCAACTCCGTCAGCTGTTCCGTGTCCTTGCAGACTAATGTCTCTCATTGGTTATTGTTAAAGTACAGACGTATTCATGCAGGACTATAAATTCCATGAAGACAATCTTTAACAAATCATGTCAACCTCATGGAGCTCACAAAGAGTTGACCCAAACCACTGAGATTCATCATCGTGGAATCATGTCTTCCAAGTGGAAACGGGACTTCAAGGATCAACTCTTCCAAGTAGAAAAGTAAAAACTTCTGCATAACTTTATAAATGAACCAAAGAGGTTTCCTAAGCGTCCTTATCATCAGATGTATTATCGATATCCTGACCAGGGTAGAGGACAGACACAGTCTGAGCAGCATAAAAGACTGCTGGATAATGATTTAATTGGTGACCAAGAACACAACCAACAACCCTTGGGCAAGATATTAATCCCTCAACCAGATGTATCCCTTTGTTTGCCCCCTGCTCAGACACAGACTTGCCCCGTCCCATTGGCCGACTCAGGGCTAAACCAGGATAGGGGCCATAAAGCTGCCATTTTGGCAGGATGGATGGGGATCGGTCACCGGGCTGGAAGAGGTGGCCCACCAGAGGCCTGGCAGTAATTACAGTAAATGGATGTTGAATGGTTTCTGTGTCAGAGTTGCACGTCAGCCATAAAACACGGGTAGGTAGGGGATCAGGAGCATATACACACACCGTAGACAAACAAATACACACAACAGACATCACAAACTTGAGGTGCTCTGGATTTTGGGCTTGTTTCCAAACCAGGAGGACATTGATCGTCAGAGTGGAGCAAGGTGCTGTTGAGTGGCTTGGACCGAGGCCAACCACAAGATCCATCCTTCTGAGTGTGGAGTCACTGTCTGCAGTCTGTCACACACCATAGATCAACTCTTTCTTTAGTTTATTCTGGGTATTTAGTGGTGTTATGTATGTAGTGTTTGTTCTAGGGTCAAGTGTTTTTGCCTAACAAGCTGATGCCGAACATTCACGCTCGCCCAAATTGATCTTAACGAAACAAAAAACATCCACCTATCACTAAAAGCAACCACGTCCTTTATTCTGTACGACTTTAAGCCTTGATATATAATCTAAACGTGATTAATTAAACATAAACATAAAGGTCTGTGTGGTTTGACTCAATTTTAGAGCCAGCCTCTAGTGGACGTCTAAGGAACTGCATTTTAATTATCCCATCCTAAATGTCCTAGAGTTGGTCTCCTCTAGCGTCCTAAAGTCTGTCCTTGTCTTCCTTGTCTTCTCCTTGGTCTCCTATGTCTTCCTAAAGTCTGTCCTTGTCTTCTCCTAGAGTTGGTCTCCTGTGTCTTCCTAAAGTCTGTCCTTGTCTTCTCCTAGAGTTGGTCTCCTATGTCTTCCTAAAGTCTGTCCTTGTCTTCTCCTAGAGTTGGTCTTCTATGTCTTCCTAAAGTCTGTTATTGTCTTCATTGTCTTCTCCTAGAGTTGGTCTCCTGTGTCTTCCTAAAGTCTGTTCTTGTCTTCATTGTCTTCTCCTAGAGTTGGTCTCCTGTGTCTTCCTAAAGTCTGTCCTTGTCTTCCTTGTCTTCATCCAACGCTGCTATAAACTCCCTAACCCTCTCTGGAAGATGTTTCTCCTTGACGCTTTCTCCAGGAAACTTTTCTCTTCTTTTAAACGTTCAGTGTTTGTTGTTGTTTGGCTGCAGCCCTTCAGCCTGGGTTGATGCGACACATTTCTTTTTTTTTTTCATGGTGAATCAAGCTGGTCTCTCTTGGGAGCACCTCATGAAACATCCTATTTGCACTACGACATGTTTAGTCACATGATTTTGGTTGTACTTCTTCAATTTTCATTAGCTTTGACGCTAGCCAACCGCCACAAAAACAGGAGACGTTTTGACGCTACAGGGACGTGGTTTTGGTTTGTGTCATGCCTAAAAGAAATAACTGAAGTCTGATAACGATCCAGTCAAAAGAACAAAAAACATCTGGATCTGCCCCAATTGGAACATCCCTAGTTTGAATTCACCTGAAATTTGGATTAAAACTTTTGGAAACTAAATTAAAATATTCCAGGTTTTGTCTTTATTCCTCATTATGTAAACCTGCCGTAATGTCTTGACTGGAAAATACTACAAAGCTAAACTAATCATCAAAATTGAACCTACTGCTTATGTGACACAGAGGTATTTGTAATATTTAATATGAATAATTAACGTGCAAGATGGCTTCATCTTCAGGAAGCATTACATTTCTTTCTACGTGCATTTGCTGTAGCTTATTATCTAGCAGATGACAGGTGGTTTGAAAGCATTTTAATCTGAAACTTTAATTAAGGCCTCGCTATACAAACCGGACATCAAGTGGCTCTGGTCGGATCTGATCTTGCAAAGAAATTACACAAATTGGTGCCATTACTAAAACCAAAATTACAGTGCCGCCGAATTTCTTCCCACTGTTTTCTCTAAATAGAATAAAAAAGAAGGAGGCCACTCACAAACCTGAATGATTTCAGGACTGGAGCGCACACAATGAATGTTCAACTCAAACCATCACACCTCTCGTCACGCTATTGTTCCTTAGACAAGGCCCCCCTCCCTCCCCCAGACAAACACTTTACTATTATTCAGCGCAGCGTATGTAAATTGTCAACAGAAGTGGCAATTTTCTAGAGTTGATTTTTTCTTTTTAGAGGTCAAATAATCCTCAACCAACAGCTCAGTTTTATTAAAAATACATCATTGTTGTAGTTTATCGGTTTGTGGGGGATGACCACAGAAAATTACACTTTGAACTAATATAATAATAAGGACCTATTCACATCATTTTTATTCTTTTTTTTTTCGCCGTGTGTTGCGTGTAAAGCCGGGCCTTTTGTCTCGCCACCTCCATTTACTTTTATTTTTTTCCAGACCATTACCACCGTATCTAATCCATCTGACACCAGCTTGATATCTAAGTGGACACTCAGGGAAATCACACTTGAGGAAAAGAGATGAGATTAAGTTACTCTACTCCCAGGAAGTGGATCAAGAAGAAATTACGCTCGGCCTGTTGATAAATAAAATGATTGCGCAGAGTAGAGGCTCACTGCAGTAAACACAGAGTTGGGTTATTGATCAGGAAGACCTCACTCACTCGGATGTTGCTGAAAGTCTGCAGAAATAAAATGTGCTTTCTACTGATTCGTTCCTTTACTCTGCCTCCCCCCCTAGTGACTGGTTCCCACTAAGCTCTGACATGTCTTATCTCTCCCGGTGTCATGTTGTCCATGTTTACCCGGTGCATATTAACCTCTGGCAGCATCGCTCCAAACTGTGGCCGTGACCCGTGTCACCCTGCCAGCCTCTGCGGGCCAGAACAGAACTGACCCGAGCCCCAGACGGATCAATGACCGGCTCGGGGGGGCCGCCATTGATCAGGCCACGAAGACGGCACCGTCGCTCAATGACGCGGAGCAACAGATGCCATTTGTCTGTGCGCTGGAAATAAGACGGCGTCCCCGTCCAACGCCTATACGTCTCCCTAATGTGCCAAATGTAGAGCAAGTAGCATCCTAATTGAAGGCAAGACGCGCAGACGTGGTTTTGTGAGATGCTCGATCGATAGCGGTGATTCAATGGTCGCCAAAAAAAAAAACTCCTTTCTCACCTCTGAACAAAACCTCCTCACCTACATGTACCATTTCAGCCTGGTCTCCTGATTTTTTTTGATTTTTTTTAAACTCAAAAGAGCATGCTGCCTTTAAAAGCAAATCCATTTCTCTGCAACAAAGGAGTAGTGAGGGGTACACAACACACAGCTGTCACTAAAACATTGTGCTGTGAGGGCTGAGCTAATGGGATTGCCGTCATTTGTGACTCAGAGAAATTATAATTTGGGGGTAAAAGACTACCATCCTTTGTAATAACACGTCTGCTGAATACTTCACATGAATACTGTACCTCAGGGGTTTCCAGAAGTGTGACATGCAGCCTTATTATACTGTTACCATCTTTTCTATGTCATTAACTTTAGCTCACGAACGAGTCCCTTCACAGTGTGTAGCCTAAAAACCCACCTCATTTGTTATGTTTCCATCGTTAGGTTTAGCTCCTGCAGAAGCTCCTTAACCGTCTCCATGGAGCTTTGTGTCGCAGCCACTGAGCCAAATGCATGAGAGAAAGTTCAAAATAACCGTGTGCACTTTCACCTTGGTCTCTAGTTCTTTCAGAATCAAAAGCATTTAGAAGACTCTTTATTTTATTATATTGTAGTTATTTCAGGTTTGCAAAAAAATCAAAAAAGAAGAAGAACCAAAATCACGACTAAACATGTCTGCTGCGTGGATGTGTGGTGAGGTGGTAGTAGTTGATGAAAAGGCTGCAGCCAAACAACAAACACAACGTTTAAAGAAGAGAAAAGTTTCCTGGAGACAGCGTCAAGGAGAAACATCTTCCAGAGAGGGTTAGGGAGTTTATGGCAGCGTTGGATGAGCAGAACATTTCTGGAGGAGAGAACACAAGGTACCAGCTACCCTCTCCACACTACATTAACTTTAGGAAGATACAAGAGACCAACTCTAGGACATTTAAGAAGGGATCAGGGCTTGAAATCGGCCAATACTCAAAATTAAAAGGCTGTATTTTTTTTCAAGAAAGGCATATTTAAAGGGGAACTAATATTTTTTTACAACCTGGACCTTATTTCTGGCATAAAATACGATCATTTACTCACCCATATAACTTCAATTGGAGTCATTCATACGATATTTACATCAGTGTATATCCATATAGTGGGAGTGAATGGGGCACCGAAATGCAGCCTTGGTAGGTCAATCCACAGACCAAATATGATGATAACAGGCATCTCCAGACTCAATGGGGAACAGCACTAACATATCACAATAAAATATTGGTGAAATTAACCGAGTCTCACGGCAGATAATGTGTTATTTAGAGGCTGCGTTTCGGTGCCCCATTCACTCCCACTATATGGATACACGGATTACTCCAAATGACGAAATTTATATGGGTGAGTAAACATAAGACATAAGATGTTTATTTATCACAGAATTTTGCAAAAGATATATATATATATATATATATATACACTGATGGTGACGACTCTGAACAGGGAAAAGGTTATCAAAAAAGCACAAAAAACAAATATAAAAATGGATATCAAAAAATATACAAAAGAATAATCATACTCTGAGAAAACAGAGGGAGAAGAAATAACTAGAAAATACAAAACATTCTGTATGTACACTTTGGAGAACGGTGGAATAAACTTTACAAATAATAATTGCTTAACCTTTGAGAAGAAACACTTTGAGTTGATGATGTAGTAGTTTGTGCAAAAACAGGCAGTGCATAGCAGCTTAGTTTGTGCAAAGAGAAAAGTACAGTTATTATTGACTCAGGCTGGTGTTGTACAGCCTGATGGCAGCTGGGATGAAGGATTATATTTTATGCCACAAATAAGGTTTGTAAAAAACATTAGTTGCCCTTTAAGCCGGTGTCAAAAGCTGCAGTTCCCCAAATGTCCAATAGGGGCTCCAAAATTGAGTCAATCTGTATAGGTCATTATGTTAAAATGTCGAATTTTACAAGAGAAATAAACATGTTTACAACCTGGTATAGGTACAGTTCTTGTCTCTATAGCTTATTTCATTTTTTTTTTCTTAAATTAATCAACTTTAAGTGACAGATGGTGGTCTGCAACTGCCTTTAGCCTCAGCTCCTCTGACGCTCCATCTCTTTTTGACCTTTTTTGAATAAACTGGGAGTTAGGTAGAATCTGATCTGGCACAGTGAGCTTCAAAATTGCACTTCAGTTGAATCCTATAGGGTTTATCCATCTTTATATACAGTCAAACCACCGGTCTGGTCCTTGAAAGAAGACTTTATGATACAGAACTCATTATAATACTAATGAAACTCGATATTATTTGCTGCTATATGCACCAGCTGTTCACATGAAAATGACATATGTACACTTTCCCACAGAGCTCTAGTGGCTGCAGGAATTGACACTTGTTCGTCCGAGGCAAAGAAAGAAGCGTCAGAAAATGATTTTGTTTGATGTTCACTTTGAAATTGTTTTAATTTAAAACGGTTGTTGGATCCTTACATAAAGGGACGTGTCATGTAAGCTTCTAAATCAAAAAAATAAATCAACAAACATAAAGACGGGTACAGTCAATAGCTCTGGAGATCCTTTCTTCAGCCAGCGTTGAAGCGGTGGTATATTACAGCACATGTGACGTGTTGATAACTGGTTTTCTGACACAGAAACGATGATTGAGATCTTGATAAACGTGCAAGTCTCAGGCCTTTTTCATTTTTTGTTGTGCGGTTCGCTAAAGAGCTTAAGGGAGTTCTGAAGAACCTGGGAGTAGGAGGACGAATATAAAAGACAGAGCTGTGGGAGAGCAGGGAGCATGAGGGGATTATGATGAAGGGCATTAAGAAGAAAAGATAGGTGCCGGCAAGAGGGGAGGAAAAGGAGAACAGAGGAATGGAGGAAGGTGTGGACGAGGAGAGGAAAATAAAAAGTAAAAAAAAAAATAGAAGTGAAAGAGCCGAGTCTGAGCGAGAGCGACAGTGGGAGCGAGAGCAGAGGAGAGATGATGATTTGTGGCTCTCTCCAGCGTGCTAGCCTTACAGGAATGGCCCTCCTGGGCAGCATGAAAAGCCTCTTGATTGTTAGGAGTGGTAACTGGAGCCCCCAGCTCCTTGGCCTGATAGATTTATTTACATTTCAGCGCCTGGACCCCACTCAAGGAAAAAAAAAGAAATAAATAAATAAAAATGAGACGAGGCAGCCAGGGCATCAATATTTTGTAGTAGCGATGATGCTCCTTTTGTCTCATGCCGATGACTTAATGCTGCTGGTGATGCTGGGTAGGTACTGACTGCAGCTTTAATTTTTTTCTAAAAGCTTGAGCAGATTTGACTGCTGAGTCTAACAGTCTTTTTATCTCTAATTAACTTTAACTAACACTTAATCAATGACTGTTTCATGAACATGATTGCATTATGGCATCTGATTAAGCCCACTACAGCACTTCTCAGCTGTTGTGCCCACTATGATTACTTTCAAGTCATTCCAAATGGCACGGCCTTCACTTCAATTTTTGAAAGGCTCAAAGACATTTGTGCCGTACCCCACGCTGAGCCCAATATTAGGCCTAATGTGCAATCTAAGTTTTTAAATGGCTCTCGAGGTTTTAATTTGTGACTACTATGTAATTACTACAAATCAGCCGGTGAATGCCACGCGTGCGCTCGGCTTTTATAGGCTGCGTCTCGTCCTGCGTTATCTTCTGCTCCCCAGAGCTGCCTTGCTTAAGAGACCACAACTCTTAAGTAGGAAAAGTTCAAAGCTCAATCACTCACATTTTCCAGACGGTCAGAGGAAAATCTCCACACACAGTCTGACCTCTAAGCGTCCTGTCTGGACCGAGCTAAGTGGCATTGGGGGAGAACAGAGAATTGATCAGCAGCCTCTCCAAAAAAGAAAAGACTGCAGTGTGATGTCAGGAACATGCATGTAAGCGTTAGACTGCTGTTTCTATTAAAAACAAAACACTAGCAGCAAAAAATGCTAATGCTGCTAATGCAAGTAATCCACTTTTCTACATTTCTGCATTAAACTTAGTAGTGGAAGCCCTGAAAGTAGACCAAGAGAAAACCAATCAAATAAATTAAATAGAAGTATTACATGTGTGCATTTATTTATTCAGTAAAATGAGCTAATATTACCAATACCTTTGCATCAGTTAGAGTAAGTGCACGTATTAGGATTCCAACTTAACTTTTATGGCCAGATTAGAGTCCATCTGTGTTCAGAAGTGTTTCCAATTAATGAGGCTGAAGGGAATGTCGTTAGTTTTGCAGATATATAGCAGTCAGTATAAAGATGAAGCCAAAGGAAGTAGAGCTCCCCCTGGTGGCTGGCTGCAGTATAGGTCATAAGCTCCACCCCCTCCATGTTAGTGGGCGGGGCTTGGGCCAAAACTAAAACACTAAAATACACGTCAAGTATTTTTTTGGTTTCAGTCTTTTTAGGTAGTTAATATAACGTTCATGGATGTTTAAGTGTTTTGAATAAGATATCGATATCGTGGTTCCACCCATGCCTCATTGAGCGCTGCCGTCTACTGGAGCGGCGTGCCTACAGGGCGGCCATCTTGGAACAGGGCCACTGGCTCCTACAGATCAATACGTTTGGAAATCGGTCCAGAATTCAGCGAATGATTCTACTTTGAGATTGAGGAGTACCTCTTTCCTTCGTATGTTCATGCACCGCTGCCTCTGCTAGCCCCGTACCAAGATGGCGGCGCTTTAGGCACGTCTGTCCACAGTCAATGCGGCGTCTATGTATATATGTCTCCACCCTTGTACCGATTAGACTCTGGCTCCAAAGTCGCAAGATGGCGCCGCCCGTATCCACAGGGAAAAGCATCAGTTTGACCAATGAGAGGAAGAGGAGACGTGTTGTCCATATTTATATACAGTCTATGGATTGTAATCTATAAAGCGCGTTCATGTTTGAGTTGATTGCAGGAAGCCGTCAAACAGTGATTAACACATTTCAGTCTGAAAATATTAACCTGGAAAGACAGAATTACGTCCCACTTTCATTTACTGCATTGAACTGTGCCAGTATGTTAATAACTGGAGAGAGAATATCAAGGACGGCATGACATCGCAGTCCAACAGAATTAAGAGCAAATCATTTTCTGTGGGAACAACACAAGATAAGTCAGATGAAATATGGCACCAAACACTTACCTGCTTATTCACCTTTTAATCGATAAGAGCAGCTACTAAATGCCAACAGAATTACTATGATTATTATGATTTTTGTCTTATATGCCACGTGATAATTGCACTCGGTTTTGAATAAAGTGCAAACAAATAATGGCAGCGTGGTCAAAGTGGGTTTCTTATTTTTAAATAATTTCATGGAGGGGCTTCTCTGCAATGTTTCTTTACAGATTACAAGTTCAGACTTAGTCAGCTCATGAAATATGTTGAATTTAAGTTGAGGTTAAAATACAGTACATACTAATACAAGCTTTTTATTGGTATTTCTTCCTTACTTTTGCATAATTAGGACTTTAAATTACTTTAAGATGTTCAAACGATCCTCTACAGCTGCTTATGACGAAACTTTACTTGATGTCTTCTAATTTTATGAGATATTTTTTCCATCCTCTTGCTGTGGGATGATTTGTGTTCACGCTACAATCTGCTGAGTGATTTTTCCAAAAGTAGAACAAATAGAGCAGCAGCAGGAGCAGCTCTGGACGGGCAGCAGATATCCACGAGCAGACGGCTCTCAGTCTTAAGTGGAAGACCAGCAGCCTCTCTCCCATTTAGGATAGTGGGCTATTTAGCCTGACAGCCATTAAATATGAATTAAAAACCACACAGGCCTCTTTGCCTTCGAAAATGTCATTACATATCTTTATGGCGGCCGATTGTTGAATAAGCAGTTTGCAGGGCTCCCCTGGGGGCAAGGCTGGGGATGGGAGTGGAGTGGAGTGGAGGGAGGGAGGGAGGGAGGGAGGGAGGGGAGGAAGAAACTGGGGTGGTCAGATGAGCGCTGGAGTGGAGAGATAGCAGGATGGGATAGAGGGACAGATGGGTGGAGGGCTGAGGAGGAATGAGAGGATGAGTGGATGAGACGAAGGGGTGGTGGGGGTCTGTACATGAGGAGGAGGAGGAGGAGGAGGCATGGGAGGACGGGGAGAGCAGTGGAGGAATAACGAACAGGCAGGTCTGCTTTAACGGATGAGGCCTAATAGCAGCTGAAATGGAATCTACATTACAGGTCCTAACTGAGTGCAGTACTTCAGGGGCCGGGCCCCGAAAGGAGCAAATAATAGCGCTGGCTTGAAGTGGTGCTTCAGTTTCTCTCCAGTAGATGAGGGAGATGTGTAGGGGGGAAATGAGATTGAAGGGTGGGGAGGGTACTTCAGAGAGATACTGGCCTTCTTAGTATTTTCAGGGTTGTTAAAAATATCACAAAAGGTCAGCGTGCGCCTGGCGACTCATTTGGCCGCACACTGTTTACGGCGTGGCCAGGAAGCACCGAACCGCCGGGCTGCAATTACCCGAGCTGCACCTCCAGAACCCGCGAGGCTATTGTTGCAGAAATAAAAGACACTGCCATCGGTCTTGTCGTGTTCTTGAATACGTCTTTTGTTGCCTTAATGCAGCTAATTTCGCTCGAGCATATCTGATACACCCCCCCCCAAGACAATATAGGTTATTTTCTGTGATGCACTCATGTTTAACCTGGAGACACGGAGCTTCAAGAGGAGCAGCGAGCGAGAGGAAAATATTACCATAATGTATTCTTTATACATTCTAATGTTCAGTCAGTCAAACACCTCTTGTCAAAGTGCGCTTGTTTGATTTGGCTGCAATAAAAGAACAGTATATAAAAAAAAAGAAAGTACAGTGCAGTGATTCCACAGAGGACTAATGCTGTTTTCAGGACTGGGCTGTAATTTTACTTCTCTTTCTGCTGCTGAGCTCATTGTTTTGCAGGCTGCTGAAGAAAATCACACATATCTGCTCTGTAAAGCTCACGGCAGGAGAGAAACCAGTAGGGAAAAATAAGCTGAATGTATTCTATACAGTGTCTGGTATTCACATGTAAAACTTAATACAGAACGACAGGCAAAGGCATCTACAATACAAAAAAATAAAATGAAAAAACATAAGAAACTTCAAACATATGTAAATGCAAATAGAATAAAACGTAAAAACGAAAGACGTAATATTAATAATGAGTTTAGGCTTTTGCTTTCCTACAGCCAATCAAATCGCTTCATTTTGAACAAATTTGCATATGCAGTGAAGGCAGCTTTTAATTTTAATTAACAGGTAGCCAGCAATATAACGCCACAACCATAAACCTGGAGCAGCAGCACATGTTAGCTTAGTTGCTTAAAAGTTTAAACTGATTAAATAGCATTAAAAACATTTTTTGTAAAACTTCATATCGGATATTATAATAATAAAAGGAAAAACATTAATAAAAAAGAAAATAAAGATGTTAAAACTTGCTACCTGAAGGCTTTTGCATTCCTACAGCCAATCAAATCACTTCATTTAAGCTCATTTGCATATGCAATTATGTTGCCAATCAATTAAGACATATGCTAACAGCCAGGTAGGATGCTATTGCTCAACAAAACAAACCCGGAGCAGCAACACGTGTTAGCTGCTAATAGCTTACTGCTAATTCCTGTTAGCACACCTGAGAGCTAATTAGCTACCTGCAAACGTCACTGCTGTCACTTCAAACGCTTTAAAACTTCATATAGAGGCCAAAATCCAATCCAATTTATTGTTAAGAGCTTATTAGTAAATACAAAAAAAACTAAAATATTAAAACATAAATATGAAACACAAGAAAAGATACACAAGTAAAAATATAAATAATAAAAAGGAACAGTACATTTATAAAAACATAAATAAAAACCAATTCCTTCCTGAATGGTGCTGTTTTTTCCTACAGCCAATCAAATCGCTTCGTTTTGAGCTCATTTGCATACGCGTTCAATTAAACCGTATTATGCTAACGGTCAGGTAGCCTGCTACACAGTCAACCAACCTCAAACCTGCAGCAGCAGCAGCACATGTTAGCCGCTAATAATTTCCAGCCAACCTCCAAACACACCTGTTGTCCTGCGCGTGGTGCAAACTGTCTGTTAGCACACCTGAGAGCTAATTAGCCGCTCAGCTTCCTGCGACACATTAAACAGCTTGAAGACTCACCTGCAAATGTCACTGGCGTCACTTTAGACGCCTGTGCGGCTCTTCAGCGCTCCAGCCCCGCTCCTTAATAACCACTCTGCCTCAAACTACGGCCACGTTTGTTGAGATACCTCCTGCACCTCGTCTCCTTCTTACCTGCTGGGCCCTGCCTGCCAGCTGCTGTCAATCAAACGCAGAGACGCGCCCCCCAGCGGTGGAAAGGGGGAATGAGCATTCATGATTTCTTCTTTTCCTCTATTTGGCTGATGATAAGGAAAAGAAAAGTCATTAAAAAGATTGATTTCAGTCTTTGCTTTACATTAACATTAACTTTTCAGGTGCATAGCCTGAACCCCCTCTTATTTATCTTAGAGTAAACATAATTGCATGCTCCCTGGCTATTTCCTGGACATCCATGCATGCTCTGCACACATCCTTTACTATTTAAAACCAGATAACCAGACTTATTCTGTATAGTATTTAATTAATTCTTCTATTTTAACATTTTTCACTATTTGTAAATACTTCCATCTGCACATTTTTCTGCTTTGGCAGTACTTGCATTTTACTCTCTCACTTTCAGTTGCTGGATTAAAAAAGAACCTTGTGCAATATTTGGTTTTATGCGTCTTACATCTTATTTTTTTATTCACATATTGGTTTTATTCTGTTTGTGTTTGCAGCTGTCACTTTATGGGAGCAACAGGAGCAAAACAGTTTCCTTGAAGGAGAAATAAAATTATTATTATTCTGTGAGTGAGTTTAAAATGTAGAGACTCAGTGGAAGTGTAAAGAGTGATGCATTCAAACCTGTTCATATTTAAATGCTGTTAGAAGAATAAGTGGAATAAAATCTTCCAGCCTCAAAGCAGCGAGTGCGCTAAAAACTCAGCTTCCACCGGAGCAGAAGGACACGACGCCGTGATTGTGTTTATCGTTTCAACGGACAGCTGATTGGATTGATTGACATGTGGGCGAACGTTAAACCGATTGTCGCCGTTATTGACCATGTGCTGAAACATTATCTGCCACTATCAGGTTGTCCCGGGTCGTCTGCAAGAACAACAACAACCAAAAAAAATCTAAAAACATCCATTCAGTGCATGCAGGAGCTCCACATCCAGGACAGGACGTCTCTTTGCTGCTTGCTTGTGTGTCTGTGTGTGTGCAGCCCCCCGCCCCCCCCCCCCCCCCCAAAAAAAAATAATAAAATATTGCTTCCAGCCCTTTCCAGTCCAATCCTCATGTTCAAAACGTGCAATATTTCGGTCGAGCACCTACACACAGAGGTGCACAGCTTCACTTGCACCCTCCTTTCCCCCAGCATCGCTCTGTTTTGTGAGTCTGTGTGTGTGTGTGTGCTCTCGCTCCTGTCAGTCCACTTAAGGGCCTTTGGTTTCAGAGGAGGCCATTGTATTTCCTCCATTGCCTAGCAACCATCACCAAGGCCAGCAGTCCATTGTTGCGGAGGCTGAGCACCTGAATTGCCTGCTGCCTGTTTCTACTTTTCAAAATTGTACTGTAATTTCACAAAGTGGTGTTTCAGCATTAGAGAGAGAGAGAAAGAGAGAGAGAGGGAGGGAGTGAGAGAGAGACGTGCTCCAAATTGGAGGGCTATGAAAATTGGGGTAAGCTTCATTTGGCAGTTTCTCATGTGCATTTGCAAAAGCCACACAAACAGCGGAGAAAACGCTCAAAGCGTATTGAGTGAAAACAAACACCTGACGATTTATATTCAACCTATAGTGTGTCTGAGAGAGAGAGAGAGAAAGAGAGGAGGATGAGGAGGAGGAGGAGGAGGAGGAGGGGGAGTGGAGGCAGATGAAGGAAGGAAGGAGGAACAGAAACAGAGATGAAGAGATAGTAAGATTAGACGCGTTTACGGCCTCACAGTTTGTTGAAATGCACTTTATAGACTGAGGAACTGACAGAGAGAGAGAGAGAGATAAATCCACAAGGACGTGAAGACAAAGAAGGAGGAGAGAGAGAGAGAGAGAGAGAGAGAGAGAGGAGGGGAGATGCAGAGAGAAAAACTGAGAAAATGGGAAAAATACGAACAGAGCAACACGTAGTGGGCGGGACTTGAGCGCTGGGAAAGGTTTATGGGCTAGCTTTATCCTCGGTGACGTCACTTTTACACAGTTTCCTTGAATAGCACCTGTGTGCATGGGGGCTGTCTGTCTGTCAGTCCTGAGTAAAAACATAACCCATGCCAGCAAAAACATATCTATCAGTGTTCTCCACTGGGCAATGGAGACAGACTGTGCTTTTTTTTTTTTCTCCCTCAGAGGCCAACTCTCACTCCGTCGCCTTCAGCTCTGCAGACGTTAAAGAGCCTCAACTCCAAGTCCTTCTTTTCTTTTCAGCTAATATTATTTTAAAAGAATCTCTCTTATTTTAATTATTTATTTCTTTTTTTTAAATGACAAAGACGGCGCTTTCTTTCTTTCTGTCTTTCTTTCTTTCTTTCTTTCTCCACATGCGGTGAAAATTGCTCTTTTTATTTCTTTTTTTTTATTATTTCTTTTTCTTTCTGCGCGCCTGCAATCGACGCCCTTGTGGATGACCCCAGGTGTCTAATTCAGAAATGGTAAGTGCCAACAATTTTACCATCAGAGAAATCTCTCCCATCTCGCCGCATATCTTTGTTTCGACTTGTTTGAGATTTTTTCCTGCGCCGCCTTTTGAATATTTGTCTTTTTCTGCAACAGCCCGGCTCAAAAAAAAAAGAGAGACGTCCGCCGTTGTGATTTGTGCCTGTCTTTGCCATCGCCTGTCAATGTCACCCACTTTCTCTCATTGATTTTCAGTTGTGCAACTGGTCCATTCTGCCGCCGCATCCCTGCCTTTAACACCGAGCTGCTGCTGCTGCTGCTGCTGCTGCTGCACTCAGACGTGGCATCTTCACAAATGTGGCCGTTCTTAATTACTCACATGGAAACGCAGTGAAATTAAAAACAGGAAACGCTCATCTGCCTGCATGCACGCCCAAGACTGACATTCTGCAGATGCACGCACGCCAACATACAAGCAAAAGCACACACACACACGCACACACGCGTGCATATCATGTTTTATTGTGTCTGTGCGCTCCACACACAGATATACAGGTTCTTACGTTTAAGTTTTAGCAGATATTCTCATCGTTGTCTGGATTCGTGGTCAGGATTTTATTTTATCGTGAGCAAGGAGCTGATAATCTGTCACTTTTTCCTAAGGCAGCGTCAGAAAAGATTCTTTATTGTTTGAACCCTACGGCTAGAACTCAAGAACAAGCCGACAGTCCTGCTGCCAGCGGCTGTATCTGACATTTAACACACCTTACACAACAGAAATATGTTTAGAAGTCAAACATGCAGGGTGGTGCACTGGTGCAACACCTCAAATTAAAGTGCTTTTCTCATATGATTCAAGCGTCTCGCGGTCTGCCGGCGTTTCCGTCTCTGTTGTAAATGTCCAGCAGGAGCATTAACAAAATGGCAACGAGCCACATGGACCGACTTCAGACGTCCAAAACCCCTATTATTAATGTTAAATTATTGATTCACTGCTGACGACCTGAGAACCTTTACCATGGACCTGCAGACTTTGTGGAAGCGAGTGGAGCACGTGCAGAGATGTTAAATTAACGCAGCAGTTTTCAGCTTCGTGGAGGAAAAGATAAAATAATAAAGCAAGTCGACAGGTTGTCTGCAGATTATTCTCTTAATTAATCCATCGATTGTTTGGTGGAAATAAAGAAAATAGTGAATCATTTTTGAGATTTTAGCCTGACACTAAACTTGGTTCTCTATTAAATGACTTGCTTCTGCTTTATCTCAGTGCTGTTGCAGCCGAGGCCTTGGCTCCTGCAGAGCAAACGCTCTCTGTGCCGTGCAGCTAATTTACTGCACTGCTGAATCAAACCGAGTTCATTAACACTGACGTCAGCGCGGTGAGGGGCGAGGGACGGCCACCTCGGATCGCACAATTTGTCCCGGCGCTTGACCCCCGTGGCGCTGACCCCTGGCCCTGCTCCACGCCGTCCCTCGGCCTCGTCCTTCCTCCAGAACGTCGGGCTACTCTCATAACCCTGAGATAGACACAGACCCTGCTAAAATACTGAAGATAAACAGTCGTGTTTTAACGTTGCTAAGACGACAAAAGAAATGACTTCAAATCAAACACAGAGGCGAGATTACGACTTCCTGCGTGCAGATGCGAACAAATGAAAGATAATAAAGTAGTCACACAGAGATAACTGCAGTAATTGAAATAATAACCCTCGCAGTGCAACTCTTTTTCTCTCTCCAGCAGCTTTTTTTTTTTCCCTGACAGGCTGCCAAACGATTCATTTAATCTCCTCGGCCGCGAGGAGAAGGCCCCTCACTCGTCACGGCCAGTTCTGCTCTCAGACGGGCCGCGGCCTTCGTCCCAGACGGTTGAGGATACCGAAGAAAGCTGTGGTTTGAATGAGAGCCGCTGGGGGCTTTGTCAAAAAAAAAAAACCTTCAGACCTCCGCTGGATCATACGTCAGCTCAAGGAGGCCACCTTGAGTATGACTCGGAGCTCGGCAGCAGAAACAGAGAGAGAGGAGCGAAGAGCGTTAACACCAGAGGAGATGAAGCTGTTAATCACTTCATTTACACAGATATCTACCTGCTTCACGCTGATAGAGTCCAGAGCAGAGTGGAAGACTAGTGATTTTGTTGTTTTGTGGTTAAACTGACAACAAGTCATTGTCTCCCTCACTGCTCTGAGACACAAGCTCACACTGGGCTCTGACTCCTCGGTAAAGTTTTCAAAAACAACGCAAAAATCTGTGGAAATAGTCCAAGAGGTCGCTCATGGCTCATACGCTGCATCTGTTCATGTGTGCATTTAGTCATGATGTCGGTTTTTATCTAAAAAGAAAAAAAGAACCCATTCACGAATGCAGCCGCGGTTCAGCCGTGTGCTTTTGTAATTTGCCATCATAAATATGACGATTCATCACACGCATTTCCAAAACCACTGTGTGCAGGACATCACATAAATGTCAAATAAAATCATGTATTTTCTGGTAAAATTTTAAATTCTGGCGTCTGAAATTGTTTAATTAAAGCAGCTAAACAGGATCCATCTCCACGGAGAAGTCACGTTCCGCTGGGTCAAAATAAATACGTGAATTCACGCTTTTAAAACACAAACGGCTGCTTTTAAATATGTTTTTCCAGCCGTTAAGTGAACAATGAGTTTAAAAGGCTTGTGCACAGGAAATGAAATCTGCAGGAACTGAGGTAAGTGGTGTTATTTTTCTGTCTGTCTCAGTGTGTCTTAATTTCATCCTGTAACAAGTTGCATTTCAAACTTTCTTAACATTAAATAAAAACGCTGTGTCCACTTGCAGCTGTGGCTTTTCTTCCTTTCTTTTATCACTGATTTTATACATTTAATTTTTTTATTTTCGACCACGCTTCAGAATCAGATTTGTTGGGTTTTTCATTCTGAGTCAATAGACTCGTGAATTAGAGTTAATCTCATCACCCTGATCGTATCGGGCCTGGACCCCGGACTCCAACCTGCACAATAAGCTGCTTCATAATAATGACGATAAGATTGATCCCACACGAGGATCAATTTTAGGGGGTTAGGTGCTTGAAGATGCAAACCTGTGACCCCTCTAAGCGCGGCCCCACGGCTCCTCCTCTTCAGAATATCGACCCATGAGTGATGAAAACCCGCCGACCCAAAGGTTAGAGGTAATTCTGATATTTACGGCGGTGAGCTCCTACTACGGTTTAATTTTCTATTTTTATTTTATTGCTTGACCTCTGGCTCTTCACCAGATCCATTAAGAATCCAACACGGCTTAAAGAAGACAAAATAAAAAGCTCCAGCGTATGACTCTCAAATCCCTTTTAATGGTGACAGACAGAGGAGCAGGACGGACAAACACCAGCGTTACTGGGGGGGCATCAGGGCCTTGGTCTGGTCCACGACCTGCTTGAAGAACTTCTCCATCAGGTCGGTGAGGGGCTTGACCTGAGCGTGGAAGTTGTCGGTCAGGGGCTTGACCTGGGAGTTGAAGTTGTCGGTGAGGGGCTGGATCTGGTCCTCGATGTTGGCAATGTAGGGCTTGACCTGCTTCTGCAGCTTGGCGGCCTCGGCCTGGACCTTCTCCACCAGGGGCTGGATCTTGGCCCTGCTGTCCTCCACGTAGGTCCTGGGGGAAACAATTCATTTAGATGTGATGTTAAGGTTCAGCCTTGTGTTTTAAATGTAATTTTTCCTCTTAAATATGAACTAAAAACCAAAAACTGACATTTCCAAAGCCACTTATGGTCAGTAGTGGGATTAATTCAGCCTCTAATTTCCCAATGCATGATATATAAATGTCTTCGTCTCGTCTGCTTCCATGAAACATGATCTGATTTGTGAACAGCACGATTTATTCTGCAAATCTGAGTCAAATTAAAACATATTCCCCTCAAGAAGCTACAGACCTTTTGAGTAAAATGCTGCATCAAATGTTTAAAAATGTTAAACTGAGACTGCTTCGATGCAAACAGCTGCATTCGTCCCTTTTAGAATCACTTTGACCGTCATAACGGCATTTACAGTTTCATGTCACACCCGAAGCATTCCTCTAAACGTCCCGTCCACCAAACACAGACGGTGAGTGCAGTTAAAATCCTAATAAATCAAATTCACTGCATCCAGCCGGCTGTTACTTACTGAGCCGTGTTGGTCACCTCCAGAGCCTTCACCTTCTCCACCATGTCCTGGGTGGCGCTGGTGATGCTGGCGGACATGTCACTGATGACCTTGCTGATCCTGTCCACCTCAGCCTGGACGTCCCGCTTCACCAGAGACACGGCCTCAGAGCCTGAGGATTCAAACCCAGAAAACTTTGTTAGGACACGACGGTGAGCAGCGAAGGAGACTCAGTGAAAAGAACATTTTTGATTTTTGTTTTGGTCTAAAACGTGTCTCTTATCCTGCTGTGTGTAATTTAAACCTTTAATATTGTGCATTTTAACTTGCACAGTTAAAATAATTAAAGTTAGCTGCTTAGTAGTAGTGGAGGCTTATTTTACCGTGGGCAACAGCCAGGACAACGACAAGAGCGGCGACGAGGGAGAATTTCATGGCTGCAGATGAGCAAGATCAACCTGAGGAGAGAGGTTACAATGAAAATGGAAGCAGAGCAGAGATGTTTCTAGTCACCTGAACAGTTTTATTTATATATCTAAGAAATGCTTTCTTGTCTAGTGGCGGCCAGAGAAGGAGAAGGAGCAGCAGGACACTTACCTGGAGTTCCTGGGGTTCTTGGACCAAACGGTGACTCCTGTCGGACGGCCGTGGGCTTTTATAGCTCCAGAGCATGAGTCAATCAGCGCTAAACACAATCTGATCAAGAGGTGAGCTGACCAGGGGGGAGTGTAATCTCTGGAAGCGCTGTCACATGAAACAAAGTCCACCCAGGCTGAGGAGTTGGAAACAGAGAGATAGAGATTCATCAGGACTCTGTGAAAGTACAATAATCTCAAGTACTGTATGTTAAATTAACAGGCAGGTTCAAAAACATTTCAAAATCATTTGAGAGTGTTTATTTTTGCCTCTACGAGTAAAACTTAGCTCTTTTTTTGGTTTTATAATGAACAACATTTTATTTTAGTGAATACCAGTTTCACAGCACAAGTGAAAGAGCTGACTGCGTCTTCAGGAAGCACATAAACGCCTCAGAAACTGAAAGAAAGGATAAAAACACGTCATATTTAGCTTCAAAAAACCACAAAAGAGTCAGCAACACAAACAACGCCATAAAGATTTAAATTCTCCAACTGTTTTTCAGTAAATTCCTGAATAAAATATACATTTTTGCGTGTTTTTAAGTTTTTCAAAGATCCAGATTTTCTTCATGCACACTGTTGCTCATAAAGTTGGTATAATTTTGTTTTCAGACACATTCCTGTTTATATAAATCATATTGTCACAATCATTCCAGGAGAAAAAGGTAAAAAATGTATAGTTTTATTACAACTTTTACAACGGTGTACTTTATATAGACTTTATATGTTTCGCATATGTATTTCTTATCTCTATATTTGCATTTTTATATCATAATATATCCTATTTGCACTATAAATAGATTGTTTTATCCTTATTTGCTGTTTGTTTTGCCCATATTTCCATATCCTCTTATATTGCATATATGCTTGTTATACATTTCCACCTCTTTATACTTTTTATCTTGACCTTTGTTCATACTCTGAGGTGAGCGCTCTTCTTCTTCTCTGGTGCATTGTTACACCAGAACGCGAGGCTGGGGACTGTGTGTCTGTCCTGGTGTCGCTATGGCAACCTGCATTTGTTAAGGTAGAGATTCTGGAGTTGGACACAAAGAGGACGTCAGTTGATGATTGTGTTAATTGTTAAAGGTTTGTGCTGTGGGTTTGTCTTTCATTTTTGCAAAATAAATAAATTGATGAAGTCTGTGTGTTTGATATTAACTCTGAGGTCAGAGCAACTTGGGAAAAGAAAGAAAACGGTTGTAGTGTTAAAGGACACGTGTTCTGTCAGGCTGCAGACGTAGCTGCATGCTAACATACTAACATGCTAACATCACAGTTTAAAGTTCAGGTAAACCAGTTAGCTTAGACGCTACAGGATCAAACGCTGCAGCACAACATTTCAAACATATATGTAAAGATCTTCAGAGTCTGTGCATCTTCAGCTGATCTACACAAAGTCCACATCAGTCGGACTTAAGTGAACCCACCACATGTCACATCACACACATTGATCGAGCTGTTAAAGGCTGAACTGTTAAAAACAAACAAAACTACTTAACTCATAATCAAACCATTGTCTTTGTCTGATTAATCACTCAGACACTGATACAGTTAAGTGAAACCGGCTCCAACATGCTGACACAGAATAGATTAAAAATAGTAGATGCAAGATGCTGGAAAATAAAAGAATAAAAAATAATGAATGTGAAAAAAAACAGAATGACACATAATACTCTAGATCTGATCAGTCACAAAGGAGGATGCTTTTTATTTGCTTTATGTCTGATTTCATTGTAATTATTACCAAGAGTGTTTGGTTTTATTGCGTTTAAGATAAAATAAAAAGTTGAATGACAAAATTAGAAAATAAAACTTATTAAGAAAAACTTTCACCTGATATTTGTAGCAATTTGAAAACTGCCCACAAGAGGGCGACATTATACAAGAGAAGTGGTCAGGAATTAAATTCAATTCAGTTTTATTTATATAGCGTCAATAACAATACAAATCGTCTCAAGACGCTTTACAAAACCCGGCCTGAAACCCCCAGAGCAGCCTGAAGGCGACAGTGGCAGGAAAAACTCCTTTTTAACAGGAAGAAACCTTGAGCAGAACCCAGCTCATATGGAGGGACCCATCTGCCTAAGGCCAGCCGGGTACAGACAGAGAAAGAGAACAACGAGAATAATATCTGAAATACTGCTCTCTGCTTTAACTTTTATTTTATCTTTACTTCCTACTCCTGATATTATTTAAGCGTTGTCGTAATCTGTGTTAGTTTCATGTCACCAGCTCCAAATCACAGGACAAAAAAACAGAGCATAACTTTTGTCCTGATTATTATTAGATTATTAGACTTTATTCATCCACTGCTTGGTGGCAGGAGCTCAGATGCACATGAAAAACACTCTTAAGAACCACAAGTAAAAGAAAGAAAGTCAAATCTAGTAAAATAAATCTAGTAAAATGCAGAATTAGTATTTGAACAATTGTACAAAAAATAGAGCCGGCAGAAAATATATTGTATACATAGGAATGATAATAAGGTGCAATAACATGACATGGAGTTATGTTGTTGTTGTTCAGCTGGATAGAGTAGAGGATGAATGACGTCCTGTAGCGTTCACTGTGGGAGTGGATCTAGATCAGTCTGTTGGAGAATAAGCTCCACTGTCCCTCTATAGTTTGGTGGAGTGGATGAGATCCTGCTCCCCCATCAAACCACAGCAAAGTAAAGACTGGTAGAAAGTCAACATTAAAAGACCTGAGCTTCCCCAGGAAGTAGAGTCTACTCAGGCCCTTCTCGTCCACAGCATCACTGCTGTCCCTCCAGTCCAGTCTGATGTTCATGTGGATTCCTGGTACTTATAGTGGTCCACTACTTCCACCTCCAGGCCCTGGATGGTGATTGGGTCTGCTGGTGTTCTCTTCCTCCTCTTCCTCCTGCTGACAACAGTTAGGAAGCTGTAAGCCTTTTATTTTCTTAACGAAACTAAAAAGCTAATTTATTTTTATTATTATTATTATTAACAACAACAACAACAACAACAACAACAACAACAACAACAACAATAATAATAATAATAATAATAATAATAATAATAATAATAATAATAATAATAATACATATTTAAAATAATAATAAAAATATAAAACTATGCCTGAAATCCTTGTTCCGGTTCAAATTGCTTTACACACGTAAACGTCGGTAAACGTACAGTGCTGCGTTTACGTACCAAACTGGCAACTTCCGCCCAAACATTCACGCTCTCTTTGCGTACGCACGTTGCGTTGGATAGGCTCACACACACACAGAGACATCATGGCGGACGTGTTGGACCTTCATGAAGCGGGAGGCGAGGACTTTCCTATGGATGAGGATGGTGATGGTAACAATAATTACATTTATTTGCTACCACTGGAAGGTGTTTTATAATCGCGGCGGTCAAATTAAATTTAAAATTCTGAGGTTTCACGTTACAAGCGTTTGGGCCGTAAACGCAACAAATGCTAGACTGCGTGGTAGCAAGGCCTTAAATATGCTAATGCTAAGCTAACAGCGTACTGTGCGTTCATTCAATCGTTATATGCAACTTATATAAATGTCTAAACGCTGCTTTTAGCCTAATACGTCCACACTTTGTTATTAAATACTTATTTAGTCTCGCCTTGTTTGTAAGCTAGACCAGCTGACCTGGATTTATACATTAAAACGGAGCATTATTAGCCTCCGCTAGCATGCTAATTTAGCTAGCATCTAGTTGTTTTCACCGACGACACCACAGAGAGCGCAAAAGTTGGGTCTGTTTCGGGTTCGCGTAGCAGTAGTTTAACAGAGACAGTGAATATAAAATATACGATAAAAGAGTTTAAATTTGGGTCAAAGTAGACGAACTGCAGCCTGACTCTGAGCAGCATGCAGAAGCTTTAACTTTGTGATGTTTTCCCTCCTCAGAGAGCATCCACAAGCTGAAGGAGAAAGCCAAGAAGAGGAAAGGACGAGGCTTCGGTTCAGGTGAGTTACCTGTGCTGTTGGTTCAGCCCATCTCTTACTGAAGCTCTGTAGTTTTTGCCCTTTAATAATTGTCTGTGTTTCTGTTACCAGAGGAAGGAGCCCGGTCCAGAACCAAAGAGAACTACGATACTGTGGAACAAGACGGGGACGAGCCCGGCCCCCAGAGATGTGAGTTCTGCAGCTCACATTGAAGTAGTTATTTAACTTTTGTCACCCAGGTTACTGTTAATTATGTTTGTTACTGAAGTGAAAGATCAGTAAATGCAACCAAACAGTATTCCTGATCACTATAAGATCTGAGATGCTTTAGGATCGTCCCGTGTGTTCAGAAAGTTGCAGCAACGTGCTCGGCCTGGATCATTATCAAGTCTCACAAACATCTGCAGTTTATTTATCAGTCCATTAGAGCAGACGGTCCTTGAATTGATTCTTTGGGATGCTTCAGCTTTGTATGTCACTTAAAACTGTGCTTGTTGTTGGTTCCAGATATTTGTGGCATTTTCACAAGATTGTTTAACATATTTCATGTGTCTTTGCTCTGGAATCCAATAATCTGAGATGGATAATTTAGATCAGCTGGTGAGCAGGTAGTAGTAAGCTGGACATTTTACATTTTCATCACAATTACTATATATTTAGTGTATTTATTTCCAGATCAATCATGCAGCAACTTATCTTTTATGTAACATTTAATTTAGCTTCAAACGATTCCCCCAAAGCAAACTTGGCCTCAGTAGCTTTGTATCTTGGTTACTAGCTGACTTATCCGTGTTACTTGTCTCTTCTTGCTGTAGCTGTGGAGGGCTGGATCCTGTTTGTGACCGGTGTACACGAGGAGGCCACAGAGGAAGACATCCACGACAAGTTCTCAGAGTTCGGAGAAATCAAGAATCTGCATCTCAACCTTGACCGTAGAACAGGCTACCTCAAGGTGAGACGTTAGAACCCTGAGCCAGTAGCACAAACGCATTAAAGCAATCTGATCAAAGTATTTCTGTGTCAACACTGCAAGTTCACTCTTGTATTAGTTCCACTGCCAAACATCTAGTCTGCTACAAGCGAAAAGGGCAGAAACCAAACACTGCATGCACCATAACTTGATTTGAAAGTGAGTCAAATTAAATAAAACGTCCTCTTTCTGACTAATCGTTAAACAACGTCCTATAAATCATCTTGACAGCTTGAAGTAATTTGGTAGCTCTCTGGAGTGACTGATTGAATCAGTGTGCATCTTCAGGGCCTTCCATGGGAGCTGGGAGAAACTACTAAAATATATTAGCATGACATATCTCTTTGACCCTTAATAGCGACACGCACGCTATAAATAAGTTTATAAAGAGAATATGATCCAGTGAGGCAAACGTCTAAATGCTTTAGCTGATTGTGCACAGAGGTGAGGCGCCACATGTCGAGTTGACCCGGCCAGAAAATCTAATTTATCACATTCAATTTCTAGTCAGAGGTAATGTCTGCTCTGATGCGCACATCCCCAAAAATAAAGCCACGGGGACACAGACCCAGACAGCTGTGATCGGTCTGTAATGTGACTCATTGCTTGTGTTCTGAGTGGACCTAAGCAGACCTCTTATCTGTTCATCCATGTTTATTAACTTCAGCTATGAAGGGATTCAGATAAAATAATCTAAACGTGTAAATTTATTCTAAATGGAGAATAGTTAGAGATCATCTAGATTTAAATCATCTGGCTGTTTAAGATTTAGTTTTGTTGTTGTTTGTGTATTCTGAAACGGGTCTTAACTTTCCAACAAAACCTTTTTTCTGCTACTTATTAATGCCTGTGCAGGAAAAGACAAAATAAAATTGAGATTTTGAAAAGTTAAATGTGATATTGAGACACAATGGCCTTTTTGTGTCTTTATGCTGATCAAATATACACTACTCTTCCTGTCTTCAGCCTCTAGGTGGCAGCATTATGTTGGTTATGGAGTAAAAACATTCCTGAAAGCTCTCAGTCATGGAGGATGTTCATTTTCATTACAGGGTGTTTGGAGATGAGACTGATAGTCTTATTATTGTGTTAGTGTTAAGTTCAGAGGTTATTTGCCCTGTAATTTATTCTGCTGTCTTGCTCTTTTTTTATTTTAGGCCAAAATTAAATTAAGTCTGACATAGATATGTAAATAACTTTCATCTTTTCCTGTTTCCTGTCCTTAGGGCTACGCGCTGGTGGAGTATGAGACGTACAAAGAGGCCCAGGCGGCCATGGAGGGACTGAACGGTCAGGACATGATGGGTCAACCAATCAGCGTAGACTGGGGATTTGTCAGAGGGCCCCCCAAGAACAAGAGACGGTGAGGGCGGCGTCTTTGACAACTCCAGCAGTACATTATTTTTAACGGAATTTGAGGATTGTATTTTACGGTTATCAGTTACTCCTTTATGTGTGTAGGCGCCAGAGTTATCTTGATTCTGAATCGTCTTTATTGCCACGCATGTTTGGATATAGATAAAAAGATAAGATACTGTTTTATGGATCACGCAGAACGGTTGGTAAAAAAACAGGATCAGTACAAACGATTAAACAAATAAAAAGTGCATCATTTAAATTCTCTAACACGGGCAGAAGATGTTGGAGCAGAGTGTGATATCAGATCTTGATTGTGTTGTTTTTCAACAGGGCTGGCGGACGGAGACGCAGCAGAAGTCCAGACAGGAGGCGGCGTTGAGGACTCGTCTTCTCGTCCCAGGAAACTTCAGAAATTCTTGTACAATATTTTTTGTTGTGCGATGACCATGTGTGATTTCAGATATTGATACTCAAACAGATAAATTGTTCTAACAGCAGCATTTAGCAGGTCTTTAACAGGTTTTGTTGTGTAACTTGCTCGTGCTGCTGTGTAGAAGGACGTTCAGATCCTGTTAGTTTGTTTTTACTTTCAACACAAACCTGTAGGTAGGACGGTGTTTAGGGTTTTGCCTCAGAATGTTGTTTCGTGCATTTTATTCTTTGTAACTTTGGGGAATTAAACTTTTTTCTTTTTTTTAAAGCCAATCCTGTGTCCGGGTTTTATTTAGCATTGCGCATGACGTAGTGTTTACATCATGCTGGATGACCTCACCCAGACGGTGGGGACAACCCAGCTCCTTCTTTTTTTGTGTGTGTGTGTGTGTGTCCACTCTGAAGCACCTGTCAGTCCGGCCCAGGTCCCTCCCTCATAGGCTGCCTGCACAAAACCCCTGGCCCCTTTTTCTCCCCCGCAGCCAATTGGCAAACGAATGCCTTGTACTCTGTAGCTCTCATTTGGTGTTTACTCTACTGAGGAACATCGGTCAAAGACCCCGAGCATGCCCATTGGCTCCTCGCATTGTCAATCAAATAACCCCTCTCTACGCGATTGGTTGATCCCTCTCCAAAGGGGGCGGGGCTAATTATTCGGTTGACGTTGTTGTTGTAAGTGGTGGAGAGAGAAATTACTTTGTCGGTGGTGGTCCGGTTGGGGATTCTACGCGTTATACCACCCGTTAAAGATGCTAAAAAGTTAAAAACCGCCGGGGTTGGAAACGTACATGCTTCTCACAAGTTGGTGCTCGCAGGAAAACTAAATGGGACGATGAAAACAACATCTGCGAGGCCGCCGAAGGTAAGCAGTAAAGGGATACTCCAGCTACTAGCGTCAGCGTTAGCTAACGTTAGCTTCTGATTAGCCTGGCTTCAAGTAGCCACTTGCTAGCCAAACGTTCCGGGTTCGGTCTATTTACCGACAAATTTCACTTATTAATATACGTATTTTAAATGAGCTTTAGTGCACACGCATGTGAGGATTTTAAAAAAGGTTAAAACATCTTCTAAATAAAAGTTAGTGGGCTGTGTGTGTGAATGCTGCACGAACGGCGTGCGTTTGAACGCCTCTCACAAATGCGTTTATGTAAGCATGTGTATTGTTCGTTGATATTTTGTTCCGAAGAATAGTCATAGCCAATAATAGCTGTCTCGGAGTCAACACTGAGGACAAGACATCATCATGTAGCTGCGTCTCTTTATTTATTTTGTTTGTTGCAGGTCTGGAGAGCAGGTTGTGGAGGATGGGGAGTAGATGTACGTTGAATATCAGTTTCATTTATTCTCTTTGTTGTGCATTTGGGGGTTTTATTTACTGATTTATCTATTTAACTGACATTTTTAGAGTCTAGCTTTCAAGAGGGAGCTGGCAGTCACGATCCAGATTACCACAGCACCGGTTTTATTTAAGGTGCATGAGTGATGTAACGTTTACTTAAAGCACCAGCTTAGAGGAAACTACCAGAGCTAACTGTTGACACTCACTCACGTGTATTGAGCTAACTTCTGATCACAGCGTCCTCTTTCATTGAGCACACACACATATATATATATAAAGTGGATGATTTGATAGAAGTAAGTCCTACAGATGTGAGTCCTGCAGGTCATTAGGTTCAGAGCTGGTTTGGGGTTTGTTTTGCCACCATTCCCAGCAGCATCACCACGATGAGGAAGGATTGCGTTACGCTTTGCCTTGAATTATTCAGCTCCTGTAGTTGTGGACTCTTTTGTGCACTGGGACAGACACTGAACATAGAAAGTAGGACAGAGGTGCAAGTTCCTCGCCGCTTATATTGCAAATCTGCAAAAAGAAGCTTGATAGTCTCCAGTCCACCTGTACTCATACTTTCCAGCGTCTGCAGGAGGGTGCCACCCTGTGTCGCAGTGTGTGTGTGTGTGTGTGGAAAAGTTTGGACTTATACAACACCGGCGTACAGCATTCTGCGAGTCTAAACATCTAACCCGTCCCGATTGTCCACGCGGCCTTCATCAAAGCTGCCTTGTCTGCTCCGGGATCCACCGCCTATTTTCATGCCGTCACGCACAGCGTCTGTGAGGCGGTGTGAGGTTTGCACTGTGAAGGCTTCATTATGCAAGTCCTCAACACTTCAAGGAGCATCTTATATCGATGCAGAGAGCACACAGAGCACCTCGGGCGGGTATTTAAAGTAGCATCCCTTTTCCTGTGTGATTCAGATTCAAATAGCTGGCAGGGTGGCAAAAGGAAAAAAACAACAACACACCGTCTCTGCCTTGAAAGTTCTCAAGATGATAAATGCTTTATTTGTCAGTTGTCAACCTGCTGCCAATGACTCGGAACAAAACGGGACCTTTTTTTCTTACCATTTGAATTTAGTACATCTAGATGTAAATGTTGTGGCTTGCAATATGCATCACATCGGGCATGAAGATCTCGAGCAGTATTCAAATGGGCTACGGGTCAGTTTGTGGCAGCCTCGGGTAAACGTGACACATGAGTGATGAGGAGATCTTAAATGATTGGTGACTTCTGTGTAGACACTTGCCACGCCTGTGCAAAAGAACTGTCACAGAGTTGGCATCTGGAGGTTGTTAGATAATATTTGCATTTTTTTATGCGTGGCAGTAAATAAGTTTCTGTTTTGCAGAACGGGAAGTTTCGGTTGTTTGTCTTTCTGGTGTTATATGATCTTTCCAACCCTTAATATCTTTAACATTTACCCTGCAGTTTTTCTGTGCCGGCCATCTGTGGCTGTGTTTTCACTGCCTCGGTGAATATAGTGTTTCACAAGTAAACCGTGCTGCTTCGGCAACGCTCAGGGTATGAAAATTTAAATTTGTCTCTCGCTGGGTTCCCCCAAACAGCTGCTGACTGTCTGCACGACTGTGTGTGTGTGTGTGTCAGGGATCCAGTGTCGGTTACAGAGCCAGGCCCATTTGGCTATGAAGCTATTCCCACAGGATCTCTAAAACATGGTCAGATTAATAAGTAAGCAGATGAGTGCTTCTTCAGGTTAGTAGGACAAACACACGACTTTTGTGTCAAGTGTGAATTTTCCACTCAATTTGCAGCTTGTAACGGGCAATAAAGCACGAGCTAAGGCTGCGTCTTTTATTTTGTGCGCTTGGCGGTGTTCGTAATTGTCAAAATAAGTGAAATTAAATATTGTAAAAAGCCTCACATCCACACAGTCGTGCGTCTGTGCTCTTATCTCGAGGTGGGACGGCTCATGTAGACGGGAACAGATGTGAAAGGAAAGAGAAAACTACCTCGGTCCCAGCATTGCCACATAGAGACGGGGATCAATAGGTGGCTTGTCTCCGAGAGGTCTCTGTGTCCAGACAGCGACTCATAAAACTCTTTGGAGCCCCACCCTCCACGGCATGGCTGGTTGCCTGCCAGTCTTGTGACACAGCAGCCAGCCAGTGCCCGGAGGCTGTTTGTGTCAGGGAGGAGAGACCCAAGAGCTGAGGCATCTACCTGGGAGCCAGCAGCTGCCTGACTCAGAGCAGCATGCGGCGGATAGCAGGCCGGATTACGTTGAGATAATTCACACCAGTTGTTATACAATAGAAAGTGGCTGCAAAGTAGGCGGCAGCGGATATGTGAGGAAAGATATAGCCGGATCGTACCAGCCGAGCAGCCATAATCCAATACAGCAAGAGCTGCCACTCCCATCAGAGAACCTATGGTAACGGGAGCTTACTGGATCAGTTACTGTCTGCTCTTCACCTTTTCCTCGCTCCATGCAGCGCTCAGAATTGATCACGACCTTACGTTGCAACAGCCTCACAGTTCTGTCTGCGCTGTCAGAAATGTTGGCTCAGCTTGTTAAAATAACAAAGCTGGTAACGCTGAGGGAGAGGTGTCAGAAGTGTGTCGTCATTTTCTCGTCCCAGTGTGGATGAAGTTGTTTTAGCACGAGCTTTACTCTTTTGTGTTAGTAATTATTCAGTTATAGATCAATGCATTTGTCAGGACATTAGCTCTGGGAACATGAGATCACTGGTAGGGATCTGATCTCAAACAAAACAAAATCTCATGTGCACTGTCACAGTTAATGTAGAGTGGAGAGGGTAGCTCGTACCTTGTCTCGTCTACTCTCTGCACCGTCTGGAAGATGTTTCTCCTTGACGCTGCCTCCAGGAAACATTTCTTTTAAACGTTCAGTGTTTGTTGTTGTTGTGTTGATGCAGCCTTTGTCTGAGTGGACTCGCCGTATTTTGATTTTCTTTTTTTGTGGCAAAACAATTTGGTTGTCTGGAACTTGATTTTTGGCAGCTTTGAATCTAGACGACTGTCACTAAAACGAAAGAAGAAGCAGAAGGAGTTGTTTTGACGCTGCAAAGATGTGGTTTTGGTTTATAGCAGACCTAAAATAAACAACTAGATCAATGCATCTGAAGTACAGATGATAATTTGACCATAGAAAGATGTCAGGATACTCACTTGAGTGTGTTAAAATCAGAGAACGGATGCTTTGTCTGTATATACATAATTACATGCCGATTAAAGCTGATTTGACTTGATGATAAATATATTTTTCTCCTCGTGTGATTGCCTTTTTTAGTTTTAGATCCATGCATTTGCAGTAGAGGTGGTTACTTTGCCTTAAAATAACGTCGGCACATTGCAGGGAGGTTTTTAGATGATTAGCTTTGGGAACATGAGGTCAGTGGTCGCACGTACTTCTCCCTGGGCATCGTGCATGGCTGCCAGCTGCTTCAAGTGTGCTCATGTGCATGTGGTAAAAGCACAGAACTGATTCTTTTTGGGTATCTGGACGTGAAATATTGCCCTCCTCATGTGATGGCCTTTTTTGGTAAACAAACTACTTCTGCTTTCGCCTGTATCAGTTTTTATTGTAGAATACTTCATCAAGAACATACGATACTCTGCAAAAATCCGTTTTTATAGCTGACAAAATAGACAAGGTAGTTTTTCATAAGACGCAGAAGAGAACAGTTGACGGATGTGTTTGGAGGCAGGAGGTGTTTTGTGTGGCTTTCACGGTCAACCTTCAGTTTCTCATGAGGTAATGTTTATTCCAAAGCATACTGAATAATGATATTTATGCCAGTCATTTCCGTGCAGACCAGAGGACATCAGTGTATCCGGGCTCGGCCCTACCCTGCCCTGTTGATCCAGGACAGCAGGAGTAATCCCACACACAGCCCTAATGAGGAGCCTGTCACCCAGCATGACATCACACAGGGAGTGACGTGAAGTCGCCCTGCTGTGTACAGGGACTGGCCTGCAGCACGTGGGGATTCACATGAGCATTAGTCCCGCCCGCCTGCAGAGACTGGTACTCGTTTAGCCGCTAGCTTTCGATGTAGCCGTCGCTTGGTTGGCTTCACATTCAGGCTGACTTAGCACGAGTACAGCTTGAATGTCTGAACCAGCCCCGGCTTGTAACGTGGTATAGATCCAGTTTGTTTCCAGCATTAAAGCAGATTTAAACCTCCCTTACAGCGCTGTTTTGTTTTGCATGAGTGGAACAAATGTGCTTAAATCTAAAAAAAAAAAAAAAAAAGTTAGTGTGGAAGAAATGTTTTATACTCCTCAAGGGTTGATATGAAAATGAAAGCTGTAGTCTTCTCAGCTGCCTTTTAAATGCGAGCTGTGTAATAACACACTGTTTATATGCAAAGCAAAAAGGATATTTTGGCATCATCGACCAAACTGTTTAATGGTGAATGGAAAAACTGAATACATGTAGAGAACAGCTGTAGGGGCATCAAGTGTCTGCGTTGTATGAGGTACAACTGCACACATATACTAATACCACTACATGTCAGTGATGACTATTTTACCGTTTACTCCACGTTTTAGCTCTGCAGACTTGGTTCGATAATGAAAAATATGTTTAAAGCAGCGCTATCAACTCGTTAATGCAAATTCCTTTTAGTGCCGTTAAGTTTTATTAACCTGCAGTCAACGCACACATGTCCTGTTATTACGACCTCGGCCTAAATCGTAGTTTCGAGACAGGAAATAGGGATGTGCGGTATTTTATCTTTTACGATATAGCGTCAGAAACTTTTCCCACAGTAAGAATATATCATCCCAGCCCGAACACGTGTGGAATATTCCTAAACGAGGCTCCACCTGCACTATCTGGAACTGGTTTTAAAAAGTCTGACGCCGAGCAGCAAATTACAACATGCAAGGTTTGCAAACAAATAGTGCATAAAAAGGACAGTAACAGCACTAATTTGTTCCACAAACACAAGCACAAACCAGAAGATGAAGAAAGACAGAAAATGAGCAAAGATGCAGAAGCAGCGTCGACTTCATCCAAAGAGTCCGGAAAAAAAAAAAACAACTCGGACAAAACTTGCCGATGCATCGTAGTCAAAAAGATTAGCCTTATTTATCGTCATTTTTATCGTTACCGTGATAAATACCAGAACTTTATCAGGATAAATTTTTTAGTCCATATCGTCCATCCCAATCAGGAAGTGACCAATCAGCTGTAGCACTGTGGAAAGCAAGCGGAATCTGAAGTGTGGTCGTTTCTTAAAGTCAGATTTTAAACTTTTAATCTAACAGCAATAAACATTTTGACTTTATATACGTCTGCTGCATCAAAACTGCCACAAATCCCTAGAGGAGAAGGAGAAGAAGAAGAAGAAGAAGAAGAAGAAGAAGAAAGCCGAAACACACGAGAAGTGATGTTTAAAGGTTTTGAGTTTTGAACGACACACGTTCATCTTCAAAGTCCTGTCAGATGCTTTTCTCTGGGAACTGAGCAGGAGATGTTGCTAACACGCTTGATAAATACATTTAATTTTACACAAGTTAAATATTTTAAATCTACTTACAGACAAAACTAAATAACACATGTTGTGTTATTGGGCTGTATTGATCCTGAGGGAGTTCTTCTACCTTTATCGATGCGATGAACACACTAGTGCATCAGTAAATAAAATCCAATACATAAAAATGCGCTGGCGGGCTTGTCATCCATCTCATCGTACTTGGTGATTTGACTTTGCTGCCGGTTTTTCAGCTTGTCTTCCTCCTGAATGTGCACCAAGCTGCTGTAATTTTTAAGCAGCTGGAAAACGAAGAAAAGAAAACTCATTGATAGAATAAAAACACCACAAACCACAGAGATAGTAGTAGTATTATCACGGGACTTCTGTGTTTGGGGAAATATGGTAGATGATTTGTTGTGTAATTCTTACTTTAATACAGTTTGGACACGATTACGATCACATAAGAAACTATAAGACATCCCCAGATAGCTCTAGTCCCGTGTGAATGAGTGTTGAGATCTTTCTCTCGTGTTTAACATTTGTAAATGGTTAAGATGTTGATTTGTTTTTATTTAAATAAGTTTTTCCTTCTGCATTACACAACAACTACACGGCAAAGCTTTTCAAACCCAAATAAATATCTTGTGGTTTTGCAAGCGGACAGTTTGTCCCTGCATCTGAAATCACTTTGTAAACGGTTTTAACTGAGGAGCGAATGTGTTTGACCCTTTATTACTGCACAGTCACAACACATATTTTGCAATTTATTGGGGTTTTTCTTTTGCTAATAATTAGGCGGGCCATGTTCAGAGGTTTGCGGCTAAAAAAAAAAAATCGATGAAGAGGCCGTCGGGGCCGAATGAGGACTTCTCACCCACAGAGTCTGGAGTTTGTGCTGGCAGCTGTCCGGAATAAAGAAACCAACGCATAATCTTCACCAAGAGAGGCGATTTATCCGTCTGTCTCTGTGCCGCTGTCTGTCAGAAGCAGAACAGCACTTTCCACTGGACGCTCTGCAGCTCTCCTCTCGCTTTCTCAAACAGCAACGCATTGATGATTTAGCTTCCACCTCCCTCGCTCACATCGAGGATCAGATGCTGTCGTTTTTCTGCCGTTTCTATCGTCCGTCCATCACCGTGCACAATGTGTTGTTGTCTCTGTGTGGAATGTGGGAATGCCACTTGCGGTCGCCGCTAAAGCCCTCTCCACGGCAGCCTCCTTCATGTGGCTGTTAATTAGCACTCCTTGACTGGTGGTTACCGGGTCTGGCTGCAGTGGCATGTCCCTGCCACAGACCAGGGACCTTCTGAGGCCGGCTTTGATAAGACGGCTTGAGGCGGGCCTCTAACATGTTTTTATGAAGCTGTCAGTGTCTGTTTTCTACTAAATCGTCCTCTGGAGTCGAATATGAATATATAAAAAAACATTTTTACACTGATATAGGGAATCTTTTAGATGCCTTGTTGTTTTATTGGTGGTAAAACTAGCATGTCGCAAAAAAACAAAGTTCAATCAGCAGGACAAGAAGCTGAATACCAGGTCCAGATGTTTCCCAGCAGAACACTGAACTAGGGCTGAGCGATAAAACGATAAATATCGCAATAGACACGTGGTGCATATTAATTGGCTCTTGTCTCTCTTGATTAGTAGTGTAAGAGTCGGTTAAGTTTCGTTTAGGCCGGGCATACACTGTACGATATTTTAAATCCTTTGATTCAGCTCCATCTCAAACTGCACGGCCAGATCGCTGAGTTCAAAAGTTCACAGCCTACGATTCATGTTCTCACACTATACGGCCTGATGCTCACACTGTACGTCCACATACCACACGTCGGACTTTTGCAACGGCAAAAAGAAGAAGAAGAAGAGGAACCCAGAAGTTGGAGACGCACGTCCAAGTTGTTTTGACGTAACTTCAGCGATCGCTCATGCTCTGTGCAGGAGGTTTAGGCAAATCGTCTCGTGGCGCTGCTTCTACTGTGAGATACCTTCACGAAGAGCGACCAGGATTTCAAACAAGTTTGATTTTCTTGCAAACACACGATTTGTGATCGGGAGGTCGTCGTGAGGCGTTTATCTCTCCTCGTTACCAAACGTATACTGCACGAGTGGAAAATCGTCTCAAAACGATAATCGCACAGAGTATGGCCGGCTTAAGTAACATCCACACCAATGAATGCCAGGTCCCAGCAGAACAATGAACTGTCACAAGATGTTACTCACTTCTCCCGTCAGTGGTTTTAATGTTGTGGCTGTAAAACGATTAAATATGAGCAGCATAAGCTGGTACATGGGCAGCGTTGGGTCGGCCTGTTCATATTTCCATGAAAAGTTGTTTCCACTTTCTTCATACTCAGTACTAGACAGTTACTCATGGCATACAGTTTTGTCCTCGTCTCATGAACAAGCTTTTTGTCCACTAACTTGGGAGCTTGTTGTCTCATGCTGGCGCACGATGTCCAGTATTTCAGGGAACAGTGGACTAAATGAATTGAGACATCTCTGCTACCATGCTCTGTTACGCCATGACATCAGCTCTCAGACACTTTGATAAACACTTGTGCTCAGAAGTTAATACTGCCCATTTCATCTGGCTGGACTCGCTGGCTGTTATTGCTCTGCTCCACTGAATATCAGCAAGAGTCCACATTAGGCTGAAGGAAACCACTAAGAAGTGCTCACATGTTTTCCACTGACAAGGAGACATTTTGTCTTAAACCCCGGGCCGGGATGTTGTTTTTAAAGAGCCGATATCGATTTACAAAACCCTCTGCTCGATTATAATTAAAAGTACACGCCGTTTCCTGCATCCCCTCGTTAGAAATCATCGCTGCGGTTCTTGCGAGACTGATTTCTTGCAACAGATTTTGCAAGATCGTGCAAGAGGCTCTGAGGAAACTGACTGAAAACTGATTTAAAAAGTATGACGACAGAGAACTGAGCTGCACGGAGCCGCTTGTAAGACGTCGCCAGCTAGAGGAAAACAATTAAAAGATTAGTTTTGTGGAATATTATTTCATAACTAAGCAGAAATGGTTTCGAAACTGGAATATCTCAAGATTAATTGACGTGGAATCGAATTAGGAAACCAGTAGCAGTGCTCAGACGTACTTTTTTGTGGACTTTTATCATCTTTATTGGAGAAATTCTTGTGAGTCCAGCTTCCAGAGAGCAGCTGACGTCACAGATGTGTCTTTGATTGAAGCTTTTATCCAGGTTTAGTCCCCGACAGCGTTGTTTTATGAGCTCTTCACTGTGCAGAGTTTCTATGTTTAAACTGTGATTAGGAGTGGATTATTTTTAGACTATGTGAAACAGGAGGTTGCTCTAGTTCTGGCGACTCAGAGATTAGGTGGTGATTTGCATTGGGAGTGTTGCTTACACAGTTGTTACTGCTCTGGTTTAGATGTAAGGAGAGATACAAGCACCTCACGAGCCTGATAGGTGTTCAGGGGTGATGTCTAGTACCAACGGTTCACCTCTCCCTTTTCCTTGTGTGTCGCATAAATTCTGTGAACTATTTTTAGAGCAGATGATTCTCAGTTCACAGTGCCTCGGTCATAGAGTTCAAAGCTGCTGCAACCACAGGGATCTTTTGAGTCTCTGTGCACAATCCAAACAATAAAACTGAGGTCAAATGATCCGTAAGTGGGTCTTCTTTTCTTTGCCTCTGTTCCCTCCCCCCCCCACCTCCCCTCCCCTCGAGCTCTGTCATGGGGAAAAAATGTCATTCTCAAGTTTGGAGCCGGCAAACGAGAACGGGGAGGAGGCCGAGCGAGAGGGGAGTCGGACTTGGCGAATTTTTGTTTGATGAGCGGGCAAGCTTTCGGACGAGGCCGGCTCCGGTGGCGTGGCCTCGGAGAGGACAGGCAGGCACGGTGTGGAATCTCTGACATCAGCTGTGTGCATTCAGCGCTGGTGTTGTCTTACGCGTAGCACAGACGCCCACAGCTGGTGGCTAAGCCTTCATCAGGCCTGAAACGTGTTTTAATTCCCATGTAGGGAGGCCGCTCTCTCTCCTACTCCCGTTTCATTTTTAACCCCCCCACCCCCTGTCCTGTTTGTAAACACTTGCCACTTCTTGCAGCGTAATCCGAGCGGTGAAAATGATGAATGTCCTTATTTGGGGAAGAAGATAACCACCAGTCTTTTGCTGCAGCTGCAGCTGCATCGCGGCTCTTTGCTTTTCTAGAGCTTCCTCGGATTCGCGTGGAGCTAATGGACTTTGAAACGGCCCACTAGTTCCTATAATTCACATGTCAGCTGCAGCAGCAGCAGCTCTGTGGATGTGGGTTTCATTGATTTTTCTCCAATGAAAGGAAGTGGTTAGACTCCAATTTACTGTATTGATCTCTGAGATGTAAACCAATAGCGACTGAAAGGCCCCTCCTTCAACGCTGGTTTAGTGAGGCAGCAGTTTAGACTATTAGTTTGCTATATGTACCGATCAGGCATAACATTACGCCTCGGTTGTGGTGACTCATCTGGTCTAGGTGGGCGGTTTACGTCCAGAAGTTTCCCAGCAGAGCGCCGACTTGCCCCAAGATGCTCGGTACTTCTCCTCTCAGTGGTTTTAATGTTGTGGCTGATAGACGTATGTGCCGTTTAAGAATTAGATGCAGAAGAGTCCTTACGTTACCTTGTATCTGCGCATTATGTAAGCCCTTTGCAAAGTGATGTTCCTACGCTATTCCCACGATGTATCCACTTGCCCTTGAAGATTACTAACTGTGCAGAAAATGACGAAATTGGCTGAGGTCTCTTCTTCTGCGCTTCCTTCACAGCCTCAGCGATTTTTATTATTTATTTTGTGCTGTTGAGTCGCATAATTATCTGGCTCTTAAAAACACCGCCACACCACAACACCGTCAGCCGTATAGAGCGATATTACTGAGAGGATTCTGCATTGCTCCGATTCTTGTCCGAGGCTGCAGGGTTCGCTGATAAGAGGTCGTTCTTTTTTTAAACCTGTTTGCTTGTAATGTCTAGGGGACTGAAGCGGCACTTCCTACAGCAGAGATTTATTCTGCAGCAGGGCCATTGTGCTGCACGGTTCAAATGAAAGAAACTTGGGAAGAACTGCGTAAATAAGAAAGAGGGGAGAAAAAAAAGAAAAGGGTTTCAGTTTTCCCTCCGTTCTCAGCCAGGCAGTCATCGACGGCCTCCTTCCCAGCTGCAGCTCTCGTGTTATGTAATGATAAAAGAGTGTAGGCTGACCGGGCTCAGTCAGTAACCAGATTACAAGCACTCCACAGATAAAGACAGCTAAAGACAAGCCATCCAACCACACCTTTGTTTTTCTTCCTCCTGCGGGTTTCCTTCAGTCGGAAGGTGTTTACTGTGATTGATTGTTTGCAGCGATCCCACCCTGTTTCTGGAGCGTTTGTTTAAAAAAGAAGAAGGAAAAAAAAAAAGTCTCTCAGAGAACGAACAAGGAAGCGTTCGCTCCACTCTGTTTTTAAACAGGTGTCTGTGGAAGCATGCTACGCCTATAATAAACAGTTAAGCGCTCAAGTTGACTCACAGCTCTGCAAAACAAAAACACGCACACACACACACCGTTTCTTACAGTGAGTGACTCAATCATGTTGATGTGCAAGTATTTCCTCCATATTCTCCTTATTAGGCGTCGCCACAGCCTGAGTCATTCTGGATTTTTGGAGACTCGAAGCATTGTGTTATTTTAGCAAAAATGAACAATCTCTGTAGGCCTAGTTAGTCATCTCTGCGCTCCTGTTCCTAGTTGCTTAGTAGCCAAAATATACACTAATTCATCCGCAGTAGGCTTTTCGTTTTATCGGTCGTCCAACGCTGACATAAACTCCCAAACGTCTGTTCATTTAAACGCAGTGTTCATTGTTTGCTGTTGTTGTTTGGGTTCAGCCTTTAACCTGAGTGGACTCAGTTTTTTCTTGTGGCGTATCAAATAATCTAATTGTTTTTTCCCAACAGAACTTAATGAATGATTTCAATGTGAACAACACGATATTAGATGCATTTAGTGTAAAATGTTCTTTCAGATAGGCTGGGCCTGTTTGTTAGAATTAAATGAAAAGATGTATGACTTGAAATAAATGACATTGATAATTTTCCTCTTTTATTTTTATTTATTCACAGCAGCATAACAGTATTTTAAAGAAAATATAATAATATAACACTGCTTTGCATGTTTTAACTTTAAGTGGTGGAAGCGGTTACTGGTGTTTCCACCTCCAGCAGCAACAGTCGCGCATCACTCTTTGCAGATTTTTGTTCGTTTTGGATTTGGATCACGTGACCACCTTGTAATCGTGCAAGTTGCGGTTAGAAAAGAAAATCACGTTTTATCATATCGCGATATTACCGGAAATGCAATTAATCGTTCAGCCATTATATCAAGTTGGTCTCCTTTTAAGGGACGCACCGAAAACCTGAAAGTGCATTTTTTGTTTTCGGCTGAAAATTTCTCGTTGAAACAGGATGTTGTGATGATCCAAGCTACTCCTTTTGTTCCACCTCACGAAACATCCAGATTGCACAGTTTACAAATTTCCGTCTTGATCTTGGGTTGTCGTCGTCTTCTTCTTCTTGGATTTTTCGGTAGCTTTCATGCTAGCCAGCCACCACCAGGGACCTGGTTTTGGTTTATTACTTGGTTGGGAAGAACTGCGTAAATCCAAACATTTTCTAAATGCCTGCATGCTGATCTTCCTGGTACCAATCAGGACATCCCCAGCTATAACAGGCATTCAAGCACTTAATATGACTCTGCAAAAAATACCAATTTACAGCAAGTGCATCAGTCATGTGGCTACGCACGTATTTCTTCCAAATTCCCCTTTATTAGGCGTCTCCACCTCCTGAGTCATTCTGGATTTTTTTAACCTTGAAATATTGTGTTATTTTGGTCATTTCTTCACTCCTGTTTCTGAATCTGCAATAGGCTGACCAGTTTGTCATCCGCCCCCTCCCACCAGCCCCATCGCCCTCACACTGTGTGCTTACCTTTATGCCCTTTATCTCATTACTCGAGAAGGGTGTGTTGCATTCACTGAGATCACAGGGAACGTTTATGTGATTGAACTAAAATAGAAGTGACACATTTATACGCGTGGCCATTCATCACGTCCTGACCATTAAAGGGGAGACAGAACAACTCGGTCTCACCACAGACTGTGCCGATAAAATAATTCTCAGGTCATTGTTCCGTATCTATCCAAGCATACCCCTCTTGTTCTTTGACCCGGCAGCCTCCTCCTTTCTCCTCTTAATTATAAAAGGAGCCTTGAAAATGAGACCTCAGCGAGTCAAACATAAATTGGTGAACTATCTACATTAGACTAGGTGACGGTGCGTGTCCCACACGTAGGCAGAGACTGTCTTCTTTCTGTTTAGCTGGCATGCAGAGAAGCAGGTTGGGTGAAAGTCCTAACTCGTGATCTGAACATAAACTACATTACAAAACGACTAAACGGTTGATTAAAACCCATCCCTGCTCTGTAATGATTGACATCGGCATTTTAATGCATGAAGAATAACAGAGTTCTGTCTCTGCATTGAACCTAATCTGGGAGCTGTACTTGCTTTCTTGCATTTTCATTGCAGCCGAAACAAATTTATTTGCCAGGCTACAGCTAGTTTATTAAAAATCTGCAGTTTAGCCTTGTTCTCTTAATTTAGGCCGTGGTGTAATGAGTGACCTTGCAGGAGTCACCCTCACAGTGAAGCATGACAAAGCATTAAAGGCATGGTGGTTGTTGCTGTGGGCAGTTTGTAATGGCTTCAACCTGGACTGAGAATAGCCACGAGTGAGTCCAGTCTGGACTTAAAACAATAAACCGTTTAGACAGCTCTGTATATATAAAAAAAAATTAACTATTTCCTGCTGCGTTTTTCTTATTTCTTTACTAAGGCATAAATCTGACAAGGAAAGTTATCCAGGTTAGTTTTTTAATGCAGATTATCTCTAAAGATGTCTGTTTTCTTTTCCCCAAATTGGTATTATTATTTCCATTCCTACATCTTTTAAGAAGCTCAATTTTAATTCTTGAGATAAGTCACATTCTGTGCACCCAGATTGCCCTCAGGATGATCAGACGAGATTATTTTAGACTACATAACTCATGGCTTGTTAACAACAATGTTGTGGAGCCTGTAATAAGAAAAGTGAAAGAGTTTTTAGAGCGAGGCAGTAACCTGTTGGACCTTTTCAACAATGAGATCAGACATGTGTTATTCTTTCCATTTGTTTTTCTTGGTCCTGCCAGATTAAAACACCATGCCACGTCCGCTCTGCTGCTCAACTCGTTTCATTTTGAGCTTAAATAAAAGTATTTCAAAAGGCAAAATGGGGCAAATAAAAAGGTTTTATGCTTCAACGCTGGATCACAAAGAAACTCAGTGGCACACAAATCATGACTTGCCAAAGCACGAGCACAAATATAAATGATGCATCCACTGGCATAGGTTGGTGCGTAGGCTACGTGTGGAGAAGTTGTGGAAGTGTAATCCAAGCTTATTAGGAGATGTAAACATTACAGATAAGTGCCAGCCACCTTCAAAGTGGTCAATGTGGCTGGTTTTCAGTTTTCAGTCTATTCTTCTTCTTCTATTCTGTGTATTACACCGATCTTGTACCGCCCCCTTGTGACTACACCACATTTTACATCGGATCCAAGTCTCAATCCACGATCATGAAATGATCACGGGTCACAATCTCCTCCTCTGTAGCTTCCTAAAGCCTTAGAGACGACTGGATTCAGTCCAAGAAATCTTTCTGTCAAGTTAATGTAGTGTGGAGAGGGTAGTTGGTACCTTGATGAGCTGTCAAGATACCAAAATGAGTCAGACAAAGTATCGTGATTCCTGGTATTATCACGATACTGCAGCCTTTTGTATATTATTATTTTTATGAACTGCAGTGTATTTGTAGTTATTAATAACTATTAATTACTTAGATTGTCTGTGTCTTGTTTAAGGCCAAAATATTTCTAAATGTGACTTTTGGAGTTCGTTTTTTAAGCAAAATTAGTGGTGCTGCTAACGACAACGCCGCAGCAGACTCACCACTTGGGCCCGGCACGCGTCTGGATGAGACAGAACTTTAGCTTGTTGTTTGTTTTGAAGCGAGTTTCTATCGAAGCGGAGCTGACTTCATGGAGTTAGTTCTTGCAGGAAGAATCGCACGAACAGCCAATCAGCTAAAAGATAGCATAGGTGTGGAAACTGCCTATCGTTCAGCAGCTGTGTAGTTTGGTTGCAGTAGTTGCCATGTGGGTTTGTTTACAAGGGAGTAGCACTGAGAAGCTAGGAGGAGAGTAGAGGCGGCCGCTATGTAGAGAAAACTGGCACCGGTAGTATAGTAATCCACGGTAGTACAGTCCTGTAGAATTTGTAGTATAGAAGGAACGGTTACGACTTAGCACAGTGAGTACCGTTGGTATCGCGTAACTCTAGTACCTTGAGCTCTCTACTCCAGAAATGTTCTGGTCATCGAACGCTGCCATAAACTCCCTAACCCTCTCTGGAAGATGTTTCTCCTGGACGCTGTCTCCAGGAAACTTTTCTTTTAAACATTCAGTGTTTATTGTTGTTGTTTGGTTGCTGATCAACTACTACCACCTCACTAAACGTCCACATCGCACAGTTTGAAAAGAGTAAAGTTCTTCCACACAGCAATGACATGTTTAGTCACATGATTTTGTTTTTTCTTGGGTTTCTGGCAGCGCTAATGCTAGCCAACCGCCTTAAAACGGAATAGGAAGAAGAGGGTTTGATGCAAAAATAAACTAACCAACTGCAGCTAAAACAGAAAAAGCAGAAAAAGTAAAGTCTTCTACTTCTTCAGTTCTTCAGGTTTTTTTTGTAGCTTCGACGCTAGCCAACCGCCACTTAAGCGAGGAGGAAGTAGATGGTTTTAACGCTATAGGGTCGTGGTTTTGGTTTCTGGCAGACCTAAAATAAATAACTACAAAAGATTGGGCTTGGCTGAAGCCTGATACAGAACCGATCCGATCATTTTATAAATGTCTGGATCAGGACATTCCTGCTCTACAGGTTGCAGAGCATGCATGTCATAAAAACACGGTGTCAAACACTTACCCCCATATAAACAAACAATCTAAAGGATGGTGGAAAAGAAAGTTGCATCCCCCTGGTCCCAGCAGTTATCTGACCTCCTCAGCCCACTAAGGGCTGACGCAGTGGGCTTCGGTGACCTTTCCGTCTCCCTCAGTGATCCAGGCCATTCTCCCAGCCCTCAGCTCAGCACCCACGTGTTGTCAGCAGCTCCCGTTACGTAAGCACTCCTGCCAGACAAAAGCTCAGCCATCCCAGATACAAATCACTGACTGGCCCACGTTGGCAGCAGTGCCTTTAACGTTAGCCAGTAATCCACGCTGGGGCTTTCTTGTGTGGATTGATTCTTGCTGGATAAAATCTGAAAAACTTGACCAGAGAACGAATTAAAACATTTATATTTCATTTCTTAGAGGTAAATATTGGCTTTACTATGAGTTTTCCATTTATTTTTATGCATTTATAGCCTCCAGCGCTTCCACAAGTTCTGTCTTAATGACTGTAGAAGCTTTGTTAAATATTTTTTGCTTGATTGGAGCATTGAAAAGTTTTATTATCCAAGATTAAATCAAGACACACCTTATTCAATCTTCTTCAGTGACACCTAGTTCAAAGCGATCTAATTTACTGTTAGCAAATTAAATCAAAGCCACAATTTTATTACAGTATGAGTAACACCAGCGGCCTTGTGTTAAAAACAAGTTTTCTTCTTATACTGTTTTTTTTTTTAGCCATGTGACATTGCATCGAATGCAATCGGAGTGGGTTCACAGGAATGGCCGATGCTACAGGCCCCGGAGTGACAACAGCCAGGCTTTTGTTTGGTCTGTCTTAGTACATTCAGTCCACACTTTTATTGGCCTTTCCACATGTTTTTTTTTTCCAGCTGCCAGTGGCCTTTGCCGTCGGTTGATGCTCCAGGATTGGTAGTCTATAAGCTAAATGACAGTGTGCTCATGATAAAACAAACAAATTACTTTAACGAGAGGCTGAACAGAGAGGCTTTATATTGTAGTGGCAGGTCCGGGGCAGCCTTAGCGTCGCTGTCAGGTTGTTAAAAGCATCAGGGTTGGTTTGACATATGTCTTCTCTCAGCAAGGAGCTTACTATCATGCCTTTGTCTTGTAGCAGAGGCGTACAGATTTCACAAGTCAGTACTAATGTCACGATCGGTTTCGGGCCGATCCAGGCATTTTTAAAATGTTCAGATTGCATCGGTATCAGTTGAGCCTACTATTTATTTTAAGTCTTCCATAAACCACATCCGTGTAGCGTCAAAACATCTTCTTCTTTGGTTTTAATGGCGGTTTGCTAACATCAAAGCCAAAAATCAACGAAGAAGAGCCAAAATCATGTTTTAACTTTAAGTGGTGGAAGAGGTTGCTGGTGTTTGCATCTCCAGCAGCAACAGTTGCGTGACTTTTTGTTCGTTGTCGGATTTTCTAAATCCGAAAAAGTTCCACACAACAGACGTAGCGCCCGAGTTCGAGTTTTGTCTCCGTTTTGTCATGACATTCACTCTCCACCTCCGCCATGATCGTTATCACTCAGGTAAAGCTGTTTATTCTGCGTCGTGCTCGTGCAACCACACCAAGCAGTCTGCTGCAATGCCTGCAGTGCCCCGTGTGTCGAGGAGGTGTAATTACAGCGACTCAGAGAGATGCTGCAGACATCTGCTCTTTCTCCGGTATAAACGGTATCGCAAAATCTCTACCGGTAGACACTTTAATACCATCACATGGTACAATACCGTCATACCGCCCAACCCTAGTCTGCTGTGTAGACGAACGTGCAGTGTGGATGTTTGGAGACTTGATAGTAGGAAATCATCATTAAATTTTGATTCGCCACGCTCCCTGAAAAGCAAACAAATGGGAGGAAGTTTACTTAAGATCGACTCGGGATTCGGATTGGCTGATACTGAATCGGCAGTTTCTAGGAAGGACAGTTGGTTAAACAACCAGTTGTTTAAATGAGTGTGTGGACAGAAACGCTGGTCATGTTCTCCCGTTGAATCAGTTCTTCTTCTTCTGTTTAATTTCCCGCAGATTTGGCGCTCCCCAGCAGCATGTCCATCATTTTACTTAGCCTCCATGAAAACAGTAAAATCTCTACTAAGAATAATTTGAATCTGGCTGAAGAAATGTTTCTTATACATACATAAAGAGACAACATACCACTTACAGAACTATCTAAAACAGTTTTTTTGTTTGTGAGATGGTTTCCTAAAATGAATGACCCCTTATCCTTCATATCTGCATAACAACAAAAAAATGCAGCATCCAGTCTGCATCCAGCTCCGGTCAGGACCAGGGTCACACAGGTCAAATGATTCTCCTCACCCTTTCAGGTCACCTTCCAGAAGGACAATTCAATTAAGATTATTGACTGGGCTTGTGCAGTTTGGTGAGCTGCAAGAAGGGGAAAAAAAATAAATAGATTGCACGTCTGTGTGATACGAAAGTGCACACAGTAGACCTCAGGGCCTCAAACTGCTGATTATTTTCTTATAGTTTCCCAGAGCCTGAGGGGGCTTCTTCAAATGTCAGATGCCTCGTTTCAATGCACCAGCAGTTTGAAATCCAAAGATACTATGATGTACGACGAAGCAAAACACGAGATATTGAACCAGTAAAGACTTAAATATATAAAAAAATGTAAGTTTTATTGATAGCCAATCAGCCCTCAAGTCTTCTGTTTAGTAAAACAAATGAGAAAATTAATCTTTAAGCTGTAAAATCAATATTTTTGCAGCTGTGTTTTCCTGGGCAGGTTTATATTACGACTTCCGACTGGTACCTATAGCAACGCGCTCCTTCCAACACTGCCGCGATGGTGTGTTTTCTGTGGCGTGCTACTGTCGGTCAGAATGCACTCTAATCTGCATTTCTGTGTCAGTCTGAATGGGATCCGAGTCAGTTTTCGTTACCCTGATGTTGATGTGATCGGCGGACCTTAACGTCACAGAGCTGACAAACCGCAAGAGTGTTAGGAGACCCTGCAGGCGAGGCTGCCGAACGGCTGACTTTGCAGGGAATGTTCTGGAAATACTCGGCTCTGAAAGTCTACGAGACCCCCCCCTCTTCTCTGCCTCCCTTCCTCCCTCTTTTCTTTTCTGTGTGTGCCTGTGTGTCTTTTAATAATGATAAAGACACCGAGGGAGGGTGTAGGGAGAGCTCAAAGCGAGAGAACGATGGAGAGGTGTAAGAAGAGTAAACTCGTGACTCATCAGGCGCAGTGGAAGAGGGTTCACTGAGTCAGAGATGAGGCAGGAACACAGGGTGGTGGATGAGCCATGGGACGGATGGGAATAGATGACTGTAGGTAGATTTAAGAAACTGGATCAGGCCGTTTCTGAACTTCAGCAGAACTTTAATTAGTGAATAGCTGCAGTCTTGTTTGCAGCAGTTTTATAATTCAAACGGGAACATTCATTGGTCGAGCGTCAGTCGTTATTCTTGTGCTGCAGCGTATAAAATGGATTCTTTACATCATGAAACAAACGCTAATGATTAGAAATCATAAAGTGTAAAGATATAATATTAAAGCTCAGGCTGCAATGATTTGTCAGTAGAGTAAAAGCTGCTTGTCGTTGCAGAGGGCAGTAATACGACTATTAGCTCAAAGCTGATAAAACCCCAGAACGACGGAGACGAAGAAGAAGAAGACAAAGCTGGACGCTTACTTAAACTAAAACTGAGTCATTGAGTGTTTTGACGTAATTTCAGTTGGTTTAGTCTGATTGTTGGTTGGTGCCTCGGACTCATGGTTGTGCTCTTTTTTTAAAATAGACTTCATCTGAGGTGCAAAAGACAAGATGCTAATGGAGATGCTAATGGGATAGCACAGCAGGGTTGCTTCTCAGCATTTTGTTTTAGCACATATAGACCTCTATAGGTAAAGTTGGGTGTTAGCATCTTTTAGCGGTGGTTAGCATCACGTCTAACCTCTTGTTCGACTGAAGGCTTTCTATAAGTTTCCATGTTCTGTCTGCTGCTGTGTTTTCTCTCATGCGTGTTATTGGTGATACTAATTGCTAATTATTGACAGAATATAGTAAATATAGTAAAAAAGATTTTTATAACAATGACAATTCAGTAGCATTTAAATTTCATTCATTTTTAATTAATTCAGTAATGGTTCATATAACTGTCCATCAAAGACGACTCATGAATCATGAATCTAGAGTCTATTTAGCGGCTCAGTTGAGTCCTACCACGTTTGATTGATCATCAATAAACGGCTCCATTCAAACATCTTCCATCTCACTCTGCAGAGAAACTAAACATACTACCAGACTGGACCAGCAAACAATACGCAGAGAAACCAAACTTAACCGACTCATAACCGCTGCTCGTGGATCCCTGATTAACCGAGTCAGCAGCCACTCACTCGGCCGCAGAGAAACCAAACTTAACCGACTCTTACACGACTAATCAAGAGAGACAAGAGACAGTTAATCTGCTCACTCACCACCAAGTTAGCAGACAACATCGGTCTGACTCATGTCTGACTGAAAATAACCAGAATATTACCAAACTGGTAACGTGATCTTTAATTTTTATCTATAATTTCCTCTCACGCTGTCGCTCTCATATTCTCCTTTCACTCCGCGCCGTTCTTTTTTTTGTTTGTTGTTGTTGTTGTTGGCTTATCTGGGCCGTGATAGGTCGAGAGGCTATAGCCCTTCCTCTGCCTACATCCCCCAGAATGCCTTGCAGTTGTGGCTCTGGGTTTTCTTCCTATTTTTCTCTAAAGGAGTTCAAGTGAAATTATCAAACGTTCTATCAAACGTATTTTCTATTGATATCGGTCACGTGTGTATCGCGATATATATCATTATCGTTTTATTGCCGAGCCCTATTTAATTGTTACCCAAAGATCAATGCCAAGGTACGCCATAGCTTTGTAGCCCATACCGTAAACTGACATGTGTCTTCCCAGAAATAATTACACGATGTGAAAAAGCAGATCAGAAAAGGTGTAGATTTGCGTAGACCACATGTGAAGACGTAGAAGCGTAAATCTAGTTTTAAGATTCAAATCCTCTGCATTGATCAGTTTATCATTTTCCAAATGTTTGAGACAGCTAATGCTAAAACACAACCCTGCACGATTAACTGGCAATGTTTTATTTATTTTAAAATGTTCCTGTTCTCTTGTTGTCCTGGATTCCCAGAGTGTTTTCTTTGGGGAGTTGGTCTGAATGTGCAAAGCTCAGCTAAAAACAAAGCGTGTGCACAGACTCTCCTCTTTCCTGTGAAAATAAAAGCTTTTTAGGTTTAGCCTGGTCTCTGAACTGCATCCTCTCCAAACCAGGGCTACTTTGATTCATGCCCTTTGTCTGGCTGTGCATCGATTGCCCTCTGCATCCCCATTGATGCTGACTCTCTGTTTCCCTCAGTCTTGATAATGTTTCTGTATTGATTTCGGTGCACAAGTGATGCAACCCCCCGTGGGTCCTTAGCCGCTGAAACCCGAAGAGTAAAACTGTCTAATTGATTTCAAAGGAGCCTCTAGAAAGGAGTATTGTTTCCTCATATCACACCACGCCTACGCACATTTACTTAAACATTAATGTGATGTCAACGACCATGTACTTACTTATCTTATACCTTAATCTAAAATCATTGTTATCTGTGATTAATTGAAGTAAAATCCCTTTGTTACTTGCACAAAAACACTCTTAGCTGGCTTTAGCTTGGATGCTACCTGAACGTTTTGCACCAGTAACTTGATCTGATAAACTTTCTGCTCGGAGTCTGCACAGTCTGGTGCTGGTGGCAGAATGTGTGTCTGTTTATATATTCAACAGGTCCTATCTGAAGGAAATTACCGGTCTCAGTTCTGGATTCTGAAATAATCATGAGTCACGACTTGACTTGACAGCTCCTCTGAATTTATAACGGCTAATTAAAAATTGTTCATAAAGGCTGAGACCGAGCAGGAAGGTTTCCCACGTCCTTTAACGGCAGCTACGCTACGAGACTTTCATTAGGTTCCAGGGAAAATGTGAGCAAAGTGTAAGTGCAAACCTGTTTACTTTGTGGGCCACGGCCCGCTGTCATGGGTGGGACGGGGTGTCGAGTTCAAAAACAACCAGGTCACGACAGGCGAGGGTTTGAAATGAGGTCGAGTGACGTCATTGTAGCGCTGAAGTTGTTATTTCTTGTAAGCTGTTTAATGCAGATGTTGTCTTAAGTCCTTCAGTTTACAATTATAATATTCTTGTGAACTGAATAACCCAACTAAGATCAGGCATAACATTATGACCACCTCCTACTATCATGCAGGTCTTCCTTGTGGTAACTCATCGTGGATCATCCCACAGATACTTGATCAGTTTGGGATCTAGTGAATGTGGAGGCCAGGTCAACACCTTGTGCTGTTCTTCTTCCTAAAGTGTTTTTGTGGCTGTATCCTGCTGGGGATGGCTGCTGCCATCAAGGAGTGTCATTGCTATGGGGTGGGGGTGCCTGGTCTGGTCTAGGTGGGTGCTACATGTCTAAGTAACATCCACACCAATGAATGAAGCCAGGTCCAGAAGTTTCCCAGCAGAACAATGAACTGTAACAAGATGGTCAACGTTGTTTACTTCTCCTGTCAGCGGTCATAATGTTGTGGCTGATTGGTGTATGTTTGGTTCTCTGTCCACTGGCATCCATTGTGCCGTATTCTTGATCCATGCACAGTGTTGGCTGTCTTGCAGTAATGACGTAGCCTTAACGTCTCCTGAACTTCACAGTCCTCAACTTGTGTTTCTTGGCAGAAAGTTGTTCTGGAGTCTCTCCGTTGGGAACTGATTGTGCTCCAGCAAAGACCTGGAAGCCTTTATACTGTGATGGACGCGTGCAACTGGAGCTGAAACAATTAGTCAGTTAACTGCTAAACAAATGAGCTCAACATATGACAATTAACTGGCAGTATAACTGAGATATAGTCAAACACGTCATCTGAGTGTGTCGGTACAACACAAAGCAGCAACAAAACACTCGTATTCTGATCAGACCTGTGCATCTTTTCTCCTGCAGTACCTAGAACTTTGTGTTCTCAGCATTTGAGATGCAGCAACATCATCTTGGAGTCTAGTGGATGCTCACAGACCGTGATTTTATCGATCGTCTTCCTCCAGAACTTCTGTATTTTGTTTCACCATGAGTTAAATATGTCTGCATGAACAGATTGTTTTCCACTCTTCCTCTGCAATGTTCTTTTTTATAAGGTGTTTTAATCATATTTTATCTGTGCTCTTGTTTTTTTCCAGGTGTGGCTACTAAAGAAATAGCTCAAAGTAGAGGACTGCACCTCCTCACCCTAGTCCCTCGCTGGCTGTCCTGCTGAGGAGAGCGGAGCACGTGTTGATTTTTTTTTTTTTTTTCGTCTTTTCGTCTTCTTCTTTTTTTCTTCTTTTTATTTATTTTTTATGCCCGGAAGCAACCCGCCAACTTGTGAATTCATGATCACATGACCGTGGATATGGACGCAGTCCTGTCCGACTTTGTCCGTTCCACTGGAGCTGAACCGGGATTGGCCAGAGATCTGCTAGAGGGTGAGTTACGCCAGAAAACAGAAATACTCACTGTGGTGCAAACCTGCAGCGATGAATGGGATGCAGAGTAGTAATCAGTGCCTTCATTCATTTATTTTCTGTGACTGCTTGTGTTTATCGAATTAAAAGCAACTTAAATGTTTTATTTGTGTTATTCTCCTTTAACTCTCTCCACAACCCAACTATAAAAAGAATCAGGGATGTGTTTCACATGCAGAGTTGACCTTGGGTGACGCTCCAAGTCTCAGAGCTTCTCGCTTGTCACCGTTTCTCTTAATTAGACGATCAGACTGTAAGAGAAGGACAGTACAGCCAGAGTCAACAGGGTTCTTGTTGCCTAGCAGCCACACAAGTTGCAGATAATAATATGGGTTAAAAATGTAATGCAATGCGGCAGCGAGCAGCAAGTCGTCGGTCTGAGGCGTGCTCCAAATTCTGATAACGTGCCAGCGGCCTTTACATAAGATAAGAGAGATATGTTGCACTGACTTGTGGTAAATGTTTAAACTCGTTGGGGATGTGTCATGTGCTCAGGATAGAAAGACGATTCAGGTTGCCATGCAGGGGTCGGTCGGCTCAGACAGACGATGGTCTTATCTGTCTCTCTCTCGCTCTCTAGGCAAGAACTGGGACTTCACCGCTGCCCTCAGTGACTTTGAGCAGCTGCGACAGGTGCACGCTGGGAACCTGATGTATTCGTTTGCAGAAGATCGGACGTATCTGCCGCCTGAAAAGGAGATGGCCAGAGTAGGACGGCCTCTGCTGCACCGCCAAGATGAAGTGGTGCAAGGTGAGGCTCGGTTTTGTGACGTAGTATTGGCAGATACGTCAAATTAAAAACCAGCGTTATCTCATGAAACAATCAATGAATCCCGTACGGTTTTAACTGTGTCAGAAGACTTAGTTTAATGGATGATTTTGGAGGCGTGTGGTGCTGTTAAACTGCATTAGACAGAGAGATGTTTTTAGCGTGAAGCCTCCAAAATGAGGCACTTCACTTCACGGTGCATCCAAAGGTTTAAGCACCCCTTCAAAATGTTTTACATTTCTGCAGAAAAATGAGTCACGGCATCAGCAGATATGTAATATTGGCTCATATTTGTCGTCTTTGTCTACTTCCAGGACAAATCTCCTCATGTTTTATGCTGAAAACTTTGAAGTGGCTCTGTAACTTCTTTTCAAATGTCTTTAACTATCTGCTGTGTTAACGGCCTTTCTCCACCATCAGCAGCTACAGAGAAGCGCCTGTCGAGGGGCATTTCTCACGCCAGCTCCACCATCGTGTCCCTGGCCCGCTCTCACGTCTCCAGCACCGGCGGCGGCAGCAGCAACGAGCCCCTGCTGGACACGCCCCTGTGCACCTTCCAACTGCCGGACCTCACCGTGTACCGGGACGACTTCCGGGGCTTCATCGAGAGGGACCTGATCGAGCAGTCGATGATGGTGGCGCTTGAGCACGCCGGTGAATATCAGAACAGGCTTCAGCCAAAAATATCTGGTTTGATTGTTCACAGGAAAGACGGCACACCTGGACAGCTTAATCTAATGCAGCTGAACTCCATTACAACCTATAAAGTCAATATATCTCTGATAATCTGACTGCCATAAAGTAGGGAGCCAGTAGCCAAATCATTAGGTACACTTGTGAATGCATTCTGATGCAGCAGTCCTGCACTAAATCCTCCGTCATGACATCTTCTAGTGGTTCAGTCGATGGTGAAACGGCGTAAGAAAGGCGGTGATTCTCCTGGACGATCATTTTGGAGGAAAGCGTTTGTGGTGCTGTTAAACTTTGATTAAAACAGGGTTGTCAAAATAATAGGAACGTGTGTCGGTACAACACAAAGCAATCCATCAGTACAAGAAAATGAAAACACAGCTGAACCAACAGCTCTCTGTTATTTTTAAACTAACGCTGAATACCAGAAGCTTTTTGGGAGCCAAGATTTAGTGCAGGACTGTTATATTAGAATGCATTTGTTTTCACCAGTGTACCTAATGAACTGGCATGTGTTTGTAATGTAGTAGGGCTGGTTATGTCTACTGGTCTCCTGAATCTATTAAATTCTGATTGATAAAGGCCTAATTTGAGTTCCAAAATAATTCTACTTGGTTGTGAAGTTGTCGTTGGTTCCAGAGGTTTGTGGCGTCTCCACAGTGTTTCCTCTCTAGTTCCTCATCATTCCTGTGTCGTGGGGTTTTTCTGTGCAGCTCTTCTCTGTCGTCATGCTTTTTAAATCCAATCATCTTTCGGTCCTGTCGGTTCTCTCACAGTCGGAGCTTCTGTTTTGGATCTCTCTCACGCGTGGACTAATCTCTGTGCGTGCACGACTGGTTTTGCATGACTAATCGTGCAAGATTTCTAACGAGAGGCCGCAGGAAATTACATATATTACAGCTCTGATCCAAGGAACCACCTCAGTAATAAACAAATAACTGAACCTGCATATTTCTGACAGCGTTCATAAAAACTGAACATGGAAAAACTTGCTGTGTTGAAGCAGATCTAATAAACTGGCTATAAACTTTTTAGATTTATAGGGTTGCATTTTAATTTTGGAGCTGTTTAATTCCAAAGAAAGCAGAATAAATGTTCATTGACAAAAATATTATGTTGCTGTCGACATAAAAGTGTCGATTATCCGTTCGGGAGCAAACATGTGAGCTGAAGTTTTTCCTCTCCGTCTGCAGGACGCCTGAACTGGTGGACGAAAGTGGTTCCAAACTGTCAGAGTTTGCTGCCTCTGGCGACGAGCGGAGATGGAAACTGCCTGTTACACGCCGCCTCGCTGGGTGAGTATCGCCTGCTGCCTTTCAAACAAGACCCCGGCGCCGTGCAGGTTCACACTCCATTAGCATTCATTAAGAGAGCTCCGGCGTTAGCCTAAGCACTAATTGCATTTTACGGCGTTGCAGCGCACACTCGCTTAGCCTTTGTGCCGCACTCAGGAGTCCCAGTCCAGGAAATGAATTACTCCCCAACTAATGCGCAGGCACCGCTCCACACATTAGTAAAGAGATGAGTGTAATAATCACCGGCTTAACACGTTCTCTTCAAAAGATACTCATCGTGCATTTAAGACCAAAAACACCAACAGATGTTTATTAGTTTGGGTTTTTCAGACTGTTTCACATTTTATATGACACGGTTTTGTTTTCTTTCTGCAGGTATGTGGGGCTTTCACGACCGAGACTTGATGCTGAGGAAGTCCCTGTACGCGCTGATGGATCACGGGTTGGAGAGAGAGGCTCTGAAGCGCAGGTGGAGGTGGCAGCAGACCCAGCAGAACAAAGAGGTTTGTTAAGAGGCCTGCATGTTTATTTAGCTCGTCCTCCTCGTTCTGTCTGCACAAACTCCAAATCCACGTAAATGCTGGGGCCTCGTTCTTCTCATCCAACAATCTGGAGATTAAACCAGCAGGTCAAGTGTTTACGTGGGTGTTAGGAGCTAATGTTTTCCTCCTAAGGTTTACATATCAAACACAAACAGTGACTTTAAGATTGTTTTATCACCGTCCTAATGTTTTGTTAGGTTATCTGAGTGAGCTAATATCTCCACCTGCTATTGTTACGGCTCTGCGAGGCCACACCCGCAGCTAGAGGCTGTTATGTGGCGAAAAAGAGGAACAGCAGCTTCATAGCTCACTGTTTTTAAAGTGGCTGCATGCAGACTCACGCAGCGGAGACGCCGCATGGATGACTAATGACTAATACGTCACCCATACTTCCACAGCTGCTTCTTTAAAGCTGCTCAGTGGGAAGAGTTAGACGACGCTGAATTTGTTTATTAGCGCGTTTCCTTCTGTGCATGAAACTGATGAGGGTGATGTTGGTGCTGTGTGAACACAAAAGTAAAGTCTCAGTTGTCAGCGTGTAACCTTGTGGTAAGACGCCATAACGTCAGCTCATGCTTTCGTGACATTTGACACTCCCTCTCTAAATGGCAAATGTGTGTGTGTGTGTGTGTGTGTGTGCGTCCTTCCTTTCTCCTCAGTCCGGCCTGGTGTACACGGAGGAGGAGTGGCAGAAGGAGTGGAATGAACTGTTGAAGCTCGCCTCCAGCGAGCCCCGAATACACTACAGCACCAACGGCACCAACGGGTAAGGTCTGGCTCGGGACAATGCCCCGACTGTTGAGCCCAGCGCGCTCGGGTCACGCTCATGTTTTTATGCATGCACAAACAACTACGCTCACAATCTGGACTGAGAGAGTGTCTGGCCCTCATTCAGTCAATCTGGTATTTGATGTGACAAACATAAGGTCACGTAGGTTGAATATACTGACTGTAAACCTCTGAACCTTTTTTTTATTCTTTGGTAAAATGAAGGTCAGCGTTCATAACGGTTTTATTGTATTAGTCCATTACTGGCTTTGATTATCTGTGGTTTTCTAAACCAACATGTGTAAGTGACCTCTATTAACCCTGGGGTGTTGTTGTTGTTGTTGTTGTGTTCAGGGCGGAGTCCACAGAGGAACCAGTCTATGAGAGTTTAGAGGAGTTTCACGTCTTTGTCTTGGCTCACGTCCTCAGAAGACCCATTGTGGTGGTGGCTGACACCATGCTGAGGGACTCGGGAGGAGAGGGTAAAATACGCCTCTTTTATTATTTTTGTTTTTATTATGTTATTATTTTTTAACCATCTTGTGACAGTTCAGTGTTCTGCTAGGAAACTTCTGGACCTGGCTTCATTCATTGGTGTGAATGTTACTCATCCTCTGCAGGATGCATCAACAAATCCCTTTAAATTTATGCCACTATCAATATTTTTTACGATAGCAGCTCACTTCTCGGTTGGCAGCCGTTTTCTTTAACTACAACAAATGCAGCTCCACAACGCTCAGTGTATGACTGCTGTTACTCTTCTGTCCATCACCACTTTAAGCCCCGCCCACAAACAATCTGATTGGCCTCACGGATATTTGCAGGAGCAGAATCAGTTCCCAACAGAGAGACTTGCATCCAGGCTTCCATAAAATAAAATAAAACAATAATCAGCTTAAAGGTGGTGAGTAACGAGAGCATCAACAGAAATGTAGTGGAGTAAAAAGTACAATATTTGTCCTTCAAAAGTATCCCCCAAAAATAATACTACAGATACTCAAAAACTGTACTTAAGTACAAGTAAATTTACTTCGTTACTGTAAACCACTGTTGACAACACTTAATTGAAAGAGTAGAAGAAGATCACCAAGATGCCTACCTCCATGTTTCCTGAAGTTTACCCCACACAAACACGCTCAGAAAGAATAGATTTAGAAACCAGCAGATCAAGAGTTTACGTGGTTGTTCTGATTATTCTGATTATTCTAGTAGAATAGTAGTACTAGTTCCTGTAAATGCAGCTACTGACTGATGACTTGTCTTCAGAAGCCAGCCTGACACAAATCTCCACTGTGCTCTACTGGCTTGCTAACAGTTGATGTTTTTCCAGATAATTAATGTCCTTTTCATTCTTTCCATCCTCCCCCAGCCTTCGCTCCCATCCCGTTCGGAGGCATCTACCTACCACTGGAAGTGCCAGCTGCCAAGTGCCATCGCTCTCCCCTGGTCCTGGCGTACGACCAGGCTCACTTCTCAGCCCTGGTCTCCATGGAGCAGAAGGACAGCTCTAAAGAGCAAGGTGACGCTTTGCATCATCCACATCTATTAGCATGTGTGCATATAGATTTTTTATTTATTTTTGGCAGCAGAGAAGCAGCTGATATTTTAAAGCTGTAAAGCCGAGTGCGTCAAACTTACCTAACCTAAATTATGAGCTGAATATTTTGTTAAAGTCACTGGCATTTTATCAGGAGCTGCATGCTGTGTCATACTCTGATGTTTTTCAAATTATGAGAGAAAAACTGAACATGATTTGATCTGTGTGAATAAATTATAAGTCTGTCTTTAGCCTGGTGTAGTCGGCTCTTATCAGAATACGAGCCTGGTAACGCTTTGTTTGGATTTAAGTATTACGTCTGCACGCGATTGGACAGTCCTCCAACTAATCAGAGCCATTTTATTGTAAACAAATTCAAGTCCATGGATTGGCCCGGCAGATCTTTGCAGGAGCAGCATCGGTTCCAAACGGAGAGACTCCAGGCCAAATTTATACCGTTATGTTTGAAGTTCCCAGACTTTGATTTATCAAGTAGTCCAGAAATATCTAATTTAAACTCGGAGCAGCGGTAACACTGTGGAAAGCAAGCAGAATCTGAAGTGCACGTCGTCTAGCAGTCCAAAAATATCTCGTTTAAATGTCCAAAAACAATGCAGGCCAAGAAGAAGTGTAAATGTAAGAAGAAAGAAAGTGAAAGAATTGATTGCACTCAAAAGAAGATGGATTAAAAGCCTTGTTTTTTTTTTTCTAATAACACTTTATTCCTGTCTCTGCCAGCAGTTGTGATCCCGCTGACTGACTCGGAGCACAAAATGCTGCCGCTGCACTTTGCTGTGGATCCTGGGAAGGATTGGGAGTGGGGAAAGGACGACACTGACAACGTGATGCTGGCAAGGTAAAATAAAAACTAACAGGTCGCAATAATACGTCACAAACTAAACTAAAAAAAAAAAAACAGCAGTGTCACATGTTCACATATAGACAGCTGTCCTTTTAACACCGAGTGTCAGTGTGTAGGGATTGACCCCTGATTCCAGATTAGTGACACGCACCGCAAAGTGACAATGAGATTAACTCCAAATACCTTCTATGAATGAAGCAGAGAGAACGAGCACCGGAATAGCAGCTCGGTAAAAATAACCTTCCACCTTATTTACGTCAGCCGATGGCACTGGGTGTCTTGTTCAGATGAGGCGGTGGGCAGAGAGGACGTAACGTGAGTGGCTGTTAACATTGTTTTGAAAAGGGCATTGAGTTAAAAGGCAAGAATGCACGACGGCAAGGTGCTTTTAGTGCGTCTACTCTGACGTTTAGTTTGACAGCACCCGTCTTGATTTCATTTTATTTCCAGTTTACATTTAAGTAAAGGACAAAGCAGCGTTTACGTACAATTAGGGTCATCAAAGTTAACGTGCCTGGTGGTTTGGGAAATGAGGAGGCGCTCGGTGCAGCAGTAACACTGTGGAAAGCAAGCAGAATCTGAAGTGCTAAAGGTCGCACTAACTTATTTTACCTTAATAAGCCTTGTAAGCGTCAAAACTTCTTTACAAAAAAATCCTAAAAGAAGCAGAAGAGGAAATCAAGCAGCAACAAACGAGTAGAAATGGATAAACTCAGCTTTAATGTCCTGGCACCTGCTTCTCTCTGCAGGAACTAATCTTTCTGTGCAGCTAAAGATCCAAATACACTTAAAACAAGATGTAAGTGCAGTTCTTTTGCATTAATGCACATCAACTCTTCAAATAGTGACAGATTCAAGTTATGTTTACATGCCTTTGCACAGTTTCATCTCATGCTACAGCAGTTTGGGTCAGTTTACCTCTAAATTCTCAACCGTCAGTGGAGAAACTTTAGTTTTTACTTTGTGCCGAAGTTTGGCCAAGATTATCTGTTAGTGTGAGATGTTTACAGATCCACTCTACAACCTCCTGATTCACTGAGGCTGCTCCAAACTATGATAAGCAAACATGTCCTTGATGATTTATTTAATACTTTCACAAGTAAGAGAAACTGATGATAAACATTGCAGCCCTTGAGGCTAATGTTAGCTAGCACACTTCCTGTTCTGTCTGTATTGAGTCTGCCCAAATATTTTCTCATCCGCACTTGTTAAGCCTCAGGCTTTATTTGTTTCTCACTGCAAAGTATTTAAGAGTTCTTCTTTAGCTTCCTCTTTTGGTTTGGAAAAGCAGCCTGCAGGTGCATTACCGCCGCCTACAGGACAGGAGTGTGAATTACACCACGTTATTACACCACAGTCTCTGTTTTGTTTACATCCCCGTGAGATCCCATGAGGTGGTGCATTCAATGCTTCCTGATCTGGCAAGACAATCTAACATTCTGTAGTGTGTATGTGTGTGTTGCACTATTATTATTATTAATGTAGTGTGTGCACGTTTGAAATTAGAGCGAAGAATATAGTTTGTGATGATTCTAAAATCAGAAAATGTCCTAGCTCAGCTGAACGCTCGGCCTCAAAGTCTCATATCTGGCTCCACCAGCACGTTTCTGTTTCTGGCTTCCTCTGCTCATTGTTTTACATCTGTTTTTTGTGGGGAGGACACACCTACTATCATGGTATCACATTGTCAAAAACATTTTAAAACAACAACGGTGATTAAATATTTTCCATTAGCAGCGGAAAGCCGTGGTAGAAACTCCCCCTGTCGCTGTGTTTTTTAATAGTTTTCTCTCTTTTTTCCTCCCAGCGTGGCTCTGTCTTTGGAGGCCAAGCTCCAGATGTTGCACAGCTACATGACGGTCACCTGGCTGCCTCTGCCCTGCGAGGTAAATAACAAAGTGTACATCCTGGATGATGTTTGCTCCTCCGCTTTTGGCTGGGGCTTCAATCATGTTTGAGAAGAGTCAAATTATCAAATGCATCAATCAGAGAAAACATCTAACATCTTTTCCGTGACCACAGGTCTTTGGACATGGTTGGTTAGTTAAATGAGTTTATGATTTGCTCCTCTGTCTATTCTCACATGTCCACCAACATAGATATTGTAAATTAGATTGTTTACTCTTTATTTTAGATGCAATAAACTCAAATCTAGTTAAGCTCGTAAGTGTATTGTTGATTTCTCAAGGACTTCTTTCCTTTTCCATCTGTCCGGTCGTTCTCTAAACACTGCATAAACCGCATGTGAAAAACAAACTACACTGGGCCATTCAGGTCGCAGAGTCACGCCATGCAAACACGGTGACAAAGGTCCTCTTGTGTGCCACATGTTAACGCCATGGAGCTGGGAAGAACAGCAGCCGGCCGGCAAACGCACAAATCCCCGGCCTCACATAGAAACTAACGGGGAATTGTTCCGTTTCAATAATGGCACAGGATGCAGCAAACCCACAGAAAACATGTGCGGCGGTCATTGTTTATTTTATTTCAGAGAGCGGCCTCTTTATTTAGGCTGTGCCGTTTATTTCCAGATAAAGCGTTCTTTATTTTACTGCCTCTTCAACGTGTTTGCAGATATGAAAAGACATCAGGGAAGTGAGTCATCGGGGTTTTTGTGCCTGGTGGGCAAAGAACCGGCTATGAATCATCATTTCAGATTCTCCTTATCCTGAATTTCCCCCCTCACACCTGAGCGGCATCGACTTAATTTATTGTTCACATCGTTAGCCTTTCAGGGCACTAACATTTAACTCTTAATTTGTTAGCTTTCTAATATTCGTTGTGAGTCAAAGTGCAGTTTTCTCACACAGATCTACGGTATTTTTTCACTGTTTTTGTTTTTGTGTTTCTTTCCTTGCAGCAGGCCCCTCTGGCCCAGCCGGAGTCTCCCACCGCATCGGCAGGAGAGGACGCCCGAACGCCTCCCGACTCCGGAGAATCAGACAAGGAGTCGGTGAGCAGCAGCTCCAACGGAAACGGAGACACAACCACGACGTCGACGGTGAATGGGAACGGGACGCTGGCCAAGAACAGCTCCTCTTCATCGTCCAGTTCGTCCAGCAGCGGGACGGGAACGCCGGGGAAGGACAAAACCAAGAAGGAGAAGGACAAAGATAAGGACAAGAAGAGGGCGGACTCTGTGGCCAACAAGCTCGGCAGCTTTGGCAAGAGCCTGGGCAGCAAGCTGAAGAAGAACGTGGGCGGGCTGATGACGGGGAAGAACGCCGGAGCCGGAGGAGCAAAGCAGGAGGGTGGAGAGAAGAAGAAAGGTTCGTTCAGAGGCAGGAAGGGCAGCAAGGACAGCTCGCCTTCAGCCCACGCCTCGGAGGACTCCGGGAAAGGCTCACCCTCATCGGGTAGCGAGCGACTCAACGGAACGGGGAGCAGCATGAGCAGCAGCGGCGGGAGCAGCACGGAGAGCGAGACCTACAAGTACAGCGCCGACGTCAAGGTCAGCCTGGGCATCCTGCGAGCCGCCATGCAAGGCGAGAGGAAGTTCATCTTCGCCAGCCTCCTCACCACCAGCAACCGGCAGCCCTTCCAGGAGGAGATGATCCAGCGCTACCTCGCCGATGCGGAGGAGCGATTCCGGGCGGAGCAGGAACAGCAGCGTCGCGACGCAGAGAGGAAAGGCGTCGCTAATAACATCCAGCCGCCCAAGAAGGAGGTGGTTAGTGGTACAGAGCTGATGAGCTACCGGCCTTATGAAGCCAAGGAGGAGCTGCCAGAGAACTCGTCTCCTTCCTTCAACCAGCTCAAGCCGTCTCCTTTGAGTCCCTCCTTGTACTCTGGCGTTGTCCCCATCCCCCGTCCCTCCTTCATAGACCAGCCTCCCACTGCAGCACCCCTGACCCAGCACCTCCACATGCACGGATACCTGGATACTCGACGCCAGCTAGCTGGTGGCTCCCCGGCCACGTCCTACCCCGGCCTCCCCTCGTACGCAACCCTTCCCCGGCACTGCCCCACCACGCAAGGTCCCTCCCACCCCCAGTACAACGCCCCCCAAGGCCCTTCCTCACTGAGTCCATCCCGCCTCGCGCCCTCGTATCCCCTGGAGTTCGACCCGCCGGACTACCCCGGGGCCGAACCCGCCGCTGGGAACTACACCAACGGCTTCCGGGACACGAGCTCCAGCCTGGACTGTCGGAGCGGGCAGCCCCCGGTCAGACACTACTCGCTGGGCAGCGCTGGAGGTCTGGCCAGCCTGCAGTCCAGCCGCTGCCGGACACCCAGCTGCACCTACTACGGACACCCCGAGACGGGCAACTACTGCTCCTACTGCTACCGGGAGGAGCTGAAGAAGAGGGAGACAGAACCGGCCATCCACAGGTTCTGACTGGAACGGCGAGAATTTGATGAGTGGCCTTTTTATAGTGACATAAACATAACGTCTGGAGCAAGATGAGCTGTTTTTTTTGTTTGTTTTTGAGCGGACAAGGGAAGGCAACCATCTCCCTGTTTCTTTCTTTTCGTTTTTTTTTTTTAAGCGGTGTCATTTCCTGTTGAAAGTGACGTCAGATGAATCAGGGTGGTTTCTCTGCTGGGGTCACGCGTTAGACCGCAGATTAAAACTAACTGCACTTCTGTTACATTTTGCTGTGGCTCTTATGGAGGCGTTGTGTATGAGTGTATGAGTGTGTGTGTGTTTGTGTGAACTGCAGGCTCCTGTCCTCCTTTTCCTTTGAGTTTAAAGGCCTCGCTACTGTCTCCTCCTAGTGGAGAGAATGTATATGGCAGGCACCGTAACGCAGCATAAGAACGCCCGTCAATGCACAAACAGATACACTAAACCAGACTCGCACTACTGCTACACACCCAGCGATGCAAGCACAAGCAGAAAAGGCACGAGATTCCCTGTGTGTGTGTGTGTGCGTGTGTGTGCGTGTGTGTGTGTGTGCGTGTGCGTGTGTGTGTGTGCGTGTGCGTGTGTGTGTGTGCGTGTGCGTGTGTGCGTGCGTGTGCGTGTGCGTGTTCGTGTTTGGGTTGGTTCATTAAGGATAATTTCAGTGTTATTCAGATATTATTGTTCCTAGATGAAAACAGCAGAGTTAATCCTGGTTGAACTGCTTTTATTTTTCATTCTCGTCCGTCACGTTTTGCAAAAAAACATGAAAAAGTGCCGCGCGGCGCTGAAGGTGAAGGTCTGTGGGCCGCTGTGGTGCTAACGCTATGAGAATGCATAAGAAATGTCGTTTAAACAACACAGCTGCTCTGCAAGGAAACAAATATCGTCGCTTAGTTTGTTTTGTTTTTTATTTCTTGGTTCGATCCATTTATCTGTAAAATTGGATTATGAAGATGTCAGCCTTTTTTAAGGATTAAGAGCTACTGAGCAGGTCGCAGTACTGACCCAGGCGTTTCTTTTTTTGTTTTTAGAACAAACCTAGTTACACAAGATGGTGTTCCCGGAGTATTTCATATGTTTGTTGGACTGTTTCTTTCGTAGTTGGGTCTTCCTGTCTCTGTAATAATGGTTGGCATTCGAGGCTTTTGCTTATTCGCCCTCCCAACCTGCAATAAACATCTCATTCAGACTGGCTGGAGACATCAGTCGTACCGTGTTCAGCTAAAGTTTCAGTTGCCTTGGAGAGCAAAGAAGTGGCGTGAGTCCAGATTCTGCTAAAAGTCTTTCAGTCTCACCATCGTCCCCAAATATTCATCTGTTGCGTCCTCAGCTAATAAGAGCTTTATTAGTTTGGTCATTCGCTGCAAATTCACAAGTTCTACTGAAGCCGGTTCCCGGGCATTCGTTCCGCCGAATCCAGTCGCTCTTTGCACAAATATTCAAGCACTTTCCTGACGTCCGTAGATGCGTTTTACTGTTCTCAAAAAGGTCCCGTCGATCGTCTCTGCAGACACTGCCACCTGTGTTTACGGGACGCTAGACGGGCAGCGCTCTGGCGCCGCCGCCGCCGGCTCCTGACTCAGCGTCCCTGCTGCCTTTTTGTCCCAGCATTGACACCAAGTATCTGCTGCTTGCTTCGTCGCCGGCGGCCTCCTCATACTGCTGCTCCACGTAATGTCATTTCAAATTGAAGGCTGTTTTTTCGGTCGCGCTAAATTACTTAAATCTGTGGTTATTTCCTCCCCCCTTTAATAAGCCATGAATGTCTTGTTGATTCAATCTTTTCTTTGGCATCAGAAGAAAAGCACAATTTAGTATGCAATTCACTGCCTTGCCCATTTGAGGGCGCTCTTGTTTTTGTTTTGAACCGTTTGGCTCATGCTCCTGTCCCAAACAAAAATAACCAAAAAACGAAATAATAATAAAAAAAAAAAACACTGGGATTAACTGTCAGCAGTGCTAATTTAATTTAACACTACAATATGTTTTATTGTATCTAAAGCTGGTTAAGGAGGGAGGGATTTATTTTATTTAACTTTATTTTTGCTGTGCATTTAAAGCAACACTAGCTGATGATAAAACACTAAAAAAGAAAAAGGTCCTGTGACTTCCCAAAACATTTTTGCCGTGTTTGTGTCTTGATGTGTCCGTGCTCGCTCATGGACTTTTAATTCAGATGTGACCCAACAAATGAAATGTGGAAGAAGATGAAGCCTGTTTTTGTTTGTTTTTGCCGCCCTCCAAAGTAATAAATCAGCTTCCAGACCATACTTTAATTTTATTTTATTTCTTGTGCATTGCAGCGAACATCAAGACTTCACAGGCCACGAATACGTTTTTGTATTTAAAAAACAAAAAAACAAAAAAAAAGACATGAGAGCTTGTATAAATGTGTTCCAGGTTATTTTTCTAAGCCCAAAGTTTTTTCAAAGTGTTTTTAAAAGGGTAAGAATGTAAATAGTTGGATACTTAAACAGGTCTGGATGCTAAAGCTCGGAGGCGACTGAAGGCGATTCCCCAGACGGGCCTTTTTTTGTGACTCTCGTTGCAAAACTAATTTCCTCAATGCTGACCTAACAATTTGAGAATATATATTTATAGTGAATTCTTTTTTTTTTTAATAGATTCCTTGTGGAATGTTTAGTTGCGATGATTTAGGATGTTCTTTCTCACATGGCTAATGGTCTGGCTTTTTATTTTATTTCTTTGGGATTTGTACGTTTTGTTTGTACTCTTTATTTTCTGCAGCCACCGATCCGTGCTACGCTAAAACGTGACAGAAATGCTGAAGAGAAACAGCTCAGAATTAACCCACGCAACCGACCCGGTATATGATATATTTTTTATATTAATGTACGACACTGTCTACTTCTGTGAGAGCAGAATAATCGTCAGACATCAGTGACACTAACATGGAATACTTTCGAGTTGCATGGGACTGGAACTGTTGCATGTAAATGGCGAAACCATTTTACCAAATTTGTGCATTATTTTAACTTCGGTTTCAGTCGTCCTTCTGTTTTTGTTTTTTATCGTTTTTAATGTTTGGAGTTTTTGTTTCAGAGAGAAAGAGAGAGCGAGAGGAGAGCCCCAAGGCTGTGTGACAGTGCAATCTGGATAGAAAGAACATCAGATTTTATGTTAGGTTATTATTATTATTATTATTATTATTATATTTTTTTTCTTTTTGCACCGTTTGAATAAATTCTAATTGTATTTCAAGAACGCTTTGCCTCCTCCTCTATTTTCTGTGGTTTTCATGTTGTCTGTAAACGTCTCGGTCAGAAAAGTTGGCGCCACATGATCATGAATTAATCCATAAACTATATATCTGAGCTTCAGCTTGAATACTTTTATTTCCCAACATAGAAACAAGCGTCTTTACTTAATGTCCCAGCACTAGCCTGGATGATAGAAACAGCTTTTAATAATCAATTGATTCATTGATTGAGAAAATTCTCAAGCAATTAAGTTGCACATTAATTCATTTTTTGACCTTTGGTTGAACAAAACAGGCCGTCTGAGGTGATGACAAGTCACATTTCATATGCAAATGAAGGATAAGACACATTTTAGCGTGATTAAAGTCTTTTTTAGTTGCAGTCCTACTTGAATCTGTCCTGCAGCTGTGCACCAGTGTCCTCGAGCAAGGCACTACCACACACAGCATTATATTAAAGCAGAGACATGAATAACTTAAAAAATAATAATTCAAATAAGATTAAAAGAAAAAAAGATGCTTTTAATACTGATTAATGCCGTTCTGTATTCCTCTAACCTTGTTGCATTATACATTGTAGAATAACTCGAGCTCAGATGATGCAAGGTCCTGTGTCTGGGTCTGTTTTATGTATTAGAGAAATCGGAGACCCTTATGTAATATTGAACAGTTTCCCATGTGGTAAAAAATCCAGACCTCTCTCTATTATAGTTCACAAGGACACCGTCTCCCCGTCACCTGCTCAGCCGGACAGAGTGTCGCTCAGGATTATTCAAACTTTCCTGCTGGAAAAAAAAGGAATTTTTTCTTGTACAGTCGGCGTCCTGTATTCGTCTGAACGAGAGTCGCCGCTGGATTCTCTCCACAAGTTTGGATGAGAGAGGAGAGGAGCGCGTCGTTGAACAGAGGGGATCAGAAGAAGGTACTGATCGTTTGATGGCGCTTTTGTTTCTTTTCAGGAGGAGTATAAAAACGTTTGAAAGGTCAAGAGTTGATTGGTTTGTAATGCAAAGCCAGTTTGTTAATTTTATTATATGTTTGGAAGCCGTTCAAGGCCAAGCAGATCCATCTGAGAGCTCTCTACAGTGTATGGAAACCACATTAAAGCAAACAACTGTATAATAAATAACCAGATATATGAAAATATATGTCAAAACAAAATATAAATGCAAAGCAGTTAACTGATTTCTAGTGCATGCAAGTCTATTCTTCTCTCTAACTTAGTTTGCATATTTATATATATATATATATATATATATATATATATATGATATTTGTATATATTATATAAACGTTTTATACATTTCTGCCTCTCTACACTTTTTATTTTTTACTGTTTGTCTGATAATGATGCTAATGCATACTGGATTGGCCCACAAGACAGATAAAGTATTTCTATCTCTGTTCATTTATTTCATATGAACTCTAACAATAAAGTATATAAAGTGCTGCTTCAAGGTGGACGCATCACTAACAATCCAATCATTTTATAAGTAACATAAAAATATAAGGAGGACTTTAACATTTAGTGCGAGGCGTGCATATTTCCGCCTAAAATCCATGTCTTTAAATGCAGCACCGTTGCGTTCCGTGGACTATTTCCATTTACGCTACTCAAAGCGGTGGTGAGTTCAATGGGTGAGTAAAAGCTTGGAAAACTGGCCTCTTTCCGTCTTAAAGCAAGCGCCATAAAACTCATAGACTCTCATTGTCTGTGTGAAGTATCCAGATGTACTGTCGCTTTAAGAAGCTCCACACCACTCTATTTTTTTTCTATTTTTTTTCTACCAGTGTGTTTCACTCACTATGGCGAAAGACCAAACAGATGGAAAAGCAGCAACAACAGCAGCAGCAGCAGCAGCAGCGGCGGTAACGGCGAGCACATCTTTCCGTTAGCAGCCGCCACGATAGTCCGCCGCTCGGTTGCGACTTTCGGCAGCTTCCGTGGAGACACCCAGATGCTGTCAGAGCGAACAGCGATGAAAAGAGCGAGCACGGTCGGCTTGTCCTCACTGAGCACCTCGGTAGTTGTAACGGCGGCGGCGGCATCAGCCGGTGATACAGGCTAGAAACTAACCGTTACTGGACCTCAGCTTTTAACGGTTATTATTTTGATTTTTTTTTTACGGCTAACAGAAATGGAACGCAGAGGACGCTAACCCCTCGCGACCGTTAGCTTACAGTCAAAGAGATTTAAAATACAAAAGAAATAAGCGGTTATTTTTTTTTTATTATTATTATTTTATTATTATTATTTTTGCTGCTTAAAACGAGTTGAAACGTCCTGAAGAAAAATGTTGACAGGATCTAAAACCACGTTCAAAGTGAGGCAAATGCTCCCAGACATCAAGGTAAGGTCATAAGTTAAGCTAACTGATGCTAACTAGCCTTCTAAGTTGTCCTGTTTTATTGATGCTGAAACGACGAAGCTGCTAATGTTTACAGTTTTTCTCATTTTTTTTTCTTTCATGTTTTATTTACTTTTTTTTTTTGTCATTTTAAATGCAGCTGTTCTGTTCCCGGATGTGCCACTACAATAATAGCGGTATAATAATTAATTTATGAGACAATTAATGCAGCTTTAACCCAGTAGGGGCCTTGAGAAAGCACCTAAACGGCCACCAAACTGCTCCCTGGTCGCCTCGCTTGTTCAGGTGTACTTATTTTGTGTGTGCATATACACATGGCAAATAAATCAAATTTATTTTGCTCTAATGTAGAAGCCAGGAAGCCACCATCACCAGGGTGTATGTTATAAATGTGCAGCCAGGTTAGTTTGCAACCTGTCTGGGTTAGAAACCTGCAGTCTCCTCCTCTTTGTGTATTCCTCTGAGGGCCTATTTAGTGGATGAGTGTCAGCTTTACAAACTAGTGTGCAGGCCTGCTGGATAATAAGGGAGATGAATAATTACAGTGAGGGCAGTAATGTCACTCTCCCTGGCTGCACGCCTAATTAAAGGACAGGGGAATCTTAATCACTTCACAGGGCAGAGATTTGCTCCGTCTGGGGTGTAACTGCTGTGCACAAAGACAAATGATGCTCCGCTTTTATTTGCTGGAGCTTTTTAAAGACCACATGGTGCTACAATAGATGCTTTGAGGTGTTTGAGGTTAGAGCCTCCTGCTACTGCTTCTGCTTTTTTGTTGCTCGGTGAAAGATAGAAGAAGATGGAGGCCTTTAGTTTGATAGACGACGCTAAACAATGTTTATATACAGGCAGTATACACTCGCCTGACAGTTCATTAGGTACACTATCGAAATGCATTCAGTCATGTTCTAAATCCTCCTTCATGACTTAACGTTTAGTTTATGTAGAAACAGCGTCAGAAAGGTGGTGATTCGACTGGATGATCATTTTAAAGGATGGACTTTTGTTTCATACAAATTTCTAAAAGACTGGTGTGGACTTTTAGGTTTTTATTAGGACCATCAGAGGATGTAGCTCACCTGAAACTCACATGACTTGGTTGTGTAAAGACCAGAAACACACTTCTAAAATGAGGAAGTTGTTTTGGCCCTGTTTTCTTCAAGTGTAGGTCCACACCTACATCTGAAGGACAAAGGACACTCCTCTTTGGACAAAAACGTCCACATTAAAGCCTGAGAAGACAGATGATTTGAAAGAGGAGTAAAGGAATCCATCTATGGAAAATTGGTAAAATCTGCCGTTGATTTGTAAACACAGTCTTAAAATATGTACACAAGAGTTTTCTCTCTGTTCACACCGTGAATCTGGAGTCTGGATAGAGTACTATTAACTGGGGAAAAGAAACTACATTTGGAGGTGTGTATCTGGTCCTTCCAGGCGCTAGTCATGTGAGTTTCAGGTGGGCACCACCCACAGATGTTCCTGAAAAAACAAAACCACGCTTGGATAAAACGTTGAAGAAACCCTACAAGTTCAGTCCTTCTCCTTCTGTCTCAGCTTTGTTTTTTTTGGATAGACCATGACCTGGATGATTAAGAACCTTCACATGTGTATTGAATTAAACACAAAAGTGTTTCTGTTATTTAGCCTAGCCCACTGATTAAACTCTGGTTTTGCAAAATAATAAAAACATGTCTTGGTTCTATACAATAGAGTTCCATGGTTCTACAAACCACATCCTCTAAAATGAAAACACAGTCGAGTCAACAACTCTCTGTTATTTAAGACTGATGTTGAATACCAGAACCTTTATGAACCTGAGATTAGAAAGCATTCATATTCACTAGTGTACCTAATAAACTGACAAGTGAGTCAATGTGCTCAGAGCTGTCTGCTCCTCACAGAACAGACTTTGTGCCTCCTGGCTTTTTGTCTCTCCCTGGTTATTTTCAGCAGCCGCAGGGGGAAAACGGTAACAGATGCCTCTTTGCTCAGCCCTCAGGCTGGGGCTTGCATGTGGACTCGTGCGCTGCTCCACATCTGGCTGTCGCTATGGAGACAGCGGTTGGGTGGGTTCAGGACCTGTGAATCGGATTACCTTAGAAAAGAGACGCACCAGAAAAACGTCACAACCAGAATCCCATGTGTTTGAGTAGAAGAATGTGGCTGAGCCTGAGATATGGTAATGAAGAGTAGATCATATGCAGGGGCCACCCACACACTCTTGTGCCTCCACGAGCATGTGTTGAGATCTGAATATCCAATCTGGGCTCGTTTTGGACAAGATGGCTTAGCGTTTTAGTTTTTCTTTTGAATCTTCTCGTTTTCAGTTGTCGTGTAAAGCTCTACATATTTTGGATAGCACGAATCCCAGTTTCCCCAAAGCTAAATGTGACATTTTTAAAATACTCATACGACCAAAACCCAGGGAGATGTAGTTAAAAGCAGCTGAATGCAACATAAGGATGCTGAGGCCTGTATCTAGACAGGAAAGCTGGCATATTCCGGCTTTTTTTTTTTTTCTCTTCATCCCTTTTTGGCTGCGAGTATCCCCTGGAGTTCACTCTATCTGCATCTCCCAGCCCGCTTTGAAGCATGAAAGGCACACACAACACAAAGCTCAACAGAAGTCAGAAATGCCAGAGGAGGAGGAGGGAATCATCTGAGCGCCATTCAAGAGCGAAGGCTGAAGATCTGAGCCAGATAGGAGTAGGCCAACACAGCACAGTCACCCACACCCGCTCCCACAGGATCCAGGCGTCACCGTCTCTGAGGCCCGTGGAGCCACCAAAGCTTCCCCGGCTTAAACAGAGCGTAACAGTGGGCTCTTCTTATCACCAGAGCAGATTTATGATCCAGCTAAAGGGTGCATCGATCTGATGTCGGGTGATAATTAACTAACTCCAAGAGAAAGGCCAGGGTTTTAGAGGCCAGGGCGTTTGGGTGTTTGGAGTGGATGGAATGGCTCTGATAATTGGACTCATGGGAGGTGACCTGAGCTGAGATCATAAACCACAGAGAAGGTCCAATAATCTTCTAGCGTAAGGGAGTGTAGAGACATGCAGTTAGTGAGCTGGCTGCTGTGGGCGTCAGCGGATTGTGATGTTTTGATCTGTCTAGAAACGACAGCTGTCCTCCTCTTTATCCTGGACACTGACAGGGCAGGGCAGCTCTGACAGGCAGCGTAGTGACTGATGAAAACCGGCTGTCATATCCATTACTGTGGGATTTCTGAGTACAGGCTAATAGAAACAGATGGGCAAGGTGGACTGGCATCTTTATATACGTTTATATAAACCTGAGAATTTTATTGATGAAGCTGAATTGATTTAATAGAAGAAGATAACCCAGATGTTTACCACATGTGGAGCAGACACGCTCTGAGAGAATGGATTTAACCAGAGACAAACCAGCAGATCAAGTGTTAACATCATTATTAGGAGATCAGATTATTGTTTTATTGAAAGCTCCTTCTGATTGGCTCAATCTGTTAATTAAGATGGTTTTTATTTATATTATTAGTGGATTACTAGTATCCATGTAAACACAGCAGCCATGGAGATGTCAGTGTTTAGCTCAGTACAGTACAATCAATAAGGTGCTAGCTTAGTGTTGCTAATGTCCTCCTACGGTAAACAGTCACTGACTCATATTATCAGCAAACTAACCTCACAGTGCATCTTCAGCTGCACAAATATGGTATGTGTGTGAGCACAGTGTGTCACTATGATGATGGGTTAAAGTACAGCACCTATTGATAATCTAGAGAGACCAATAATTGTACATCATGCAGCAGGGACACCATGAAAACAGCCAGTAATTAAATGTTGCATCTAGACTTCTGGCGTCAGAACCAAGGCGCTGATGGAACCGGGTGCTGCAGATTTACCATGATGTGATGTAATAAACTTCTTAAATATTAACCACAAGAATTCCCACCTCATGAGCCGTGGTTTATTATTTGACCTAGTGACTGAAGTCAGTCATTAGTCATTATTAGTCATTATTAGTCATTATTTCCTTATATTGACGTTGAAATGGAGCCTTTTCTGGCATCTCTGTTGCTATAATAACACCTAAAATATATTACAGGTCTGTTGCTAAAGCATCACGTCCATTTTATTTCTGCAGGCAGAACACTTGAAGCTACTTTATTACTTTATTTTTTACCAGCATCTTCACAGTACTGTTTGATGAGAAGCACAGTGCAGATAAACAGGCTGTGGGTCTTTTCAGGGAGCAGTGGCTAAAAGCTAATGTGTGTTTTATAAGCCCCTAACTGAGCATTCATCAGTTGAAGTAGCTTTGAACACAGACTTGTTCAAGTTAACATTTCCACACTCAGAAATATTTCTTATTCAGTATGTGGGACTTGGACCAGAAAATCATATTCTTTTTTTTTATGTAACATAATGAATTTTAAGACCGGATGTGAGGGTTTTAAACTAAGTCATCTAAATGGGACCACAGATTTTTATTTATTTTTTTATTTTTTATTTTTTTGTCTTACCAGAGTCCCACCATAAATTCCGTTTGTCCCCTTGTGAGTTTGTCCTCCTGTTTGGGGAAAGAGAAGTTTGTTCCAGTCTCGGGAACAAGCACGCTTACTGCAGAAGTCTGGCTGCGGCAGCAAGGGGAAGCCATGAGCAATGGAAACTGCAATAAGCCTTGGCCACTGTCCCTGAGAGGGAGGGAGGGAGGGCAAAAGTGGGCCAGGGAGTCGGCACGAGGGAGAAGGAGGCAATGAAAGTGAAATAGCGAGGGACTCAGAAGCCACACAATGAACTCAAAAGTGAACTGTCAGCGAAAAAAACACAACATTGGAAATGTGGTTTGTGAGCAATGCGTGACTCAGAAACTTGAGGGCAGTCTTACTTTGGCCACAGTGTCCTTACATTTAAGCCCAGACATTATCTCCAGAGTCCTTATCTCTGTCAAACATGAAGGAAGGCTGCCTCTGTTTCACACAGTAGCTGTCTAGTTGAAGAGAAAAGTCAGTGGCCTTCAGTCGAGTGCTGCCTCTACTTCACTTTGGCTGTTGCAGTGTTATCTAGAGAATTCGTTTTTCTCACAAGACACAAGTTAGTCAGTCTAGACGTCCTTCATTGGACACGACTAAAACGGCCGACTTGTGAAATGAACAACAACATATCTGGATATCTTTGATGTCCTTAAAAGGGGGGATCAGGAATTCAGCTGTGGCTTTTTCTGTGGGTGTTGATGGAGAGACAGAAGGAAAGCACAGACGTTTTAAAGCCAGATGGGGAAAATATGAACAATGGTCTGGCACAAACGAACGCTTGTAAAATGTTAGTGTTTAGTCTCATATTAAAAACTTGTTTTTCTCTGGTGTTTTTTTTTTTTTGCTAACAGAGAACTGTGTGCCTTTTAATTTGGTCAAGAAAAATGCTGAGACTGTAATCATGTTTTAGACACTTTGGAGCAAACACAGCTTAGAAAATATGTCAGGAAGAACTTTCTTTACATACGTCTACTTTCTGTAGATATGTTAAAGACATTTCAGATCCAGACCTGTGTGAATTAATTTACATTAACTTATTTTGGTGATGGACAAATGAGTAATAGCATCTTCGAGTTGAGTTAGTTTAAAAGAAAGTTCTGATTGGCTGGAGGACTTTGTTGAAATACGACACATAATAAAATCCCAGTGGCCTGTTTCCAGACTAATGTAACAGTCCTGCACTAAATCTTATCTTTATGAAGGTTTTGGTATTCGGTATTTGTTTCAGAAAACTGAGAGAGTTCTTGATTCAACTGTGTTTTCATTGTGAAGGCTGCGGTTTGTAGTGCTGTTGAATTATACTGACACATGTTGGTGTTATTTTGACAACCTCGTTTTAGTCAGCGGGCTGGGCTAAATAACAGAAATACTTTACAGCGCCACAAACTCCATCCGTCACAATCATCATCCAGTTGAATTACCACCTTTCTGATGCCGTTTATGCATCAGCTGAACATTAGAGCAGAGTCCTGAAGGAGGGCAGAGATGAGAATACAGCGTGTTTGTGTTTCGTTAAAGAAACAGCCAGGCCCTTTTGCATGCAATAAAAAAACAGCAGCTATGAATAAGTGTGAGTTTACAGCCCTCTTAGAGAGCAAAGGTCCTCTTTGTTAAATGCTGCCTGTGTTTTAATGAAGGGTCACAAGCTCAGGGTGTCAGGTTTTCATGAGCAGGCTGCTAACACAGAACCCACCACACTGCAAAATTTGTTAGCATAACACCGGCGGCTGAGTGGCTTCATTGTTATTGTTCACACATCCTTGCTGACTCAAAGAAATACGTGTATTTTGTGATAAAGCCGGCGCTTTAAATGGTTTCACTGCGGCTCAGACTCGGCCAGAAACGCTGAGAGAGACGTTTGAAGCTCTACAACATATAGTTTTCTTGGACGTTGACTCGGAGGCTTTTCTCTAATGCCGTGCTACTTTAAAGCTTTTTTGCCACCTGTATAATCACATCGTCCTCTCACATTGCAAGCCTCTAAGGCATATTATGTGATTTCAAGGCGATAAATGTAAATGGCCTTCACTAGGGGGGGTTGGTAGCAAAGTTAAGTGGAAGCATATGTGCTAGTAAGCTCCCAGCCTGATTATAGAAACCTCTGTGGCTCTGTGGGGTTGAGCTATCGCAGAGAAGGCAGGAACAAACAGAATAGGAACATGGAAACTTCAGGATCATGGAGCATTGTGTGGCTTGTTTCTTTGTCTTTGAAAATGAGTCCGTTGAGAGGGAGTTTGATGAGAGAAGCAGGCCCGGCTGTAATTTGAATATAATCAAGACCAAGGGCGACATACGGCTCCGTCCACGAGTTGCCTGTGTGCTGTTTAGTCTGCGTTTGTGTTTCTTGGGCAAACAAATTGACAGGGCTGAGTTTAGGCTAAAGGGAGAACAGTACCCCTTTCATAAGAACACTTCTTTTTTTTTTTTCCCTCCTGCGGCATTAAATGAAAGGATTGGGAGCACTCTCAGGTCAGTAGCTGGTTAGTTTAGTTTAGCTGTTCTCAGTTTTACCTGTCAGAACACAGCCTGGACGCATATGATGAAATGTGATGAGAATATGCTGATGTACTGGATGTGATGATGTGAAAACGTCTGACTTTCACCGCAACAGAGTACCACAGAGTTACTTAGGTAAACTGAGACGTGTAAAACTATTTCTCATTCTGAGACTGTGGCCGACTGGTTAGCATCTAAGCAATTAATGAGAAACAACACGTGCATGAAATTACGGCCTTGCAGTGATTGACAATTCCAGGGCAAACCATTTCATCCCTCTGTCATCTATTACCACTAATCATTAGAGGGTCACAGGGGGTCTTAGAGCCTAGTTCCAGCTGTCATTGGGGTGAGAGTCAGGGTACACGATGGACAGGTCGCCACTCTATCAAGAGGCTAACACATTAAGACAACCAGTAGGAGACGCTGGAGCAAACCCACGTAGAGAACACAGGAAGGCCCCAAACGGCCGGTGGATTCAAACCCTTGTTTTCAGTCTTTGTGCTAAGCTAGGCTAACTGACTGCTGATTACACATGACTATAAACGAGTGATGATGTCTCTCCTGTCTCTATTAAAGGAGAGGATGCTGAGTCAGACTGGGATGAACGCAAGGAGCCGAGATGTGTTCGGGTTGCGCTGTCTGCCAGGTAAGACTGGGCTTTAATGAACTTAAAATACATAAAAATCTATTAAAAGATTAGAAGTTATAACTGTTAGTAAAGTCACTAATATCTGCAGCCCTTTCTAAACATCAGCTTTTGAGATCACTCCTACATGTGATTAACTAATTATTTAAGGTACTTGCAACGATAAACAGGATGCAGCTGGACGTCAACAAACAACAAACTAAAATAAGACCCAGCAGCACAAGCTTCAGTTCATGACTTCCTCTGTAGCTTCAGGTTCAGATAAACTGACAGTCAGAAAAATTGCTTCTACCTTCATTGTTCTCTGCGGGTGGAAGTTTCCATTGTACACTGGCGGCCACACCTGGACCACGTTTGTCACAGCAGGTGCTTTGCCTTTTGAGATGGAGCAGACGTCAGCTGCTGAAATGCTAACACAAAAGGAGACGCCGAACAATAACGTATTGTAGATGAGATCAAACAGTGTTGCTGCATGGTCACAAGTTCACAAAATGACACTGACATCACCAGGAAATGTTTTTCATATTTAAATCAGTGTGTCAGTGAAGCATTGAAGATAAATACGATGTCTGAAAAACTGTTTTGACTTCAGTGATTTGATAGTGAACTCACGCACAGCTGCAGCAGTTTGTAGTTTTTGGTCGTATGCCGCTAAAAATGTTCATCATAGAGGACTGATTTATATTTTAGTTACAGATACAGATTCAGACCAGACGATCCTGTTTTATGCTCTTTCTCTTAAAGTAGTTGTAAAAATAAGAGTCGGCCTTTAAATTATTCTGCACCTGCAGGATGAAGAATAGAGTGAATATAAAAAGCCTCTGGACTCCATTAAATCAGCAGTTTTTATGATATAATTAAAGCAAAGATAAATCATTGCAGAACTTTTGTATCTTTAATTTTAAAAATTACAGCCACTGCAGTCACAAAACTGGTGTGAAACACTTCAGAGAAAAAACTCTAAAAATAAAAACTGTAGAAGCACCCTTTGATTCTATTTCAGCACCCTGTCCTGACTGGATAAAAGTCTATCAGCTGGTGCATCTTGACTTGGGAATATTTTCCCACTCTTCTTTGCAAAAATGTTCCAGATGTGTCAAACTGTGAAGGTATCTCCTGTGCAGGGCCTTCCTCTGGTCCTGCAGGGTCTGGGCTCTGGCTGGGCTGCTTTAAAACAGTAATCTTTTATTGTTGAAACCAGGGCTCAATAAAAAAAAATTATCTTAATTTGAAAGATCCCAAGATCGTTTTTTAAAAAGTTTTGACTCTTGTTAGAAATCTTACTGCAGTCTCACATTACTAGTCTCACAAAATCAGATTAGGCCACATGTGAGGGAAATCCAAAACAGGACAGACGTTCCAACTCTGCGAGCACCGTCAGGACTGGAAGCTATTTATGATTTCCTCTACGGCAATCTGCCGCAAAATATGAAGCTGTGGCCACCATTCTTCACTGTGAATGTGGTGAAATATCCTCTTCTCCCTCTGTCTTCCATTTTTGACTTTCATTCATATTCATATTTCCCCTTGCTGTCAGGACCTTGTTTGCTTCCACTTACTTTAAACACACGGTTCAACACTTACAGATTTGTGTACATGTTTTATTAAAAGACAAACACACTTCCTTCCTTATTTTCCTTCGCTTAGCCGGGCTAATTACTTTCCCAGCAGTGTGTTTTCATCGAATACTTTCCGGACTCAGCTAGTGCTTGACAACACTCACACACACACATTCTATTCTTAGCCTTCAGCGTTTCACTGTGAAATGTTGACTGTCTTTACTGCACATTTTTTCCCTCCTGTTGGCTTTCAGCTTCATCTCCAACAACATCTTAGTGTTCTCTGAACCCTCTCCACCTTCATTCCAGACAGATTAGAAACACAGCTGTCCACTGGAACCCGTTTTATATTAAGAGCGAGAACAAGACAGATGTGCATCAGAAGCATTGTCGTCATCTTAGCACAATGGATGTCCCGATTAAGTTTTTTTGCTCATCTGATTCAGTACTGATCTTTTACTATTGATACCCGATGTGATCCTAAATGTCCTAAAGTTGGTCCCCTGTCCTTGTCTTCTCCTTTCATCCAACGCTGCTATAAACTCCCTAACCCTCTCTGGAAGATTTTTCTCCTTGACGCTGTCTCCAGGAAACGTTTCTCTTCTTTTAAACTCAGCGTTCAGTGTTTGTTGTTGTTTGGGTGCAGCCTTTACCTGTGTGGACTCCATGGATTCTGGGGGTGGCGAATTAAGTTGGTATTTTACCACCTCACAAATCGTCCACGTCGCACTTTTTACAAATTGCTGATTTTTTGTAGTCATGTGAATTTGGTTCCTCTTCTTTGATTTCTGGCTGAAACAACTAAGAAACAGGAAGAAGATGTTTTGACGCTACAGGGACGTGGTTTTGGCTTCTGACAGACCTAAATTAAATAACTAGAAAAGATCAGGCTTGACTGAAGCTTGATACCGATCTGATGCATTTTTGAAAATGCCTGGATCGTCCCCAATACCGATGGGGACATCCCTGCTTAATAGTGCACGTTCTGTTTTCCCATTGAGACTTAAATTGGGTCCTTTGTGGGTTTAAATTGCATTAAGTAGGCATATTATTCAGGAATGGATTCAGATTTCAGGCAGGAGAAATCAATCCTTTGGCTCTGTGCACACTCTGCAGAGAAAGTGTTGAGACAATTTGTGAGAACAAGTTCACTTTCAGACACAAAGGAGTCACCCGTCAGTGTTACCGTACCCAGAGACGGGGCTCACATTGCACTTGCGGACTCACACTTTCTCCCCCTTCAGTGCATACATGCAGACACTCAGCCCCCATCCCCTGCTTAAAAATAGCAGTGCTGTTATAACACCAATAGCACATTGATGCTGTTGTTGCACAGTAGAGAAACTCTCAACAAGTTAAGTGCCTTACAATGCACGCCGTCTCAAACCAGATGCACTGACGAGGTGAAAACAACCATGTGGATCACGGAATCACAACTGTTTGTGCACAAGCTGTCCCGTTCTGTCAGTAGTTACCGGGTGGAGAGCATCACCGCTGTTCTCATGTGACACCGGGACACATGACCTCAGAAACCGAGCCGGCCTGCAGGAGGGCAAACGGGTCAGGACAGCTCCGACAGCCATAGGTAGATCATGTACCGGCTCAATGCTGCGACTCGGGGAGGGCGTATACTGTCCATTCACACACAATGCCAAGAGGCCCGGACCCCCCTCAGAGCAACTTCACAATCCACAGGCTAATGTTACTGTAGGATTTATAGGCTGTCAATCAGCTTTATACCTCGTTGACTGATGGACAAGAGACCACAGCGTTGATGTTTGTAGTCCTGAGTTTCTAGATATTGAAAAAGGTTTTAAAATCTCTTTGTTGTGTGTGTGTCTTGTTTATGCACATGTTAAATGTTGAATATGAGGGTTGGTATACTAGTTGTATGCGACAGAGTTTTAGGGATTATAGGTGGAAAAAAACTTTGGTATGAAATGTTGCTCTCATCTTAACTTTGAGGCAGCAACCAGTGATATGCAGCTATCTACACCGTCCACCATTTTGGCTCTTGCCTCCAAATTCACCATGCTGATAGCATTGGGTGAACCCAGATAGGGCTGATGGTACTTTCATGTTGGGAAATATACAGTATACAGGTGGGTTACCAAGCCAACCAGAGCCTAGAACGTCCACTACTACAGAGACTGACATGTTTGATTGTATTGACAGTGCTGCATAATATATAAGCTGTGAGTTGGAGAGTTGTCAGTTGAGGACATAGGAAAGAATCCAGATATTTGCTTTTTTCTTCCCATTTCCTGTTTCCATAGATTTAACCCGACACAACGCGTTCCTGTTCTTTACTCTTCTTCCCCGTGGGATGACGAGAGCAGAAACCCCTTTTGCTCTGCACGCATCCCAGCTGAAAATTGGGAACAAATGTGGACGAATCCAAAACAGAGGCCGAGAGCATGTGGTTCATATGTCTGTCAGCTGTATTTTCTCAGGCCGATCCCTCAGCTCGCCCTCTCCTCATTCCCACATTTAAACTATGTGGAGAAGAAATCCTGCAGATGTGTAGGTTAAACATAACAAAGTAGCCCCGCTCCTCATAGGTGCAGGTGATGGAAGTGATATCTGCATCGTCTGTTCTGAATGCTTAGGATTTTTCAGCCTCCTATTGTGGTGGCATTTACTTTTATTGTTCAAATACAGATAAGAAATGCCAGTACATTCTTGGTTTCAGTGTTATAAAACTATGCATTGTGGCGTTTTGCCCTGAGAACAGTGTGTTTTGTTTCCCTTTTGCTCCTCAGCTGGACAAAACCCAGCATTGTATTTTGGTGAGCGGCCCACATTATAACGCTGTCAGGCTGATTTAACAGGAATCTGTGAAGCTGCCATTGGCACGGGAGACACATGAGATCAAACAGTTACATATATATAGTATTTGTCTGCTCTGAGATGTGTTTAACTGATCCTTTGTGCCTTACAGCTTTTAACTATTGTTGTGTCCGTGTGTTTAGTTTGAACTGTGAGTCACAGCCTCAAAAAAAGGTGTGTACCAAACAAAAAGCTCCAGACATCTAAACATAACTATGATAACCAGGCTTGTTATTGCAAAGTAAAACTGTTCAATACAAGTTTTAATTACCTGGAGCTGCAGGAACAACATGAAAGACTTTATTAGATTAGTTAACCACTGTCTTATAAACACCTCCGCCCGCGTCCACAGAAGTCTTAAATCTCAACAAAGACTACAAATAGGATTCTTCTCCTCGCCTTCCTCGTCCTTTCTGCTCCAGCTCTAAACTCTGCAGGGTACAGGAATGTTCTCGGCTCAGTTGCACCCCGGAGCGACGGTAAAAAGAGGCACGCTAAACCGCAGATCAACAAGGGTTCTCTTGTGTTCGCCGAGTATTAAATCTCTGTCAGGTCTTAATTGATAAATCCGACCGAGGGTTTTTATGTGCGCGGTTTTAAAGTCACAGGCGTAATCATAAAGCACACTCTGAGGTTTTTTAAACTCCTCTTGCGCAATCGGCAAATTATGGTGTTGGAAGCAAAGGCTCGTCTTCCTCCCTTTCTCCCAGAGCATAAACAAGTGTTTCATGTGTAAAAATGTCTGCTTCCTGTTTGTGCTTTGTCGTCCCCTGAATCATTCATTGAACTAGGAGTAAAGAAAGACTGGGCTCAGTTCAACATCTCTGCCGTAATGTTCGTGTGAAGGAGTTTTGTGTTTGCTCAGGTTGTTATTTTCAGTTTCAAGGAACCGGCAGTCGTTCTTTTTCAACGTGCCTTTGAGTGAAATGAAAACCTCGCCGTGTGACTGGCCAAACACTTCTCTTGTCACGGACAAAAAGGCCCTTTTTCTCTCCACGTCTACCCAATCCTTGACTCTGTTGCCATGGAAACCCACAGTGGAGCTGGCAGAGGCTTTGTAGTGCTGCGGGATACCGTTATAATAAATGTGCTGCCTCGGTCCTGTGTGTATGTGGTGAAGTAGTTTCTTTCCTCCTCCTTTTCTTTGCGAGTGTGTTTATGTGCAGCTGCGTTTGTGTGTGAAAGATTATTCTGGCTGAAAAAGGTTTGTTTTAGGAAGCTTTGTCCAGGAATGTCAGATGCCGCCTCAACTTTGCTCTCCACTTAACCCAGGATGGAGAACCCAGAGCTCTCAGTTTAGGTTTTTATTAGGAACATCTACGGGCTGTACCCACTGTTGACAACCAGATCAGTCAGAGGATGTTTTTCCAGATTATTTTGAATGATATCAGATTATTAAAATACTCTAATCACCCACTGATAGTGAGAAACTCTCCAGACTCTTGGCGTGACGTTTTGTATCTCAGTCTCTATCCACCTCCCCCTCTAAACCAAGGCAGGTGGACTGAACAGGTGATAGAAATTATCAGTGGTGTTCACTTAGTAAGGCTTTTATCCTCAGCTATCATGAGGTTTAAATGCTGCTTAAAGGTGCGTTTTCACTTGTGTACCCAAACTGGTTTATTCACCCATATGAACGTTTGTATCACCAACAAACACAACTGTAATTGAAAGCAGATAAAGTTGCCTTTGTTGCTCCCCTGGCTCATCTGACAATAACAATTCAAGGACGAACCTTTTTTGTTTGAGGATGTTTTCACACGCCCTCCCAGCAGCCTCCTGTCTTCGTCTGTCTCTGCACTTCCTGTTATGTGTCCTCACCAGAGGTCCATCTAAACACAGTCACCGCTCAGCGCACATAAGTGGACTAAATGCGTTTTTCCTCATCCTATAATACTTACTCTTGTTTTTCGTCACCAGGCGAGTGCGTCCTCCAGAGAGCTGTCATGGTGAGGAAGAAGCTGACTGCCAGGGAGGGGAGGGGGTGGCTGTCTGGGACTCTCTTCTGTACACACTTCAGAGTGGCCTTTGTGCCCCAGGACAGTCCCAAACCTGACGTGAGTTCCTCAGCTGTAAAAACAAAACACACCCACGTGATATTAGAAAACGTGTGTGAAAGGGATGTTTAACATTAGTAATGTTCATATATTTATATTTATGTTTTTTCCCTTTAATGACATTCACGATGCAGGACAATGCAGATCCAATGCTTTTAGGAGATCATGATGTGGCTTTGGCTTCAATAGAGAAGGTTGTTGTCGGTAAGCATAACCTCTTTGTCCCTTTTTTAAGTTCAGATTAGCAAGATAGATAAAGTCTGATCACAGATCTAGACGACTGAATTTGATGTCGTTTGTTATGATGTGTGTTGTAAGAAGTTAGGACCAAAACACAGGAGAGAATGAAATAAGATTGAGGTAACAAGAAGCACTGCAATCCAAAAAACAAGAGCAAGAAAACCAGGAACCACAAGAAGCTGAACACACACACACACAGGGAGGCTAACGAGGCACAGGTGAGACGGCTGAGGGAGGAACGAGGGGAAAGCAGTCACATAATCAGAGGAGGGAAACCACAGACAGGAAGTAAAGCGAGACACAAAACACAGAGCAAGAAACAGTTTTAATAAACACAGGAAATGCAAGCAAAACAAAACAGCGTTACAACAAATACTCAGAACTCATGAACGGAAAAAGATTCTAACGTTAATGATGTGACAGAGATACTGACGATGACAGAAGAAGCTCAAACACAGTCTGATGTGTTCTGACACACATGACGTATTTCTTTTCATCAGTGATACAGTAAAGGTTGTAGTAACACAGATCATTTTTACAAAGCACAAGTTTAATTTCAAACTTAAAACTCTAATCTGGCTTTGATGAACATGTGTGTTTAATATCTGATTAATAGTTTTTCCCTTTACTTGCTCCAGTGGGCCCCAACAGGACCAAGCTGGTGACCCCAAACTCCTCGCTGAAGTTCACCCCAGAGGAGCTGGTGATCTACTGCAGGGACATGCGAGTCATCTGCTTCCTGTTTGACCGTCTCACTCCAGACCCACAGGTCATAGAGGTGTGTCCAGGAACTTTATGATCTCATTAACAAGCTGCAGTTACACCTCACCTGTATGATTTGTTGCATGCTGTCATTTTTGATGCGTTTTTCGAGTTCTACTCTTAAATATTTGTATGTTAAATGTTTGCATCTTTCAGTGTGTGCTGCCTTAGACTGCAGGCTCTGGTTACTGGTATACTGTACATCAGTGCCTCTAGAGCCTCAGCATATCAGGGCAGAGAAGCCGATCTGTGGCACAGACACAGAGCTGATGTGACACTGCAGGGCCTCTGCACTGAAAGCTGATGACCTTTGTCATGTTGACGTGCTCCCTGTGGTTTCCCTCCTCAGATAACCCACACCATCGCCAAAACCTACCAGCCCCTCAAACCAGGGTCGGTTTTATCTTTCCAGAACGCTGCCCTCGGGAGTGTAGGTGAGTAGATTAATGTATACCTCCATCTGTCTCCTCCCTGGCACTGATTCAAGAGCTTATCAGTCTGTCAGTCTGTCATTCTGAAGCTCTGTGGAAATACAAAGATCATATGGCTCTTTATTTAGATCAGGTATATCCTAGACATAAATATTAACGTATTCTATTTAATCAGAGAGGTGTATATGGATGATTGATGGTATGTAAAGATGGAGCTCGTCCTGACTCCCAGCTAATATAAGTGGATAAAGCGCTAACCACATGTCAGGGTCCACCTGTCCCTCAAAGCAGACATGCAGTTAATTATATTTAAGCCTTGATATTATTTAAACTATAATACTCTGTGTTTATTTCTGTCGTAAAGTCAGACGTTTTATCATGGAGGTCTGTGGGGACAGTCTCACTTTTGGAGCCAGTCTCAAGTGGACGTTTGAGGAACTGCTGTTTTTACTCCTTTCAGTGTTGATACAGCAGACATGCAGCCAAACAACTTAAAGATGGATTGTAAACTTAAGTTTTTAGACTTGGCACTACGGCCTCGGGCCTGTTGGAACGGCTAATGACATGAACATTAGAGCTGATGAGCTAAAGTCTTACTCATTCTGTTTGTTTTTCTCTGTGCATAATGAATATTCATCGTTTAACAGCTCAGTCAAAGTGAGAAGCAAATGCCCACATGAATCAGAAACACAGCATGAATTTGTTAGTCATGTGCTTGCTTTTTAAAGCATTAGAAGTTACAGCTACAGAGGCAGAATGTGCGTTTGAAATCATTCCCACATGACTTCAAACTGTTTGTGCCTGTGTCTGTGGCAGCATCTGAATGTGGTGTGGCAACTTAGAGACATAATGGTTCCTGTGCAGACCATAATGACATGCAAAGCTCACATCCTCTTTAGATTAGATAAGAAAGCTCCGTGATGACGCACTGAAAATACTTTACAAACCATAACCATAGCCGTGTGTTTGGCTGCGGCCATGATCTCGCAGACTGGCAAAGATTAAACCTCTGTAATTATATAATCAGGGTGTAGAAAGTTTTATTTTCTCACATACATCTTACAAAATAAAACCTCTCAACAATGATGCACCCATCCAGACGAGCCGCTGTCTGTTCACTTCATCCATATAGGGTAATACGAGCCCGTCTGTGCAATATATTATGCTATGTTAAGGCTACGCTACGCTGACCAGAGTGTGGACGACTGTCAGCTCTTGGATAAATAATGCAAACCCCCTCCTCTGCAACAAGTCGTTAGATGTCCTGCTGTTCAACTCTGTCCCAGGGGTCAAGTGTGTCTGGCGTGTGGTCAGTGCTCCATGTTCTGAACATTTTGATAAAATATTGAGAACGCCTACAGATGGGCGTCATGCAAACTTCTTGCTCTTCCTCCATAAGGGTTTCTGTGTTTCCATTAAGAAGCCGTGTCTGCAGCTGGTTTGCTTTGTCCGACCAGCCGTCCAAAACCAAAATAAGTTCAGTTACCAGTAATAAAAAGCAGTACATGCTGACATCAGAGAAGCTGGAAGCTGGTTTTAAATTGTCTTTGCTGCAAATTTACCCCAACGATCACAAAGTCCCCTCAGTAGCTACTGTATGTGCTCAGTCTGGATGCATTGCTGACACGTCTGATTGTTTAAATCAGGAAACAGTTTAAAGCTTGGTTTCAAAATGGATATGTATGATCATGTGTTTATGTAACATTTAAAATAGTCAAAACTATGTTTGGACAAAGGTACAGTCCTCAGCTCAAGCGCTTGAATCACTTTCCTCCTCCAGAAATGAAGCAGTTCCTTAGTAACCGTCGCCGGGACGCCCACATGAACTGGTTTGAAACGGCCTCAGACTGGGAGCAAGAGCTGGAGAGGTGCGGCGCCACGAGCTGGAGAGTCAGCTCAGTCAACGACCGCTTTGAGATGTCAACCAGGTAAATTCACCAAACTACGCAGCCTTATAAAGACACAGCTGATGTTTAGATGTGGAGGCTAATGATGCCCAGCGGCAACACTTCATGCAGGAATGTGTGAATGCATCTGCTTACAAGTCCCTGACAAGAGACTGCAAAGCCAAGGATAAACTCCTCGAAAAGACTCAAAGAAGACGTCTCAGTTCACTTTTTATTCTTTCTGCTTCCTGACAGCCTGCCCAGGTTCATCGCAGTTCCACAGAAGGTTTTTGATACTGAGCTGAAGAAAAGTTTTGCCCACTTCAATGAAGGACGAATCCCTGTGAGTGTTCTTTTAAACATTTTGATTTAAATATGTGTTTTAATAATAAGGCTAGAGTAAAAAATACTTATAGCTCTAAGAAACAAAGAAAAGCTGCTTTAGGGAAGAACTTGGCGCCTAAAAGCGAAACAGAAAACACTAAGTCTGACTTTTCTCTTGATTCAAGAAAGACAGGATTCTTTAAGAAGTATTGTTTCCTCTTGAGAGAAATAAAACAGCAGTTATCCTTCAAACGTGGCTTCATTCCTAACCAGCAGTTGTCATCTTTGCACTGGTTGTCCCTGCTTATTAACATTCCTGTGAAATAAATTACAAGATGAACTCGGAGACAGTCAGGGGCCTTTGGGGAACCCTCACATCGTGGAACGTGTTATTAAAGAGGGTGAGACTTATGTTTTTTTTGTGTTGCAGCGCTGGTGCTGGCGACATCCCAGAGGCAGCGATCTCCTGCGAATGGCCAGCTTCCAGAACAACATCTACCACGAGAAGGACGACATCAGGTGTGTGCTGGTGCTTTGTGTCCGTCAGTGTAAGCGCTAACATCTGACCCCCATCACAGTCCAGACTCTAGTGTTCCTGTCACGAGCATGGCTTACAGTGAACTAATAACAGGTTCGATTCTCAGCCTCAAATCGTCAGTGGGATATTTTTACGTATATAAGAATAAACCTCAGTCTGTCAAGTGCAACTTGGCGTCACAAATGTTCAGTGTTCATGCTTTTCCTGTGTGTTCACAGCTCTATATCGATCACTCGCTTGTTAGTCGTAAACATGTATATGCAACTGAAACGCTGGTCTCTGTATATAGCATCCTGTATAACACACACTGATGTGTTTGATAGCTGTCTGAACTCAGGAAACAGATCAGAACAGTAGCAGGCCACGAACTAAAAATGGTTTAAGGTTTAAATGCTGCAGATTAAACCGTGCCTAGAACCATGAGACGTCAAAAATTAAGTTGCACTCATACGTCTACCAGTTACTTCTCTGGAAATATTAGTTTGCTCCCAAAGTGCATGTGCATAAAAGTCTTACTTTTAAGATGTGTGTGGTTTCTAAATGTTTGGTAACTGCTATTCTAAGAAAACCACTCTGAAGTGTGACTTTTATGTGATAAAGATAATCTCAAGAAGCTACGACCTGATAACAGATTAATAAAGTTCCTTTTTTTTGCATTAGCCTTTTAACTACATCACGTCGTTCTCCACAGAAACCTGGAGATGGTCCTGTTCGGCTGCCAGTCCTCGCTGTGTGTGGTGGTGGAGCTCGGGGACGAGCTGCCCTCGCCGGCCGACATCCAGCTGGCGCACAGCCGCCTGCGCACCCTTTGTCTGGGAGGTGGGCATGAGACATGAACACACACATCCACACCTGTGCAAATATGGTCCACACACACACACACACACAAAGAAAAGCACGTGACAAATGAGGCGTCCACCTTTGTTACTTTGGATGGGTGTGTGGTTTTACAGGTTGTTTACACAGAACAAAAAAATGAGGTTTACATGTCAGTGAAACTGAAACTGTTGCGTAAGTTAACCTTTATTCATTACATCTGATGCTTATTTAAGAAATTCACTTTTTCTGTTGTATGAGTTTTCCCATTAATCACATTATTAGTCATTTGTTTATGTTATCACCCTCCCTTAGTAACGTAATGCTAACGTATTTCTCACTATTTTAATCAAACATATTACTTCCTATGAAGGCGTCTTTATCTAATTACAGACGTATCTGTAATTATCTCTCAACACTCCACCTACCGTTTCCCAAAATCCAGTTATTTTCAGAGTGAGCTGAGTCAGACGATTCAAAGTGTCGTACTTTTCCACCCTTAAATAAATAAACAAATACGTTTTTCTGTAGAATTCCCCTTGTGTTTCTGAGTAGCTATGAGCTGTTCTCCACATGTTTTTTTTTTCCAGTTCTAATGCGCTCATATGTAATGTTTAGTCATTTTTAACTCGGACATTACTCGTTCTGGTTTGGATTACACTGTATATTTAGCTGAAGAAGGATTTACGTCTCGTGGAATCATCAATAACAGATCAGTACGGGCTCTGTGAGGCCGTCTTTATTGTTGCTTTTGTCACGTGAGCACATCCAGCACATTCCTCGCTCGTCATCAGGCCCTGGGACTGAAACGCTGACCCGCGTACAGGTCACTGATAATCACCATTCACCTATTTGTCAGCGCTGTGTTTTGGTCGTTTGTGGGTGAGAGCTTCACGGCTCAAAGGTTTGTCCTGTAAAAACAGACACTCGTGTGCGTTTTGCTCGGCGTAGTGGCAGCGAGCTTAGTGCCTTCACAGCAGCTAGACTGAGTATAAAAGTAGACACTGGGGATCGTGTTAACGACTGATCCCTCTGAGATTATGAGGATTTTACACTTAGAGTCCTATCTAAGATCCATGAGGCTGATCTGGTTTTTCTTTTGACAGGAAAAGGTTGTGCAGCCAAACTTTTCTGCAGATGATAAACGCTGCTTTGCTTCACCAATGATTTAAATGTAACCGGACTTGATTTATTCAGCAGAGGAAATGAGACATCAAACCTTGATGAAATTATTAGATTCTGGAAAGGAGCAGATTGCAAAAACTGTGTGTCATTAAGAGTTATATTTCTAACTTTATTCCACAGATCCATCTGTTTTGCAGCAGTTCTGATATTAAACTCAGCTGATGTGCGTAGAGGTCTCATTCATGCGTCTGCAGCAACACTTCCTGATTATGATCTGATCTGGGTTTGTTTGTTTTGTCTCGTAGATATCTCCACGTCTGTGTCTGTGCCCGATGACAAATGGTTATCCACGCTGGAAAGCACCCGCTGGCTAGACTACACCAGGTAACGGCTTCTGACTGGACCGATCTCACGGTGCATATCGTCCCTGACAAAGTCTTACCTGGTCCTTCCTTCCTTTATTCCATCCTGTATTATCAAACTTGTCTGGTCTTACTGTTGACTGGAACTCAAAGAGCTGTGATCAGGGTCCTTTAAAAACCTTGAACGTTTACAGAACTGTAAAGTAAAACTTAGTGACCAAAACAAAGTAAATTATTAGTACTGTAATTTTACTTTCTGACCAGTATCTACAACCTGTTTGTTTAATTTCTGATTCCTGTATTTTGAGGTGACAGAAATATCTGTAACGTGTTGACTGTTGTTCCTTTGCATGCGTCCTTGTGTGTCTCCAGGGCCTGTCTGAAGAAAGCTTCAGAGGTGTCCTGCCTGCTTCGCAGCGGTCACCTGACTGTGGCACTGCAAGGTGAGTCACATGACTCCGGACCCCAGCTCATATTATTCAATCCATTCATTATTCACAGCAGCTCCTTCTCATTAATGGCACATTAGGGCTTGCCCTGAAGTAGCGGTGCACCGTGGACAATCACGATCCACTGAGCCGACATGCACACTGTCAGTAGGCTTCTATTCAGCATGCTTTTAAGGACACCATCACGCTTGTCTGCAGCTGTTGTTCCACATGAGACGTTAGACAGACTCTGTGTAAGCAGTCTACCCCATTCAGTAGAGTTTTCAGCCTCTTGAAGACCTTTAGTTGGTCTGCTGTTTCTTTCTATAATCCTAAACGCACTCCATGATGTAGAGATCAGAACTCTGACTTTTGGTGAGGGCTCCTTGTCCTTCCTGTAGCTGAACGTAGTTCTTTGTGTCATGTTTCAAAATGAATCCCAGACCGATCAGACCCCTCCCTGATGGATAATAGTCTGAATGACACCTAAAATGTTACTACAGCATTTAGTCCAAACTAATAAGAATAAGATGGTAAAATAAGTGGGTTTTATTTGTCACATGCACAGTTATACATTGTACAATGCACAGTGAAATGTATTTTTACGAGTGCATGTCATAAGTGATAAGACACAGGGTAGGTGAGCTCAATAAGTTAAAAATAAAAGCAAAAAACACTGTAGACAAAGAAAGTGTCGGGGCAGGTATGACGGCTGCTGACCTCACCGGCCTTATAAACTATTTCCATCTATATAACCATTTAGATGAGATATAATAACGCAGTGAACCTTTTTATAAATTTAAATTGATTTTAAACTTTGTGCTGCTATGTGGACACATCACCTGCATGGCTGCATGTAGCCCTGTGGCGTTTAAGACTCGAGCCTTGACTCTTTGTAGAGACACGTTGGAGGTTCCTCCCATTAATGCAGCTCTGTGCTGCGTGGGGGCAACGTGCTGAGTGTTGTTTGTTGTGGATCAGAGGTGTCAGCTGATCACCACCTGGCAGCGGGGTGGATCAGGTGACGGTCGGGGTTCCTGCTGACCAGGTAAACCCATGCGTGCTGTGAGGGTGACCTCAGAGAGTCTTCAGCTTTACCAACAGATGACTCTGTGTTATTGTTCTGACTCCTGACACCGTTTAGTTTCGAGCTGTTGTGAATGTGAAGTAAGAGAAAACACTTAGCAGATAGACGCCTGTACATTCACAAAAACCTGGAGAGACGGACGCAGCGCTGCATCAGTCAATGGTGGCTTTCAGCTAAGGATGTTTACTTCTATCTGCTGCTGTTTGACTTTCTCTGCCACTCTGCATCAGATCTGCCTCTGACCTGATCAGCAGTAAATGTCCTGCTGCAGAAAGGACTCACTGCAGCAGCCAGAGAACAGTTTGTCCCTCAGAGACGCTCTCACTAGCTCTTTATCATTTCTCTGTGCCGTTGTTATTAAGCTTTTCTTCTCGTCTGTTTTGTCTTTAGAGAAATAAAAACTTAATCAAATGCTCGTAAATTAAAGATTTCCCTTTAGTGCCGTTAAAGCAGTTGGAACTAATGGCTCATCACATATATGAAGAGGTGTCTCACACTCAGCGTTTTTTGCAAATAGAAAGTCAATGCTCACCCAAAAATAGTGACGTGACCATTACAGACATTCAGCAACAAGTTCTTGTGCCGGTCGTGTTGTGTGTCCTGCATGTGTCTGAATTATGTGACAGTACTGATGCTGATGTTAATAAGTGATATAAGATGTTAGAGTATAAACAGTAACGATAAGTGTCACATAACTGCACATGAATTGGATTCATTTCAGTATTTATCTGTTTGTTTTGACGTTACAGAGGCGGAGGATCGTGACATGAGCTGCGTGGTTTCCAGCCTGGTGCAGGTGATGTGTGACCCCCACTGTCGGACCCAGCACGGCTTCCAGAGCCTGGTGCAGAAGGAGTGGGTGATGGGCGGCCATCGCTTCTGCAGCCGCGTCAACTACCACCGAGACAACGACAAGGAGGAGGTGAGAGATCGGTCTGTCTGTAACTACTGCACCCGTCCTAACTAGGACAGTATCAGATGGTCGGCGCAGGGCGAGCGTCGTGTTGCAGGTCAGCTTTTAACTTCACCTTCGTGTGAAGCTGTGGTCAATGTGTGAACAGAAGGAAAGTGCAGGATCAAAATATAGAAACGACTTTTATGAAAATGTTACAAGGCCAGATCAAAGGAAGGACTAATGTAGAGACCACACGTTAACCTTTTAAATAAAGTAAATGCACAGCGTTGACTTTAATTAAACATGCGGTCAGTCAATCAGTCATGTCTGTGTTTGAGTGAATGCTAGAACGGAAAACAAAAGGTACCAAAGCAGAGAGAGAGAGAGAGAGAGACTGAGCTCAGACGTCCACAGGTTAGCCACCACATCTAATGACCCCCTCCCCCTCCCCCCCAGGACCACAAACCACATCCTTCACAATCATCATCCAGTTGACTCATCACCACTCCGACACCGTTTCAACATCAGCTGAACTTTAGATCTGTCATCAAGAAGCATTTAGTGCAGGACTGTTTGTTTGTTTTTTATTATTGTACCTAATAAACTGTGAGTGTAAACCTGGATTGTTTCCCTCCTCCTCACTTCTCTTTGCCCTCCTCTACCCTTCCTTTCTCTCTCTCTCTCTCCCTCCAGGCTCCAGTCTTCCTGCTCTTCCTGGACTGTGTTTGGCAGCTGTGGTCCCAGTTTCGCTCTCGTTTCCAGCTGACTGATGACTTCCTGTTGGCCCTGCACGACAGCATCCAGCTGCCGCTCTTCTCCACCTTCCTGGCAAACTGCCAGCGTGAGAGATGCAAACGCTCCCAGGTAGTGAAACACCTGAGAGGGACTTTATAAGCATTATAGTGTCTTTTAACTGTACACCTGTTTCTGGATCTATATATTTATGAAACTTACCGATGCTCACGCTGGTCAATTTATCCCTCCCCAGAACCTCGGGCAGTCCTACACCCCGGTCAACGGCTGGAGGGATGTGCTGCATCTGGACTCGTCCTCAGATCCGTCCGACCCTCCTCTGCCCCCCGTGTGGGACTGGGCCCTGCAGTACAGCAAGCAGAAGCAGGACCGTTTCACCCAGCCCGTGCCCCCGACCCCTCCACTGCAACCACTGCTCAACGGCAACCTCAACACCAACCCAGACACACACAGGGTAGGACCGCTGCTTCTTTCACACGATGCTTCACACCCTCTAGTGGTGGAAGTGGTGAAGCTGGTGTGTTGTGTCTGCAGCTCAAGACACAGCAACAGAGATGGTGTTTCTAGAAAGTAGCACATGTTTCATACTTACAGAACAGTTTAGTGGGTGATCTGCATCAGTTTGTTCATGGCAGACAAACACTTTTCATTCTCCATATTTTTAACAACTGCTCCCCGGTGTGGTAGCCACAAAACATGAATCCAATTCAAACTGGAGCAGCTTGAACATAAACTAAAGTAAAAACCTGCAGACACCATCGTGTAGGGAGATCTCTAGTTTCTGTGAGTTTAAATCAGAATCTAGACTGACTTTCTTTTTCCTTCCTGTCCCATCAGCTGGCCGACACCATCCCCGGCTCAGTGTTCCTCCTCTCTCGAGGCACCTTCTCCTGCCCTGCTAACCTGCTTCCCTGGCGCAGCAGCAGTTCGGGCATTTACAGGAAGAGCCACCGGAGGGCCCCGTCCTCTGAGAATGTGCCCGGCCTGGAGAGGCTGCTGAAAGCCTGGTCCCTGACGGAGTTACCGCAGGGCCTCACCACCACGTCTGGACCTCAAGGACCACTTGACCCCTACGAGCCGTTACTGCCCCTCCTCACGGCACCCTGCCTGGGCCTGTGGAGGGAGTGCTACCTGCGGGGGGCGCTCCACGCACAGGTATGTAGAAAGTCTTCTGTAGGTGCAGCTTTACTCAAACTATTAGATTTAATCGTTTAAAGCTCAATCTACAAACAACAAAACCACGTAGTCCAGTTATTTTTTAGTCTCTAAACGCAGATGTGTCATCGGTTTGTTGAGTGGGAAGCAAATCTTCCCAAATTTGGTCCTGTGCTACTTCCTGAAGGCTTCCTGCTCCAATCGTGTGGCGTCACGACCACTCACTCAGTGAATGACGTTGTCTCTTTGATGTGCAGATCAGTTTGAGCATTTGTTTGATCGACTCCCAACAAGGGACGTGGTGCAGCCTCCATGATGTCTGTGCAGCTCTGCCAGTGTGGTGTCCATGGTGATGTTAGGAATAGTCGAGGGCTGTGTGGGCAGCGGCAGCAGTCGTCTATTTTAAGGGAGCTGTGGAGGAAACGCATCAAGCTCAGGTTAACGGTTCAGAGAGCGCTCTCCCTTCTCTTTCACACGCGTTTAAATCATCTGCTTCCGTTAGAAAACGAGCATCAGATCAGCCTCTGGTTCATCAGGTGAAGAATTAGACCAGCAACCTGTTTAACTCTTCTTTAATCAAACGTGACACTTCACTACAACAGAACTAGAGACGGTTTTAAAATGATCAGAGAATGAAGTTAATTTATGAATTATGCAGAGTGGATGTGTGGTGAAGTGAAAGTCAAAGGCTGCAGCCAAACAACAAACACTGAACGTTTAGAAGAGAAAAGTTTCCTGGAGACAGCGTCAAGGAGAAACATCTTCCAGAGAGGGTTAGGGAGTTTATGGCAGCGTTGGATGAAGACAAGGAAGACACAGGAGACCAACTCTAGGACATTTAGGATCAGATCAGGACTCACAAACTCTCGATTGGGACGTCCCTAACCAAAACCATCTGTACTCCTCTTTAACAGTGTCAGTGTCTTCAGGTAGGAGGCAGGTCTATTAGTTTGTCCACTGACACCAAGGAAACCTGTGCCTTGGTTTGTCCATGTAGCAGAGTTTACTGGAGTCAGACAGAAAGGACAGTACAGGAAGAAGTCCTCTTACTTAAGTCACATCATCATCATTATATCATTTGGAGATTTGCAGCTTTCATGAAGTTAAACAAATGAAGTTTTATTTTGGATGTCAGCGTCATCAGTGCTGCGTATTCACAAGTTGTTGTTTCTTGTGTCAGAATGTGTTGAAAACCTGATGACTCACAGTCACAAGTTACATTTTCTCACTTTAAATTAAATGTGAACACAGCTTCATCAGAGCCCACTCATCATCACAGCTAATGGAAAACAACGATGAATGTCTGTGGTTCTGGACGGAGGAGTGAGATAAATCAGGTTTTAGATTCTCTGTCGATCCATCTTAGAAAGATATGTTTCTACTCTATATAATGATAAATGAACGCATGTGTATAACTCACAGCTAATTAATAAAAGGTTAAAGATGTGGAGCCTTGGTCCTGACCAGTGTCTTTTGGATATAACATGACCAGGGGGACTTCTCTAGTTGTTGGTTCTGGTTTTAAAAGTGAACTTGAAATACAACTGCAGTGTTTGTTATATTTTAGTGAGAGCTGGATGTGACCCTCACTGCTTTCCATCCTCAGGCCTTCTCCCATCCTATCTCCTCCAATCACCTCCACCCTGTGGAGCGTCTGGCCCAGGAGGTGCAGCAGCTCAAGGACAAGCTGGCTCAGGTATCGGCCGCCACAGATCCCAGCCCGTCCAAGACGGCGTCCAAGCCGGCGTCCAAGCCGACGGCCGAGCCGCGCAGAACCGACGCCAACCTGAACCAGAACACCAACAACGGCACCTTCCTCTTCCCGGCGCCGAGGCCTCAGGGCACGGCCGGGCCCAGAGCGGCGCCCCCTCCTACCTCCACCAAACACCAGACCTCCTCCAGGGGCCCTCCCCCTGCCTCCGCCCCACCGTCCAGGCCCGGCCACAGAGACGCAGGAGGCGGCAACAAGCACACCTTCCTGTTCGGACACTCGTCTGTGACAGAGGCTCGGCCCGAGCAGCGCTACTACCCGGCCCCCGGCAACGCCAAGCTGCCTAAGAGCAACGGGCCCTCGCTGGCCTCCTGAGATCTGGCCCCTCCCCTCCTCTCTACTGTTTTCACCTGCCTGGCCTGTGCAGTATGAACCCAACATGTCTCTCTGTGGGATCAGGAGCTGAGGGCGTCCACGCCTTCTAGTAAAGTGACTAGAGACACGAAATGATCAGTGCAAGAGCTCCTGACTCTGCTACTGCTCATCTGTGCTGTATTTAAAAAGAAAAACGTGGCAACTGTTTTGTATATTTGTTAAATGAAAGTCCTGGTGTTTCTGTTACGGAACAAAAAACAAAGAAAAGGACAGTTAGGTTAGAGCTGAAGACGCTCAGTGTAGAGGACACGGTCACATCAGCTTCAGGACAGACAGACAGGACGCTTCCATTTTTAGCTTCTTATCTGTGGCGTGAACTGATAAAAGGTGACGCGTGAGCTTTCAGGGGATTTAACCTCTGAACTGTGTGAACGTTACACGTCTTTACATCCTTTAGATTCTTACTCTACCGCGCTAACGTTCCTCCTGTCAGATACTAATAATATTCTTAATAATAATAATAATGATGATTTCATAAAACTGTCATTTTTTGAGCTGCAGCCGCTCTGACCGACAACTTTACCGTGGAATTTAGGGCATGGGATCTATTTTGGTACGGCTCTGTTCTCATATCTGCTCTGGAGCAGAGAGAGGCCTAGATTCAGATCATTAGCCGGAAAATAATTCAGCACGACCGAGATCATTTCAGAGCTTTAGTGACATAATCTCACTGCGTCTGTCAAGCATTTCATCGATCAGTTGTGGAGGTCGTGCAAGTGATGTGTGAATCAGTGTTGGAGGCAAAGGGAAGCTCCCTCCCTCCCCCCATTCCCCCCTCCCCCCTCCCCTCCCTCCCTCCTGTGTTTACTTTTTTATCCGTCTGGTGTTAGTATGCAGCCAGCGTTCAGGTCAAAGCCTCGTTGTCTGAGGGACCAATCAAAATGTTTCTGCGCCTTTAAATCCACGCAGGTCGTCGTTCCATGATGTGGGGGCGCTGGCGTCACCCCCACGGACGAATGAATCTGCAGCCAGGAAAGAGGATGTTTGTTTCATTCTGCAGCCGTGAGACAAGTTCCCGACGCCGAGCTTCTCTCATCATGTCAAAAAGGTACCTCACTCGATAGCACTATGAATTATTAAACGGTGTAAATACTCATCACATCTGTGTGGAGCTGTCCAGACGTGACGCCGACACGTTTACTCGTCTTCCATGGAAACATCGTCCGTCCTCCACTCACACCTGTCGCTCTGTTTCTCTTTAATTTAATGATGTTTGGTACGAACGTGACTCCAATTTGCCAGATGTACATATTATTATTATTATTTTGTATTAGCATGTTTGGACCCTGATAAATAAAAAAGTGTCACTCATACACAGCTGACAAACTTTATTTTTTTTAACAAAATAAATATCTACATATGATCTGAACACGTAAAAGTAGCATGGCACTGTACAGTAAATGATTAAAATTTTAAAAACCAGCCTGCGTACAAACAGGACTAAAACGGCTTCATGTGCAAAAACCAGGAGTTAAATACAAAAACATGTTGACGTGCTGCAGGAGCTCCACCTGTGCGCTCAGTCTGTACAAAACCTGCACGCTGTTAAAAATATGAATGACTTCACTTTGGGATAAAACTGACTAAAGGATCTGTTTGTGGGTTTGTCTCTGGAGACGCATGGACGGATGTCGGCGTCATGCATCCTCTCATTTAACCTGGACACAGACGACAGAGACTGAATGAAGTAGACGACCGTTAGTCCGAACCGGGGGGAGGGGGGCAGTCACAGCTGATAAAGTCCAACATCTCCACCACAGCTCTCTCTACCCCCACCGGCTCCCGTGCTCCGTCCCCGATACCTGCTGCACCACACAGAAGTACCCGGAGGAGGACGGGCCCAGGCCCCCCAGCTGCCGGATGGACTTGCACATGGGGCAGGGGTAGTCGGACAGACCCTCGATGTCCTCGAAGGCCAAGTTGACGATCTGGTCACAGCAGGGGTCGCAGTAGAGGTGGCCGCAGGACAGGCGCTTCAGACGGGTCTCGTAGGAGATGCAGCACTGGCAGTGGGGCAGGTCGGGCCCCAGGGACAGGGAGCCCGTCAGGGAGCTGCTCTCCAGGCTGCCGGCCTGGCTGGAGCTCATCTTAGTGGGAGACCTGAGAAAGAGAGAGAGAGAGAGGAATGATTTAAATCAGGTTTAAAGTGGGTCATCCCTGAGACAAAACTACTAAATATTAAAGAGCCCAGCTTCACACATGTTGAGGTTCATGGTTTTATAAAAGTTTGTAGGACAAAAACGGTTTCAGGGTCTTAAAAATATCTGAAAGATGAAGATAAAGTGGTGATGAATGAATTCAGTTTCCCAGAGCAACGGTTCAGTCTCAGAGATCTAGGATGGAACAAAGTGTTGTGTGTTAATTAGAGCTCCAGCTCAGTATGAGTGTTAGCCACAGACAGGCTAACACTTCCCCCTGCTTACAGTCTTTATGCTAAAATAATCTGAATGCACTTTATATTTAATCTGCTAATTACAGGCTGTAAATAATAAATAGTTCAATATAAGAAGGATTTTATTAAAATGAGACTTAGAGACTCCAGGGATTTTATTTTTATTGTAAGAAAATCCTTTTTTTTCCTCTGACATTTATCAAAATGAATCATCTAAAACGTAGAATAAACAAATAAGCAGCTTTTAAGCCAAAATATGAACCATTCATTCATTTTGTCCCTCTCCTAATTACATAAATCCTCTCCCATCCAGTTTTCTGCCATTTTATGTTCTTGTTTTAAACAAACCAGAGAGAATAACCTGCAGGTGAAAATAACCATTAGTGGAGACAAAGAAGCAGCAGCAGCAGGTTTTTCTGGTGGCAGACGTGAACAGATTTGCTCATGAGAGGAAAAAAGAAAATAAAAATAACTGGTAGAACCTGAAGTGAGCACGGTTTAGGGTGGAGTGTCACTGGTTGCTCAATAACAGCATCAACACTGACTCGGGTTTGTTCTGAGATCCACGAGCTGATTTATTCATTTTTTAATCTGTAAATTCTGTTAATTTATCATCTGTGCGTCGTTTTCATGAGAGAATGAATGAGTGCACACACACAAACAGGTTGTCATAAAAACTGGTCCCATTTACAGCAGTTAATCCTGAGCGGACATAATGAGGCTGGTGCACGCTGACATAAATGACAGCACACATTCATATATTCATCTGTATCATTTAGTTTTTGGAGAGTGATCGATGAGAGCTCACCTTGACGATGATGAGTCTTTGAAGCAGTCGAAGCTGAGCGCTGCGAGGATCCTCCAGATCAGATCCATGCCGGTTCCTCTCATGGTAACATCCAGATCTCAGCGAGCGTCATGTCTCAGAAAGACAGGCTCTTTAAATTGAGGACAAAACGCTGCTGCGCCGCCTCCTCCCCCTTCCTCTCTCTCTCTCTCTCTCTGTCTCACCCACGTTTTCACACAGACTAAAAAGGATGTAGCATCATCATCGTCGTCGTCGTCCTCTGGCATTTGAAAGCAGATAAACAAAGATTTCCATTTCGTGCACGCCTTCAGAAAAACGCTTTCGATGGTTTCTCCTGTCGTTTCTCGCCTCCTCCTCTTCCTCCTCTTCCTCCTCTTCCTCTGCAGCTGAGGCGTTTCATTTGCATCAATCAGTGAAAAACACGCCAGACCGGACCTCACCAATGAGCTGAAAGTGGAGCAGCTGACTGGAAAAACACTAGGAAATAATTAAAAGGCAGAACAGATTTAATGCATGGAGAACTCTAATTTCACTATGGAATAACAATATGCCCTGCATTTTTATTAAATATATATTATCTATTTTTTTTTTTACATTCTTCTCTATTATTTTTATTTTGTAACAACTAAAATAGATTTTTAAATATATATATTTGTAACAAAAAATCTTAATACATAAAATTATAATAAATAATATATTTTATCCAGAATTATTTTTTAAATATTTTAAAACGTACAAAATAAATATTAATTTAATTTAAAAAAAAATCTATTATTTTTATTTTGTTATGTAATATATTTGAATCAAAGTTATTTTTAAATATTTTAAAACGTACATTAGTAAGAAAATATTTCTACTCATTTAATTTTTAAAATGTCTATTTTTTTATTTTGTTATGTAATATATTTTCATTACAACTATTTTCAAAATATTCTAAAATATATACCCTTCTTCAAATAATATTTTCTTTTCTTTAACCTTTTGTATTTTTAAATAAATAAAGGAAATGTTGATTTATAGTCATATAATATCTACCTTTAAATCGCTGAGGTTGTTTTAGGACAGTTTCTGACACTTTACTGTAACAGTTACCTGATCTGACCACCAGGTGGCGACAAATATTTGCCTTGGAGCCAAACTCAACCATTTTCCCTCTTAACAAGAACAATATTTAAACCTTTAACGGAAAATAAGACCTGAATTTAAACGATAGTTATAAAACGGTGAGGGTTTTAAGGACGGACACATCCAGTCTTATCTGAGAGACGTGTTAAATAACACCTGTGTGATTCATTACAGCATTTACAAGCTCAGATAAGAGATGGCCCAAATATTAAAATGTCCCTGACAGTGTGCAGGAAATTTGGAAACTAAATTGTGCGGCGGCCATTTTGTTACAGATGACACAAACAATTAGAGTCGACAGCTGCAGATACACAAACACAAATGCATGCACACGGTGGAGCTGCAGTTTGTTTGCTGGGAGGATAATTTGAGGTGTCAGCTCTGCTGCAGGCGATGGATGCTCTGCAGCCGTGTGAATCAGCGCCGTCAGATCTGCAGCAGGTTTCTCTGCAGAGATGAAGATGAACAAATGATGTGCATGTTTTATCTTTCTTTGTTTCATGCAGCCATCCATCACATGATGAAATATGAAGACATTGCATTAAAATTATCATTGCAATCTGTCAGTGTCACTGACAGTAATTAGGAGAGCGTCCAGATGGTTTCATTATAAATATCTTAATTTTTTATGTTGTTTTTTCCTCTAAGTTTACCTTTTATTTAATTTGTCATTTAAGTTATCACCTATACAGAACTGGAAAACACTGGCCCCTCACAATAAATAATATATGTGAAGATTAAAGGTCAAAGGTCAAGGTGTCCTTGTTAGTATGAACAGTATCTCTGCCTGTCACGCGGAAGACCGTGTTAAATGCACACTTTTGCATTTCTTGTACATTTGTTCTTATGCACATGTATTTTAGATTTTATTTTATTTAAACTTTCTTTTACTTGAGGTTCTTACAAGTATTTTTAGTGAAACATGGCTGCACCTACAGGTGGGATTATGCTAAATGCTAACCAAGTTAACCGCTTTAGTTCAGCTAATCAGCATGCTAACATTCTAAAATTCCAGTTTTGAACTGATGCTGGCCCTAAATAAAATGTTAAAATATCAACTAATACGTCTTGGATGGGGTACTTCAATTTCAGTTTATCCGGACACTGCTTCACAAATTATTTTTCAGTCATCAGAATGTGTGCTGTTTAGATTAGCTAGCTGCTAGCATGGATGCTAGCTGAGGGAACGTTGTTACGTTCAGGGACCAGATGAACGGTAGAGTGACCGTTATATGCTGCATGTTATACAAATAAAAAGAAGAAGCGTCGGGACACTCAAACTATCTTCCAAAATGTTCTCGCGGCTTCTTAATTTCTTTATACTTGTGTGTTGTGTCGCTATAACGATCAACGTGTTCGCCGTGATAGTTTACGCTGCTTGAAACTAATGGTTAATACTTCAACGGCTCAGAACGCCGCACACAGTTGTGGTGGACATTGAACGCACCGTGATTCAAACTAGCTTCGCGAAGAGAGCTTCACGAGAAAAACAAAAACTCGAATAAAATCGCTCCTGACAATGTTGCCAGACTACCAAGAAGTGGGTGAATCGATGACCGATATCTGTGCATACTTTTTAAACTACCTGCAGGACTTCCACAAGTAGATATAAAGTTAGAAAGGAAGTTAGCTAGCTAGCTCGTCTGGCTAGCTAAGGGTTAGGGTTAGCTCCTGTTTATTAGCTCCTGTTAGTTAGCTAGGTAGCTAACAGGAGCTCTGTTTGCTTAGAATCATAGTTTAATGAATGGCTATATTGTGATTTTATTATAATTAGGTCTTTATAATATTCTCTTTCACATTTCTGAATATGTGTTTGAAAATAACCAGGATTTTGGAATTTATGAAGTCAAACGTAAGATTCAGTTGGATCCCAGTATTATTTTGAAATTCAATTAAACCTGTTTAAATTTTATTTTAGCAAAATGCATATTATTTGCTTTGGTTCAGTAATTGCAGAGCCACGGGATACAGGTCTTGAATTATTAGAGTTGAGGGCGGATTGTGCTGGTCTCATTGGACACAATCTGGTTTTATTGGACAATAATCCACATAATCCGATTAACAGAATAAAAACCTTACTAACCACCTCAATCAGAACTGACTGGTTTGATGTGAAGACGTTTTCAATCAGATGTAGAGGGTTGTAGTAAACCTTTAAAAAATATTAGCTCCCAATCAGCATGTAAACTATTGATGATCTGGTTTCTCTCTGATTGGAATAAATCCAGGCTGGAATCCATGTGGACAGCAACTCTATCTATTCAGTATTGTCAATAAAGTTGGGCGCAGACTTCAACAAATACAAGCAACGTAAAATCAATTCTGTATTTGACAGGTAGCCAGTTCATCCTGCACCATCTACAGTCGAGGCAGCACGGACCAGCTAATAAACAGGTACAGCACAATAATCAAGTCAAACCAGAACAATAAGAGACAATGACTGATGATATATTACAGTCCTGCTACCACGATCGTTTGGGGGAAATGGTGCAGACAAACGTCACTTAAAGGTTCTTTTATCACTTCACTATCGGCCAGAGCAGGACAGAAGTCAGAGGTAGTGGTGCCTGCAGATAGCAGCCCTTCAGTCCCAGCAGATCAATAGATGATCCACGCAGACAACAGCAGCTTAAAGCCTGAAGCCAAGTGAAAGGCCTCATCTGATCTGACCTGATGGCAACCAGATGACAGCTGGAGCATCGGCGGGGGCGCTGAGTGGAGGTGTTACAGACAGCTAGAGGTGAAAACATTAAAATCCTTGGAGGAGGGACGTATTTAGGTTTTATATCAGATCTAAAACACAATGATAGTGTATTTTATCAGAACTTTATGCATTTATTTCAAAATGTTAAACCAAAGTTCTTTGTTTTCACAACCTTGCAAGGAGAGATGTACGATAAGGTCTGAATTTATGATAAGTTTGTTGAGTTTTCTTCTTAATTTTATCGTTTGTCTGGGATAAATGTTGATAGCCCTAACTGCCCAGTTCATGCATTATACATTTTAATTTGAAATACATCAACTTTTATAGCTTTCTCAACTGTTAGACGACCAAACCGTCGCCTATATGACTTGATCACATCCTGGAGAACCTTTTGTGTCCAAAAGACACCAGCTGTACCGGACACTAACCCTTCAAGGCTTTGGTCCTGCAGGATGCTTGTGATGCAGGATTTCTGCATCATGTCCAGTGTGTGTCATGGTTTCACATCCTTCCAACATTAACGTTTGTTCCTTTTAACATAGCCAATTACAGGCACGAGCCCAAACACGTGCAAGGGGAGGCTCGTCTTGCACAGTTCATTGCACCACCCGTGTGTGGGGCGTTTGGCACAAACGATGCTCAAACTTAGACGCACAGTGCGTGAAGCTGCAGCTTTCCACCTGCCCCTCCTGTGCGTCTCTGTGTAAACTGTGACTTTATGATGATTAGGCTTATTAACGTTTACAAAAGGACAGGCTTCTGGTAGCACGCAAATCCGCGACCCCCCCTCTTGTTTCTGAGGGGAATGGTGTCTGCTGGAAGAGGGATGGGAGAGGAGGAGGAGGGGCGGTGTCTCCATGCAAGAAGGATGCTGTGTAGTAAGTGAAAGGGGGTGGAGGTGATGGGGAGGAGAGTGCGGCGCTCTGCTACTACGTCAGCCCACATCACAGGAGCGCACAGGACCTTTTCCTGCTTCAAGTACTCCTCGGGGTGACTCCCTGCACAAGGAAAGCGGAAAAAAAAGAAAAATCCCGATCACCCTTAAACGCACCGAGCTGCTAATAAAAAGGTAAGAAGATCTTTCTAACCTCCTTTAATTGGACGTGTCCTCTTCTTGATCCATGCATCGCTGCAGCCAAACGCAGGAGCAGGAATATCCAGGAATATTTCCGTGTGCTTGTGCTTCAAATTTAACATTTATTCATGACTAATGAGGCCTGTGCTGCGCAGCGAGATGACCCCTAAACGTTTTCCCAAAGAAAAGCAGGAGATGAATCGAATTCATTTGAAGACATTTTGATTTTTTTGTTTTTTTTGTTTTTGTGGCGAGATGCGCGCTGCGTCTTTGCGCTTGCCGGGAGGTCTCGGTGCGTTAAGAGCGGTTATTATCCATCCTAGCGCAGAGGATACTCTGAAGATGAGCAAGCAGCCACAGAAGGGTTGTAGGTTATATGATTTAATGACCTTAAACAGCACAAATGAGCATCTTAACATAATCGATCCGGTTTGTGTCTAATTAGCGCTGCTTGGGGGGGCACGGATGTCCTTGTCTCTCTCTCCTCCTCCCGTTCCGCCTTTTCTCATCTCTATTATAAATCTGTCACATATTCAGGTAACTAAAAACTTCCCCTTTCTGCTGTTGAGGTGTTTGATTTGATCTGCACGAGGCTACGCGCTGAGAGGCCGGTGCAGCTGGGGTGTCCTGTCCTGCGTCGTGCGTCAAAATGACCTTGTAGAAACCCAGCAGGGAGAGACTGTGACGGAGAAAGAGTGATGAGCAGTTTTTTATATCTGCTGTGGTTTTTGCTTTGCGGTGGTTTATGTGAGTGGTGCTGAACTCGACCTTGCTTGTTTGTGTCCATGCCCACAGGAGTGATGGAGGGGCAAACATGGAGGCATGATGGAAAACCAGTTTGTGGTCTCTGGTGGTGATTTATTTTCCTACAACTTCTCGTGTCATGATGTGTTCGTGTCCGTGTAGCAGGCATCACTGCAGCTTCAGGCCGAGCTATTTATGCATCCAGCCCCACAGGACGGCTCGGCTGCAGCTTTACTGCGTTTAGGCTGCAAGAAAAAACAGTTTCACATGTGACACAGCAACCCCCGTTACACTGGAGAACACCAACACAGTCAGAAAGATAACTAATAATGATAACTCTGTGTTTTTGCTGTAAACGCGTTTCTTCTTGGATCTTTAGTAGACTTCTGACACAGTAGGAGTCCATCTCTCTGGGGGTTAGCTCGTTAGTGTGTGCCCTTATGTTAAAGTTCCACCTGTTCACTGCAGGGGCACGCAGGCTCGGGCGTTTCCTCTGAAGCCTCAGGAAGCCAGAGCCATTTCCTCACCCACTATTTTTCTTCTGTGGTGTGAACTTGGTCTGGAACCATTGGGATCGTTGTTGTGCTCCTGCAAAGATCTGCCCGACCAATCAGATTCTGTTTGGTTGGATGACTATCCAAATGCATGCAGAGGTATTTTCTTTATCTGTTCCACTTGAAACACAACGGTGATGAAATCCAAACTGAGTTGAGAGCAGACCCAACCCAGCCACTGCATAATTCACCACTCGGCACCGTACTACGTGCTAGATGTTTACTCCAGCTGTGCTGTGGAGACGAGATATCATGAATATTAATGAAATTCAGAGAGCTGTAGTGATCATAGGACTGAAAACATCTGGGGATGTGAAGTGGGTGAAGCTGAACTTTATATGTTCCACTTGTTTTATCTGGGCTGGGAAGTAAACAAGGAGGTTACCTAGGCAACCAGAGCCTGGAACGTCCGCTAGCAAGCAACTGTCGGAGATGAACGACAAAAAAATCACTTTAAACGTGGGCGGGATTTAAATTTCGTCTGTTTTCTTTTGACTAATTTGACGTTTAAGTGTCTTTGGCTCCGGCACTGACGGAGGTCAGAGGTGGGCTACACCCTGGACAGGTCTCCAGTCTATCACAGGGCTAACAGAGAGAGACACTCACACCTACGACCAATTTAGAATCACCAATGAACCTAAGCAGCATGTCTTTGGACGGTGGGAGGAAGCTGGAGAACATGCAAACATGCAAACCCCCACACAGAAAAGCCCCAGTCGGCGTAAACCGAACTTAATACCTCCACCCTCCACCTCTTTAGCAGGTGATGCTGACATTTAAAGGACTCTGCGTGGAGCTTAGCGCTCAGGAGCTCCAGTTGAAACTTGGAGGAGCTGGGGGAGCTGCTCTATTTGGTGTTCTCATTTTCTGCCTGCTACCCCTCCTGATTGGGCCGCGCTCCGGTCTGTCCACAGAGATTAGCCCCGTCACAAGTTACAACTCGCCTCTCCCCCCGGAGCTGGTGGCAGCGGCGCCGGATACATTAGCATAACAGCTAGAAATCAGAAAGAACAGGCTGCGGTGCAGTCGAGCTCAGCCGTGCGCTTCCAAGTACTGCATCCGGGGGTGTTGTAGAGATCAGCAATTAACACAGCTGTTCCAGCGTTTAGACGACGAGACGCTGTCTGTTGAGCTGAGACGTTTTTCTGGGCCCGCGACGTTCTTCTCGGCTAAAGATTTACTGTGAGGCTGGGTGAGAGATAATCGATGGCCTTTTCCCCCGACTCCAGATGGAGGGAGGCCGATGAAGCAGCAATCAGTGTCCAACACATAACTCTCAGTTAACAAGTGACTGCCAGAGGAGGAGTGTTTGAAACGAGGACGGTCTGAAAGCCACCCGTTGTCATTTCATGTACTTTGGTTTACTCTAACTGCTCCTTTAATGCTGGATCCGTCTTCAGACCATCATCTTTGTAATTAGCGCCACATAACATCCCTGCATCACTACTTTTAATGATCCGTAGGTTGGCTTGAAGGCAGTGATGATGTGATTTAATTCTGAGAGAGCAGAGTGTCTGCACGTGATGATGCCTGCATGGTGTGTGTGGTCTACAGCAGCTTTATAATCTCCTCACATAATCCCTGCAGCATATTCTTGGATGTCAAGAAGAATCTAGTTACTTAATGGAAGGAAGCAAACTTGAACTCCCTTTGGGAACTGATTCTGCTCCTGCAGTGATCTGAAGTCGTTCGGGTGTTGATAGAGCAGAAGAAGATGAACCAAGATGTCTCCACGTCTCCAACATGGATTCTAGCTTGGTGGAAACTATTCACCTGATGTTTACCCCACGTGGAACCAGCACATCGAGAGTTTACGTGGTTATTAGGAGGTTTCCACCAGCTCTCTACATCAGACTGGGTCAGTCTGCTCTGAGTGAGGTGGTTAAGCATTCAGGTCGGTGTGAGCTGCCAGCATGTCTGCAGACTGGCCTTATTCATTAGCTTCACAACAGATTCAATTACTTGGGTGCGTTTAATTATGTGTCTCCTTGTTGACTTAATTACCTGCGCTCATTTGGTTTATTTGTCGCATTTCCTTATAACCGTATTACCTCACCTCCACAGTTGTTAGCTCATCGTGCAGTTAACTCGTGGAGAGCAGCAGTAAAATGAGACAGTGACGCTGATGAGAGCTGCTGTGACAGACTCAGAGCGTTTCTGTTGACTGCACGTTTCAAAGTCTCTCTCTCTGTCTCCTCTTCAGTCCATTTTGCAGTGAGCAGAGCCAAAATGGATGCAGAGCGCTGACGTCACACTGTTTGACATGGTGTTGCCAGTTGCCTCGGTGCCACCCGGGTGACGGTGCACTCTGAGCAGGGGAGCAATGATGTGATTCATGTTAGGCTGCAGATTCTCCCAAAGGGGACGTTGGGCATGCACATCCCAGCTGTGGGGTGGAGCTACACGGCAGCCAAGCCAATGACAAGCCAATCAGCACGCCGTCCTCTCTGGCTGCTGTTGTGTCTTTAGCCTGGTGGGGTCTGAGGCCGTGCAGGAACACGGTGCAGCTGAACGTGCAGATGTCAGTGTTGCAGATGAATCGGACCGAGGTTGCTGCACGGGCAGTTTTATCTCACCGATACATCACAGCTGAGGGACGAGTCGACTCCGGCACCTTATGGCCTTAAAACAAGACATGAATAATTAATGGTTTATTCTCATGGCCTCAGCAGGAGTTCCCCTGAATGCTCAGACCTTAGTAGCTGATAGAAAAATGATGGATGAGCACGGTGGAAACATTCTGGCCGATGGGTGAAATTTAGAGTAGTGAGCATTGTCTAAGGCGGGGTTTGAAAGCAGTGTGTGTCTGTAACAGCTACAGAAGAATAAATTATCCACCTCGCCCTGCTCAGAGGACAGTTCAAGGACTTAGAGGGAGGTCCTATTACTTTGATTAGTGTCAGAGATATAGAAAACATCAGTTTGGACTATAAAAGGTCAGGAAATGTCCTGTAAGTAAGAGCCTTTACCCATTTTCCAGAATCTGGTAGATATTTACAATTTACAGCGTGATGTTTGAGTGCAATAGCCCACCAGAGAGAGATCATGTTCACTTATAGAGACTTCTTATTAGAATATAAGTCTGGTTCAGCTGCTGCAGAGAGATGTCCCTCATCTGTCCTTCATCGTGTAAAGCCACGCCCAAGACAATGAGATTGGACCGACAGATCTTTGCAGGCGTGCAATCAGCTCCCAACGGCGAGATGTAGTGGAAGTTAGGGTTTTACCTGGAGCTTGTTATTTAAATTTAAAAAATATATGTTTTATGATCTATGGCGCATGCACCTCTGTTCAGATTAGATCCCTGTTATTTGTACAGACTGATATAGTCTGACATTCCCTCTGCAGCGTCACACCGCCCTCATCGCTCTGAACCTCCTCCAGGCGTTTAAGCAGCTTGCCTCCTTTCTGTTCCCCTCCTACAGTTTGCGTTATAGACCGTCGCTCTTTGCCGCTTTGGCGAGCGGATATGAAGCAAACATACGGCCGAATGTAATCTCCTCCTGTGGTCTGAGTCCGTCATGGCAGCTGACAGCCAGCGTCCCTTATTGTGAGCGTAGGTGTTTGTTGACCGAGAGCAGAAAGGACTGTCTGAGATATCAGCTTGTTGGAGTGAGATTTTATTGCTGTGTGTGCTCTTCAGGAGGATTTTATGTGCACCTCAGTGGGTTGTGAGGAGTAATTAAATAAACAGAAAGAACTGGAGAATACAATAAACTGAGATATGACTGCTGTTAAGCAATATTTTATTGTTATTGACTTCAGAAAGCATTCTTACAGCGACGGCGGCTGCTGCGTGTTGCTAAGAGACTGTCTGAGCTTGGTGCTAAGGTGTCATTTTGACAGTGAATCCTTAAAATTCTTCTGTCTCTGGGAACATAATGTGGGAGCCGAACACCCGAATGTGCTGAGAACATGCAGGTTTTTTAGCTTAAAATAGAGAGGAACAACCTTGATCAGGATTGCGCTTGAAGCTCGGGGCATTTCTTTCAGGGGAGAAAATTCACCGCATGCGTCACAGCGAGAAATCAAAGATGTCAGGGGAAATGAATTCTGCGCCGCATGACATTACCAGCCATCTGCAGCTTGGAGGAATCGCCACCTCTCTCTCTCTCTCTCTCTCTCTCTCGTTCACACACATTTCTCTTTCACACACTCTCACAGATAGATGCTGTCATCACTCATGCCCATCCCTGTCACGCTTCCTAACTACAGCGTCTGTGCTGTAAAATGAGCATCTAGACTGGATTCAGTTGTTAATAAGAGTGAACAGAAGAGGCCGGGTGATAACCACTTATTAATGTTCACTGGTTTTCATGTTTGTATGTTTGCTTTGTTGTTGTATTTTGTGATTTTAAATCAGTTTGCATCAGAGTAAAATATTACAAATGAGCACAAGCTAAACGTCACCAAGAAACTCCCGGTTATACACTTTTGCAAAAACCAAAGACAAAACAGAGTAATGTGCTGTTCATTGCAGTGAGGATTAAACAGACTTGTACAGTGGAGAAACCAAACAACCCATCCACAAATGCATGACTCTCTCGTTGTCTGTCATTTTGACTGACAGGGTCATAAAATCCCGTCATAATCTATTTTTACCCGTCACTTAAATTTGTTAAATTGATAATAAAGACATATTCAATAGCATTTCATTTTCATTTAATTAACTTTAAGTACGTTTTTCAGAACAGTATTTATTTTAAATGGTAACAGAAACAACAAAAACAAAAGTTTCGACTGCCAACAGCTCTTAGGCGGTACCGTAGTGTTGAAGTACTTTGGTGGTAGCCGTTAGCTGCATAGACATAGACCATTGACTGTATTTAATAGACGTAGACATATGGTTAGCCGAGCTCTGACGTGTGCATCAGTATAATCCGTGTACCAGGAAATCGTGCAGCGACAGCAGTGTGAATTGCGGGAAAATATTAATGTTAACGCGACCAAGCTCCTCAGGAAACAATTCAGTGGTCCACCTTCACCTGAAAGACTTTGAAGACAATGACGTCCAAATCTTAGCCAGAGGAGACATAGATAGAAAGAGGAGTAAAGGAAGCCATTTATGTCAGGTTGGAAAAAGCTTCTCTGGACAGAGGAGGTGGACTGAGATTTAATCTGCATCTGCACAGTCCTAACTTCCGTTCCCAAGTAGTTTCAACCCCGTTCTCACCTTGAGACTGGGTCCTCTGACTGATAATGGGTTGTTAGATCACCATTCACAGGGAAAGAGGACAGGGACAAACAGCCCCCCTTCAATGACAGGTAAGTATCTAACCATTAATGGACACTGGTTGTGCCAGTTTCTGGTCAGTAAGAGAAACAAGCCAAGCAAGTTTCTGATACGCCTACAGATGTTCCTATTTAAACCTCAAACCTCCCACCTGTCCATTAGAGCTGAAGAAGCTGCAAAACATCTTCTCAAAAAAAACTACACGTCCATTTGCCTGAGGAATGTTTCATTGGTCTTATTTGGACATCTGTGGGGACAGAGAGGCCAGAAGAGTCTCTCTGGGCGGTGGGATGTCCTCAGAGAGGTCTCACTTTGATAACAGCGATGCTGTGTATGAGCCGTTCAGTGGTTTCTTCACCCCTCATCCATCTTCCCTGAGTCTTTAACCATTTATCCTTTTCCCTGCCAGAAAAAAAACAAAAAAAACATGCCCGCTGCTAAATGGCTCTTGCGTTCCCACTAAATGAAATGTCCTCTTCCTATCACTCGCTGTCATGGCCTGGTGTAGTAGAGGAAATCCATTCTCAGCGGCTCAGCAGATGCTAAGAGCGCACTGAAGAATAAATACTACATGCTCAAGGCTATTAGTGAGAGATATGAATGGCCGTTATTCACTGGTGATGAAAAGGCCGCCTCGTCTGTCAGACTAATTTGGTAATGACTTCTGTAGTGTCCGATGGGAATCTCCAGTGCTCCCCTGACAGGTTAATATTTACGATGAGTGTAAACGATTAAAAGATCAAATGCAGTATCCTCAACACATGGCTGTACTGAAGGCTGAGGCCACAGGAGATGAGTGAAGCAACGTATATCTTACATATCTATAGAGCGCTTATATTTTGGGATGAGTATACTTGGCTAGCTAGACTCAATTATCAGATGTGAGTCTGTACGCAATTAGCTAGTCCGACAACCAATCAGAGTAATGAAGTGCCTTGATGCCTTAATCGTCTTCCTCTAGACTTAGAGACTTCATGCATTTAAATGCTACAGCCACAGACCGTATAAAGATGGACGTGGAACTTAGGGCTGGGCGATAAAACGATAACGATAAATATCGCGATAGACACGTGGTCGATATCAATAGAAAATACGTTTGATAGAATGTTTGATAATTTCACTTGAACTCCGTTAGAGAAAAATAGGAAGAAAACCCAGAGCCACAACTGCAAGGCATTCTGGGGGATGTAGGCAGAGGAAGGGCTTTAGCCTCTCGACCTATCACGGCCCAGCTAAGACAACAACAACAAGAAGAAAGAACGGCGTGGAGTGAAAGGAGAATATGAGAGTGACAGCGCGAGAGGAAATTGTAGATTAAAAAAAGGAAAGGTCACGTTACCAGTTTGGTAATATTTAGGTTATTTTCAGTCAGACATGAGTCAGACCGATGTTGTCTCTAACTTGGTGGTGAGTGAGCAGATTAACTGGCTCTTGTCTCTCTTGATTAGTCGTGTAAGAGTCGGTTAAGTTTGGTTTCTCTGCGGCCGAGTGAGTGGCTGCTGACTCGGTTAATCAGGGATCCACGAGCAGCGGTTATGAGTCGGTTAAGTTTGGTTTCTCTGCGTATTGTTTGCTGGTCCAGTCTGGTCGTATGTTTAGTTTCTCTGCAGAGTGAGATGGAAGATGTTTGAATGGAGCCGTTTATTGATGATCAATCAAACGTGGTAGGACTCAACTGAGCCGCTTAAATAGACTCTAGATTCATGATTCATGAGTCGTCTTTGATGGACGGTTATATGAACCGAATCTTTTTTTACACCACTACTGAATTAATTCAAAATTAATGAAATTTAAATGTTATTGAATATTAAAATGACAGATAAAAATGGGTTAAGACGGGATTTTTATGACCCTGTCAGTCAAAATGACAGACAACGAAACAGATCAAAGCGATATAAAGAAATAATGAATGCAGCTTAGCACAGGTGAGAAGTCAGTAGAATAGATTAAAAAAAATATATCGATAATTATCGATATCGACTGATATGAAACATTTATATCGTGATACATTTTTCAGCCATATTGCACCAGCCCTAGTGGAACAGCTCCTCTAAAGTGAAGCTAAAGCAAGTAGAGCTCCCCCTGGTGTCTGGCTGCAGTATAGGTCATAAGCTCCACCCCCTTCATGTTAGTGGATGGACCATGGGCCAAACTAAAACACTAAAATACACATCAAATGATTTTTTATTTTACCCCAAGGATGGTTTATTTATTTGAACACACAAATTAGAGCAGAAACATACAGTAAAATACAAATCGCTGTAATAACAAAGCAACACTGACATTAATGTAAAGAGTGAAACTGAGCTCTAGCTCTCAGTACGTATGGCAGATCTGCTAGACATGCGTAGGCGGGAGTCACTTAGTCTTGATCTGAAGCAGTTCTACTCACACAAGTATGTGGAGCCAAACAAGCTTAACATTTTCTCCGTATCCCTGGAAACTTGAAACTTATCCAGGCACCGGTAAAAAGAAACGAGAGAGAGCTCCAGCTGCAGGTGGTGTTTTCGTTGGACTCATTAGCCCGTCTAAAGAAAGAACCGCTGCTGCATGGCTAAGTTGACGTGGAGTTGCTTTAGTTTTTGTGCATGATCGCTCTCAGATAGCTTGTCATAAGTATTAGCTTATATTAGCATGTCTCATTGTGTCTCTTTACGTTATATTTGTTAAAGAAAGCTGATCAGACTCTGGCTCCAAACTCACAAATAGCTTCAGTTTGACCAATGAGAGGAAAAGGAGACGTGTTGTCCATATTTATATACAGTCATTGGTTTTAGCAGAGATCTATTTAGTATTTGCTGAAACATTGAATACTTGGTGCAGATTAGACTTCAGCGCATTCATTCAGCCCTCGTGTGTTTTCCTTCTGTCTTTTGTTAGCATGCTTTCAGGCTGCTGTATTGTGTGTTGAACATGTGTACTGTACATATGTGTGTGTGCATGTCTGAGGCTGTGCTTCCCATCCCTCTGGCCTCGTCTCTGCTCTCTAGAAGAAAATGGGATTACATAATTAAGTCTTTCATCAGCGGCTAGAGACAGGAAGTGTTTTTACTCGGCCCCCCCTCCTCCCAAACAACTCCACTTAATTTATCACCACGTTACACTTCATTAAGGATGCCAGAACAGTTTGGAAAACTGCTTTGTTTCAAAACAACCCTTTGCACTGTGAGTTTATCTGATAACAAGACGTATATATTTGCTTCCGCTGCAGTGAGAGAACTGCCACAGCTGCACGAGGACGGCATTTGTTATTCATAGGCTGCAACGCAAGCGACGCCCACTCTCATCTCAGTTTCTCCGGCTTGTGAAAGGCTAATCGGAAGGTGATGGGCTGCTTCATTGCACTCAGATGGGCCTCGAGAGGCTCCTGATACAAAGGTCGTGACCATGGTGACGAAGGCGGATCAAACCCCTGAAAGAGAGAAAAACTGGTTGAGTCACTGCTGCTGCAGCTGAAAATGCAGATTTATTGTCGGCTTCTGCGTCAAACCTCAACGTGAAGGCGACACTGAAGGCTGAGGCGCCGCTCAACCTCCTAAAATGAGAATATAAGTATTCTCTAGAGCGTTGCAGCGACTGCTCAAAACACAAACCTCCTGAGAACATCAGTCATTGCCGTTTTCTCAATTTGCGTAACCTTCAGTGAGCGCTGACACTCGGGATTAAAATAGACTGGAGGGAGACGTGTGCAGTGAAGGTTATTTCAGAGAAAAACATTCAATTTCTGCACAAAACTGTAACGCTGTAATATTCAGGTCTACATAATGTCTTTCATTAGTGTTTGAAAATATATTAAACACTAAACAGTATATTATTATGTAAAATGATCTTTTTGTAATAGTTTGGCTGTTTTTTAATCTTTTGACTTAATTAGTTCCCCTGATAAAACACAGTGAATCAGTTTTGCCCTCAAGACTTTTATAAAAGCGTTTCTTTGTCTAACATGGAGTATGATAATGTTCCTATAACTAATGCAGACACAGTAACCCCGGCCTTCACTTGTTCTCATTATACAGTACAAGTTTACATGGGTGTGAAACCTGCTGCTCTGTGCCCTTATTTGCCTTTGATAGCAGCAGCAGTGTTTGCCTGGTGATAGAAGTACACATTGACCTGATTCAGGCCTCGTCCACACGTACCTAAACCATCTTTCTCCCTCCGTTTTCCCTGCCATCGTTTCAAGAATATCTGCGTCCACACGGATCCGTCTCAACAAAACACTACTTCATATTCCAGGCCTATAGGTGGCGCTGTTTCAGAGAGGAAGATGCGGAGCATGCGCATAAAGCTTGAGCGCTGTTTACAAATCAGATTTAGAATAAACCAAACTCAAGGAGAAATGATATTTAGCCCTAGTAACCATAATAGGCTCAATATCTTCTCCAGCAGGAACACGAGCATGTAGTCCACCATTGTTGGTGATGTTGTTAGGAGACGTCTCACGGGATATAAGAGGTGGAAGGCTGCTCCAGGGGGCGTGGCCATGACGTCATCGTATGCGTTTCTCTCCGGGTTTCAGAAAAGTGCGTTTTAGGGTAAAACGATGCAAAACATCTGCGTTTAAACCAGTGGTTCTCAAAGTTGGGGGCGCAGGGCACGGATCGAATTAAAGGGTGACAATTTTTCAGGACTCCCGCAATAGTCACTGTTGGTAACGTGATAGGGACGGGACAGAGCAAACAGTCAACGGGAGCAGGCGGGACCTGGTCAGAGGACGGAGCTTTAGACAACAACATAGGGAGCGCGACAGGATTTAGGAGTCGTTATCTCGGGATTCCAGGACTTTTGTTTGCTCAAAATTGGCTGAAATTTGTCTTAATTAAGGAGTGATGGCGTCTGAAAACCTTGTACCACAGGGGGTCCTAGCAGAAAACGATTGGGAACCACTGGTTTAAACCAAACAGCGTCTCCATGTGGACAGGCCCTAAGTGTATAGACAGGATGAGGATGAATCAGCATCTAAATACATTGGAAATGAAGGACAAGCTGCTCTAATGTCCTCTGGAGGTGCCAAAAGCCACCTCAGTATTTAGTATTTAAGTAATGGTTTCTAGCTTTCTGCCTCAGTGTCCCCAATCTGCCCAGGCTCTTCATCCATTTTTGAATTAGCTGCCAAGATGGCGGCAGCCGGAGACGCCACACTGAGCTTCAAAACGTCTCTCTGTTCATCTTTCTATGCAGTCAACAGCAACGTCGGGTGTATAATTTTGTATAATTTTGCAGAGTAGGTAACATAACCCAGACATACTCTCTGCCAACAATGTCAGAGATAGATTTCTGAATTCTGAAAGCTGGAGTTTATCTCGTGCAATGAAATGAAATCCAATTGCTCTGCAGCAGAATGGAGCTGTGAGGAGAAAGCAAAAACGCTCCCATCACGCCTGACGCAGCCTGTAATTTATTCTTAATGGAGCAATCGCTTTGATAATTGCTTCCAAGGCTCACATTAGAGGGAGTGAAGTTATGTCTTTAGACTGTAATGGTGGAAAAACAAACCCACTGCATTTCAGAGGGGAGCTGTCTCCTTCAATAAGGACGGTTACTGTGAGCGTTCAGCAACGTTGGATGCACATTCGTCGATCACCCTTGAGTTTAACTGAAGCTCATGCTGCATTTAATAAGGCACCGTGACGCAGCGGCACTGTGTCTTCATAATCATCTTTTAGATTCATTTTTTGAGTGAATACTGCAAAGATACCGCTGCATTTTTCTTTGTGCAACAGCCCATTTTCTGTGGGTCATTTTCTGGTGAGCACTTACAGCTCAGTTGGTTTTTCATGCTCGTTATAATGGCAGAGTGAAATCATTCAAAGCAAAGACGGATCACAAAGTTTCAGACCAAAAAACAAAAAAAATAATGAGCTGAAAGATGTGAATTCGCTCGGCAGGGGAGATCTTTCTCATTTCATTTGACACCGTTCACAATAAACGTAGTTATACTTCCATTTGAATATGTAAAGCTTCATCTGAATCCTTTTTGAACAGATTGAATCAACAGCAGGTGAACATGTGAGTCAAAGATGAGTAATTAATACAAAACAATCAGACTGCGAAGCCTTTATCGGTTTGTTATGTTTATATCTTGAGGTAAAGACGTCTAAGCTTTGTTTGTTCTGTTAAAGACACATGGTTGAATCTCCTGGCTCTGGCTCTGGCTCCGTGAACTGATCAGCCTCTCAACACAAACAGTCAAAACTAAAATGAGCAATTAATGAAACAAGATCTGAGCTGGTGACAAAACACCAAATGTCTTTCACAGCATTTGCTCATGATGCGATGTCGCCCTTTACAGTGAGAGAGTGACGACCAAAAAGGTCTGCAGCCTTTTAGAGATGACCAGGATGAAGGACAGAGGTCAGGTGATATTTATTGGTGTTCTATAATCTCTTATCTTGACTCTTTGGCTGAAAGGGAATCTCTAATGAAAGCTCATCCCGTCGTCTCTGGGTTTTTCTTTCCGCTTCCTTTTACAGAGGCCTTGTTCTTAGAAACTCTATCGTCCCAGCAGACCTCTGGGTCGTATGATGTTAGCTTGGCAGCAGTCGGCGTCTGTTCCGACATCCCAGAGGCCACGCAGGAAGCTTTTAAACACTCCCCCCCTCCCCTCCCTCTGCCCTCCTCTCAGTCTGCCCTCCTCTCAGTCTGCCATGCCTCTTTTCTGGTTGTTTCCTTAATTGCTGTGCTAGTATCACTTGGTTCACTTTTACAGTTTTTTAACGAGCAGGTCAACAAGGTTAATTCAGCGTAATTCAAACACAAACGTCCGTTGTGTCCCATATTAGTTACATGGCTCATGGATTTATTGATTACTACCCTGTCATTGAGGCAACACACTACAGAGCACCTAAGGCCTGCTGATGTTTGTTAAAGCCTGAAGAGGTTTCATCTCAGAGATATTTACCCTCTGTGATCAAATATGTGAGGAGTGTGGTGATAAATGATTAGTCTGTTGGATTTCTACTCTATGTGGAGTTCTGATATTGTCCAACTCTTAATTTCCGCACAGCAAAATTATTAGTTAACAACATAACATATCACCTATTATGGAATTAACACATTATACCTTATTTTATTACGATGTCCCACTGGATGCAAACATAAATGCAACATGGCTTTTCAAATGTAAACACTGTCTGTGCAAAATAAGTTAGACAAAAATGCCATTCATTTATTTTTAGTGTTTTTAGAGAGAAAGTTTTTCCTCAAACAAACTACAGACAATATCAAAACTAGGAAGACAAATGTAGCGTATAACTCCTCATGATTCTTCTTGAGGTGGGTGATCAGATTTGATGTATTAAAGGAAGACGCCTTGTTTCCTCCTCTCATAACCACCTTTGCTTTGCAGTCATTAGTAGGTGACACTTTGAAATACTTCCAAACCACGGACATCTCATACACCGGGCGAGCTAGCTTGTTAGCCACGGTTAGCAACCTACGAGACTAGCGTGTTGTTGTTGTTATATGTCATCAAGCACGCGCCTGTTAACGTCCCATGCTGCGTTCATGCAGACTCGGAAATGCTGAAGCTACAGAACAAACATCGGTTATAAAAACCTGATACCGATAATTTTTAACTCAATATCGTCCGATAATATTGGAGGGCCGATATTATCAGACATCCCTAATTATTATCATCCTCATCTGTAACTCCATCTTTTGTAAAATGTAAATGTGTTATTGATTCCTTATCATCACTGCACTACAACTGTTTGTTTTTCGTTTTCGTTTCTGGTTTTAAAGTAAACTTGAGTCCGTTTTGGATCCTGCCGTTAACAGTTATCCAATCTCAGTTTGCAAATTTGCAGATTGCCGACTGCCTTCTTATTTCTCCATCTGAAATCTTTACCTGTCATCAAACCAGTGAAAAGCTTGACAGGCAGCGTACCTCCAGTAATTATAGTGGAATAGTCCTTTCCAGACTTTAAGCTGCAGCTCTGACAGCTTCATCGTGGCGTCTCGTTGAGTCCGTGTGTTTGCAGCTGAAGCAGGAGGCTGGAGTTTGAGCAGATGATTATTTTTCCAGAGCTGTAACCGAGTCTGAATAAGTCTGCATTGCTCCTGCACCAGAGAGGACATGAATATTTTGCAGCTGCTTGAAATTAAATTACAATGTGATGACGATAAAACATTTATTTTGTATAAACTGCTATAAGAAATACCAGTTTAAAATCCTAACAGTCTTCAGTAGACGGAGCTGTTTGCATTTGACGGTATTCTGCATCACGTTCAGGCAGCGTTTCCCTCAGGCTGAGCATTTCTCTCTCTCTCCTGCTGCTCTCTTTAAAGACCCTGCTACTAAACCTACTAAAATGACTCCAGTGCTGGCTGCAGCTGCAGTCCACCCCCCAGAGACCCCCCCCCCCCCCATGCATGCCGAGGATGCATGACAAATTATCTTGGAGACATTGTTTTGGAGACGGGTTTGCTTTTCTTGGTTTGAGCCTTAGTGTAGTAATCTTCTACTTTTAAAGAGACTGAAGTATCTGTGCATACCTCTTGTGTTTGTTAAAGCTGCAACGGTCACTGCAACGTACAGTCGTCCTCCGTGCTGAGTTGCAGCTCTCGCAGCCTTGTCCTCGGCACAGCATGTCCCCGTCAGCGAGACAAACGAGTGCAGCATCACAGCGACAGAGGTGTCATAGAAAAGAGCATCCTGCTGACTGACTCATGGTGATGAGCTATGAGCGAACTCAAAAAATACAGTTTAATGTTTCATAATAATCAGCTGCTGTAAAATGAGCCGGTCCTGACTTTAAAGTCATAAATGTCTTGTTTCAGGTTGTAAATCGTGACCGTCTTCAGTGGGAACGTGAAGGTGCCGACCCCTTCTACATGCGTTGACCTTTGCTGCAGCACATTGCAGCTTCGCTTGTTAATTGCACAGATCTGTGTCGCAGCGTGGTCTCTTATATGTTGGCTCTGCTGTGCGCCTCTGTAAATGCCACGCTGTGATGTGTGCAGGGTTGAGGAGGGAGCGGTGAGATAACTGCTGCTGAGTTAACACAGGCCGCAGAGCCTCTAGACTCACATGTCCACTCCTAAAAGCTGTCACGTCCTTTTTTTTCCCCTAGATAATGTCAGCTCCTGTGTTTACCGGCATTAATTACCTTCAGTTTGCAAATGTGCTTGCAGAGGCCGTTTCTTCCTGACATGCATTACAGTGCCAGCGTGATGACTCATGCTAACACAAACCCTTTCTTTGCTTTTTCGCAGGATTTGGTTTCTGCGCTCGCTCTCAGCAGAGGAGCAGGGAGCTGTCCACGGTGCTGAATTTATCAGCCAACATAAATCCCCACTGCACACTCATGTGCTTGGGCCGCTCCTGATACCTCCTCCTATTCCTAGCAGCAACTAAACCACCACCACCTCCTCCTCCACACATCCAAGATGGACGATGACGGGCGCTACAGAGACAGTCGCTCAGACTTCATCCGCGGCGCCAAGGACATTGCCAAAGTCACCAAGAAGCAGGTCGGCAAGAAGATGGGGCGCGGCGTGGACAAGATGACAGACGAGTACACCAAGCGCTCCTACAAACGCTTTGAGGAGGAGGACGATGACGACGACTACGGCGGCGTGCCGAGCGGCGGCGACGGATATTATCGCAACGACAGCCGCACCAACGACGACGAAGGCCACAGCGACTCCACCGAGGGACACGATGAGGACGACGAGATCTACGAGGGCGAGTACCAGGGCATCCCGAAGGGCGACTCCGGTAAGGGAGGCATGGACGGGCTGACGGCCGCCCAGGCTCAGGCGCAGTTCAGGGATCTGTCCGCCTACGAGGGCGAGCGGAGGAAAGACCAGGAGGAGCTGGCCGAGCAGTACGAGACCATCCTGCAGGAGTGTGGCCACGGCAAGTTCCAGTGGACGCTCTACTTTGTCCTCGGCCTGGCGCTGATGGCAGATGGCGTGGAGATCTTTGTGGTCGGCTTCGTGCTGCCCAGTGCAGAGAAGGACATGTGTCTGTCCGAGCCCAACAAAGGCATGCTGGGTAAGAAGTCCAGACATCACTCTCATGCTGTAGCATCGTCAACCTTTCTTTCAACTCCTCTCCTCTGCGTCTTCTGTTTGTCTTTATCTCATAGGCAGTTTATGCCACCACTTAGCGTTTTACCTCTGCTTTTGCAGCTTAACCTCCGGTAATTGCTTTTCTTCTACAGCCTCGTTGGCAGCGCAGCTACAGCTGTTTAAGATTCAACTGCCCGTGCAGCTTCTGAACGGCAGCAGAATGTTAAATCGAACCGTCAGCCAATCGAATCGCAGTGCTCTCTGCTTCAGTGCAGCAGTTTTCTGGCGGTCTGTGTTCCTCCTGCTTGCCTTTTTGCAGCGCGGCCGTGTATTTGTGTAATGTGTAATGTAGAATGTCAATTTCCTCCCATTGGCTGCAAAGCAAGGACACGCTGAGCAAGGACGAGGGATCTCCTGAGGATAGCAATTTAAATATACTCTAAAAAAATTTTAAAAATGCAGCTGATTCAAATTAATTCAGAAGAAATACATAAAATATTTCTGTTAAACAAGAACGAATGCAAATATTAATGATATAAACTATGAACAACATTTCTTAAACTGATCAGATTCCACTGATGCTGAATAAAATGATCTGATCAGACAAAACATTAATCAGTATAGATCTGGTTTCTGCAGAGAATTAAATCTGCAGGAAATTTAACTTTATCTCAATCAATGCAGCGATGATAACCAACGTGTTTCCTTTTCTTCAAGGATTCAGGCTTCGTTCGTCTTTTCAAGCACTTCATCACAAACTGGTTGAAGGAATAAAACGTTCATGAGCTCCTGATGTTTACCCCACGTGGAGCAAACATGCTCAGAGAGAACGGATTTAACACTTCCAAGTGTTTTCATGGTTTCCACCACGTCCTCTGCGTCTGACTGAGGTGGCTGCGCGAGTCGTTTTTATTCAGATTATTAATGGAGCACTAGCGTCCATGTCAACGTCGCCACTACTGCGTCATGGACTCAAATGTTCAATTGCATTATTTAGTGTTGATGAGTTCGATGAGCTCTGATTTCCACTCAGCTGTGATGATGCTGCTGTGACGATGAGCATCGTGTCCCTGCAGCTTGTGTCACGCACAACTTTAAGCCCTGATATAATTTAAACAGATGAGTTATATATAACGTATCCCTCATGGAGAAATTAGCAAAACAGTTGTTGCATTAGGCTTTAAACATTTCTATTTTTGCTCTAAAGATGGATTGACTCACTTTTCCAGCCTGCCTCAAGTGGACACTTTGAGGAACTGCGGCTTTTGTGCTGACCTTATTCTTCAGCCCCAGGAGGTGGCTGCTTGGTAGCATAAGCCTTTCAAACTGGGCAAAGATGAAAGATACTTCATCATTCCCTAGCATTCCCTCCCCCTCCCTCCTCCCTCCTCCCTCCTCCTCGCTCTCCTCTCTCTGGCGTGGTTTGTGTCATGCCGGGGGGAGCCAGTAGGGAGACACGACTGGCCTTCATTCCCTTCCCTCTTCCTGTTACACAACACGCCTGACTCATCCTAGAGAGCCTCTTGTGCTCATACCTCTCTGAATCCCATGAGTGTCCTCTTCATCAACCCCCACCCTCATGCTCCACCTCAGCACCGTTTACTTTAACCTGATGCTCAGTGGTGTGTGCATCAGTGGCTGTGACGTGGCTCCGATTACAAAAAACACAAATAATTAAATACGGTCAGACTAATTAGAAGCAGGAAGAGGGTTTTTAAATAAACGTGGCTTTGAGTTTCCAGAGAGAAACATGGAGTGGTTGTCATTGAGTTGCCCTTGTTGTGGAGCTGCAGAGGCTGCAGCTGCACTGTACTGTGGCTGGCGTGTCATAATAGGAAGGAGGAAGCTTTCGTTAACGTGCACGCTGGAGAAGGTTTCTCTCTGCTGAGCATTTCCAGCCGTCATCACGTTGCTCTTGACTCATTAGCCTGTTTCTGAGGAAGCTGCTGCTCATCTCGCCTTAGGCTAAAAGGAACCTTTTTTTATATTAAAACGTCTCTGTGGGCTTTTAATAGACGTGGAATCAGCTACTGAGAGCAGGGACGGAGCAGATGGAGATGGGAGAACTACCTGATTTATTGGTTCCTGTGGGACGCGGCTGCAGAGATAAGCGGAGGAAAATTAGCTTGGATGCTGCCGGATAAAATTAGAAACCAAATCTGTGATGCACATTATTTTAAAATAGAAAAACATGCAGCGTACAAGGAGACAGGTTTATTTTGTCGTCCTGTCATCTGGAAGGGGAAATCTCTTTCATTTAATTTGCATTTTTGGTGATTCGCTGCTACTTTTTCACAGTAAAACCTCTTAACGTTCTTCCTCCATGTTTCTGTCCCTCCTCAAAACTCCCTGATCTTTACCCCACGATGAGCAAACATGCTCAGAGAGAAACCTGCACCTCAAGTTGGTTATTATGAGATTATCAAAGGTTTACTCCACCACCTCTACGTCCGTCTGAGCAGGTTGTTCCAAATGAGGCATTTTTATTCTGATAACCTTCCTCTCAGCACTTAGCTGCTGCAGAGTGGGATGGAGCATGTGTATCTGTGGCTGTCACTGGTTAGTGCGTCATGTATAAACTCAGCTGCGTTCCTCCTCCAGTGCTGAAGAGTCTCAGCAACCACCGGCTCATTCAAAAAGCCCCGTGCTCTGTGGCAGAAAGAGGAAACCAGCTATAAATAGCGCCTCCCTTCCCTCCCCTGCCCTCCCCCCTCTCTCACCCATGCACACAGACACACAACCCTCCAGTGGCACACACTGTTTTCCATGTTCACACTACCCTGGAGCCTTTAGCTCTGTCACTGCTACGACCGGCCACCGTCCTCCCCTCCCCTCCCAGTTCTCTCTCTCTTGTGTCAATCTCAACCACCCCCTCCCTCCCTCCCTACCCTCTCCCTCCCCCCTACTTCCTCTCCGGTGTGCTCAGCTGTCTGGAGACTCCAGATTCTCCTCTTCCTCATCTTGTTTGCAACTCATCCTCCTCGTCTCTCCTACTTTTATTTTTATTTTTTCACCTCTTTCTAGAAAAATATCACAAATGATTAAATTACACAATTAGAAGAGTAGTTATTTGTGATATTATTGTACTGTTAAAACTAAATTATAAACCCATTATCTGTTCAGACTTTGCTGCAGACCTCGTAAGAAATTCGCCGTAGTTTGGAGTCGTTCTACACCTTTAAATACTGATGGTACAGTTTCTGTGTCGTTTTGCCCTGAAGTTAGTCTCCTAATTAATTTTCCAAATAAATGAGACAAATTTGGGGACGTCATTTATCCATGAGACAAAAAGCAGCTGTCAGTGCGCCCATGTAAAACAGATGGACAAACCCGAGGTGGCTGAATGTGATGACAGCGGGACAGATAATGATCCGGTAACAGCTGACAGGTCGGATTGACTCTAAGGAGGTTTGAGAAGAGATGCTGACTCTGTAACCTGTGGTTGTATCTCTGTCTGCCCACCTACCTACCTGCTTAGCTTCCTTGCTGCTGCATTGCAGTGACGGCTGCTGCTCTCTCTCATCATCACATCCCATTGTTGCTGCTATCAGCGATATAATCAGGAGAACCTGCTCAAAGTCTGAGGACGTTAAACTGAATTGCAGCTGTCCTGCGTAATCCTAACCTACGGTGATTCAGTCTTATCTAGATTATTCCAGGAGGAATCCAAACTGTCCTTACTACCCTAACCCTTAAACCCCCAGGCCCAAACCAGCCCACCAGAGGGTCTAATCCGACCTACAGCAGCAAAGACTTTACCTGCAATATTTCAATAAAAGTAACTCCTAATCCTTATTTGTCCACTGTTTTAATAACAGTTGTTAAAGCAAAGGAAAACGTCTTGAATTAAAATGAGTAGACCAAACTAACAGTTGTCAAAAGTGTTTGTCAGAGCCACTGATCAAAGTATGCAGCTAAAAGCTATAAGGTGCACAGGAGAACAGAGGCAGAAAGCAGAGTCAGTATACATTCCAGGTGAGTCATCTGCAGTAACACGTGAAAATAAAATGCATCGTGAGCAGAGTGGAAAATTATTCAGAAATGGACGAGTGCACACAATGAACCGTGTAGCAGCATAACTAAAGAATACAGCTATAAAGTATCATCCTTATGGCTGCATAAAAATGTTTTTAGAGCTGTCTGCAGCATTGCTATCAGCCCGGCTAGCTCAGTCGGTAGAGCATGAGACTCTTAATCTCAGGGTCGTGGGTTCGAGCCCCACGTTGGGCGCTTGCTTTTAGAGAGCTAGTGGTCTCCGTAAGGTGACCGCTGTAAGGTCAAAGGTTAGCACCAGGATGGGCTGAGATTCCTTGAGCGACGCCTTCTTCGTCTGCAAGCGTAGCTATATACATGTTACTCTCAGAGGATTCACATTCAGAAAACTGTAATTTACTTAACCCTCGTGCTACCTTTCGGGGTCTCTGGGACCCCAAGTGAATGGACAGACAGATAGAGAGCATGCAAGAGGGTAGCACAAGGGTTAAGGCACAAGTGAGCAGCATGATGTGCAAGTAAAGACACTTAAGGAAGGAAAAACCGAAAAAATAGAACAATGCAAAGTATTTACAAAGAAGAAAACACTATGCGTTAAATGTGTTAACTATCCAAACTGACCATGGAGTGTAAATGCAAGCATTGAGCCTAGATGCAGCTGAGAGGCGGAGGTATTTTTAGTCATAAAAATAAAGAAAAACTGAAAATAAAAAAATACACTCCTGTACAAACGAATCGATTCCAACGTGAAGAATCAATAAAAGAGAAACCAAGACGTTCCTCTTTGCTATTGTTCACGTCATGAGCATCCATCCATCCTGCTAGCTTCGCCTTTTTCTACCTCAGCGTTGTCACCATGGCCAGTATCAGCTTCATCATCTCAGCAGTTAGCTTGTTAAACTGTGATGGATTATCGTAGCTGATCCAACAGATCTGTCTAAAGCCTCTTCTTCTGCTTCGCTGCCTAATTGGCCCCACAACAGCTCATGTGTCTGGCTCTCCAGTAATATAACGGCATCAGATACTGTGCCGTGCTCATGCCTTCATTATTAGGTCTAAATGCAGACATCCCAGCCAGGCACTATACTGTACGTCAGTCCCTCCATGTCCCTTTTCCTCCTCATTCATTCACTGTGATCACACCAATAACTCGTGTTGCTGAAAGCTCAGGAAGTGTGAAGACCGACAGGAAGTCAATAAGGCTCTGATTGCATGTGTGGCAGAGAGAGACACAGAAAGCTGGGATAAGTGCACGGAACGTGAGTCATGTTCGCACCTTTAATCACAAGACAGAGTCGACAAAGGTGGTGTTTGATTCTGTCATCGGGCTGCTCGCTCCCTGCTGACGACTCCCCGATGTAGGATTGAATAAACCAACTTTTTCCATGACATTCAGTCTGTGATGCTTTGCATGCAACTGCAAACAAGGTCAGTATCTGGAAGCAGCCAGTTAAACATTACATTTTCTTATGTTCATGCTCAGCTAATGGCCTCCAGAATCTGTAGCTCCAGACCATAACCAGACATGTTTCTTTAACTGCAGTATTTCAATAAAAGTAACTCCTATTCCTTATTTGCCATCTGTTTTAATAAGAGTAGCAGTTACACCCAGGAGTAAACAGCAGACAGCAGCGTGCAGAAACACGACCTGGCTCAGAGGAGGGACAAAACGTGGAGTCCACGCGTGTTTCTTTAAAGTCAAAATCTAATTTATTGATGAACTGTAGCCAAGAACCTAAACACTCAGCAAAGTGTGAGAATATTTAAGCCTGTATGTGTCCGACTGAGACTTCCTGCCCCGGTATTTATAGGTGGGCACTCACAGGTGAATGCAAACAGGTAAAACAAGCCCCTCACTAGATCCTAGCAGCCATACTAAACAGGAAGTAACCTGTAGCAGCATAACTAAAGATTATAGCTATAAATTATAGACTTCATGGCTGCATAAAAATGTTTTTAGAGCTGTCTGAAGCGTTGCTAACAGCCCGGCTAGCTCAGTCGGTAGAGCATGAGACTCTTAATCTCAGGGTCGTGGGTTCGAGCCCCACGTTGGGCGCTTCCTTTTCAAGAGGAGCTGCTGTAAGGTTAAAGGTTAGCACCAGGTGCAGCCTTCTTTGTCTGCAAGCGTTTGACTGAAATGTCACTTGTGTGCACATTAATGTCCAACAACAGTGTCCTCTAGTCGTAGTAGTTTGATAATATCCCTAAAGAAACCGTTGATTGATGCATTATGTCCTTACGTTCCACTACATTAAGTTACCTGGACGTTATCTTGCATATCTGTGCACGACTTCCCACAGCGTGAGCTCACGAGTGTCGTTTAAAAGCAGCAGTACTCCTCAGATGTTTAAGCTGTTCTTCTCACAGCCTGTTTCATGATTCATGCTCAGTACTTCAGAAGTCCAACGAGGCTGTCAAACGAGCTAATTTACTGGGCATTGGGAATCTGATGAGAGCAGCAGCGAAGCCTGGAAGTACTATCAATGAGTTTACTGTTGAATAATAACTCATTATCCTGCCCCCTCTCTCTCTCTCTCTCCCTCCAGGTCTGATCGTGTACCTGGGGATGATGGTCGGGGCTTTTGTGTGGGGCGGCCTGGCAGACCGAATCGGCCGACGGCAGACCCTCCTCATCTCCCTCTCCATCAACAGCGTGTTTGCCTTCTTCTCGTCCTTCGTGCAGGGCTACGTCTCCTTCCTGTTCTGCCGCCTGGCCTCCGGCGTGGGGTAAGCAGCAGACGGATGAGTCACGAACGCTGTGGAGCATCAGTCAGTTTGACAAGCACAGCACATTAAAGTACAGCAGCTAAACTGCTGCTGAAGGAGCTAAACGTACTTTACAGGAGATGAAATGTGGCGCAGTTTGATTTTTGCCGTTCGTATTTTCAAACAATCCTGCAGGTGCACGTTTCATACTCACTCTGAGCTAAATGAACAGGGTTTCTGAGAGCAAAATGGCTGCCATCAGATTATCTGACATGACCCTCAGCAGATTTAGACGTAAATATTAGCATATCTTGTTTCAGCTATATAATACTCTAACCTACTTTACCACTATATGAATTATGCGTCTTCTGTTGTTCAGCAAAGTCATAAAAACAAATCTGCAGCTATTTGTTTTTTGACATTTGCAATGTAATGAAACATACCTGCCAACATTGAGCTATGAAAAAGAGGGAGATTTTCTGGGGTATTGGAAATGTGCTACAACCTACGTCCTGAAATGCGTCATGAGCAGAGTGGAAAATTATGCAGGTCACCAGAAATGGACGAGTGCACACAATGAACCGTGTAGCAGCATAACTAAAGAATACAGCTATAAACTATCATCCTTATGGCTGCATAAAAATGTTTTTAGAGCTGTCTGGAGCATCACTATCAGCCCGGCTAGCTCAGTCGGTAGAGCATGAGACTCTTAATCTCAGGGTCGTGGGTTCGAGCCCCACGTTGGGCGTGTTCCTTTTAGAGAGCTACTGGTAAGAGGAGTCACTTTAAGGCTGTGAGGTCAAAGGTTAGCACCAGGAAGGGCTAAGATTCCTCGAGCAACGCCTTCTTCGTCTGCATGCGTAGCTAAATACATGTTACTCTCAGAGGATTCACATTCAGAAAACTTTAATTTATACAGATAGAAACCAAATGAAAGTCTTTGTGCTGATAGTCAGTGCCTCTTGAACATTTAGCGAGGCCATAAAGGTGGTGCTTCAGATCAGACATCTTTCCTCTGTTCCTCTGTGTGGAGTCCTCGTCCTAATCATCATTTAATTGTCTTTAATTTTCCATCTCTTTATCTCCGCAGCATCGGCGGCTCCATCCCCATCGTGTTCTCCTATTACTCCGAGTTCCTGGCCCAGGAGAAGCGAGGAGAGCATCTGAGCTGGCTCTGCATGTTCTGGATGATTGGTGGTATCTACGCCTCCGCCATGGCGTGGGCCATCATCCCACACTACGGTGAGAAAAACACGTTTTAAGACGATATATACACAAACATGAGTGGGTTAGATTTCTTTTTCTTTGCTTTAGCTTTCTCTCACATCTACCCTCTCTCTCTCTCTCGCTCCTCACATAGGCTGGAGTTTCCAGATGGGCTCAGCCTACCAGTTCCACAGCTGGCGTGTCTTTGTGTTGGTGTGTGCCTTCCCCTCCGTGGCGGCCATCTCTGCCCTCACCACCATGCCTGAGAGCCCACGCTTCTACCTGGAGGTCAGCCTGTCAGCGCGCAGCACACTCAGACACCGTGGAGCCCTCACTTGAAGGCGCTTAGACCGCCTGAATGCATAAACAGCTTTAAAAGCACAAAGTGCAGCTTGCACACTTTTACTGAATATTTTGAATAAATGAATTAATATAAACAGGATTCTGCATCCTTCAGAATTTTCTCGATTCCTGCATAAAAATGTTTGCGAAACATCAGTGGATTTTTACATCAGCTGATCAGTGTTCTCCAGCAGCTTGGTTCCTCAGAACAGAACCACTTCAGTTCTGAGATGTTGGTGGGTTTCCTCACATCAACTGCTGCTTCAGGTCCAACAACAACATTTCTCTTGGATTAAGGTCAGGACTTTGACTTGGCCGTTCCTAAACATTCATCTGGTTCTTCTTTAACCGTTCTCTTGTAGAACCACTTGTGTTCTTGGTTCTCCTTGTCTTGCTGCATGACCCAGTTTCTCTTCACATTCAGCTCATGGACAGATGTCCTGACATTTTCTTTTAGAGTTCATTGGTCCATCAATGAGGACAAGGCGTCCTGGTCCAGATGCAGCAGAACAGGCCCAAACCAGGACATTAGCTTCACCCCCATGTTTGATGGAGGGATGAGGTTCTGATGCTTCATCTCATTTAAACCAAACTATTCTACTTTGGTCTCATCTGTCCACTAAACATTGTCCCAGTAGTCTTCTGTCTTGTCCAGGTGATGCTGATCAAACTGCAGACTGGCAGAAATCTTCTTTTTGGAGAGCAGTGTCTTTGATTTATCTTTTAAACTAAACGTGCACTCAACAACAACAAAGTCTAAATTGATTTATTGGAAACACTTCTGAACAGACAGACTGTAATTTGGAATTAACTTCATCTTCCCCTGCACACATACTGTATGTGATCGTGGCTAATTCTTATGCAGAAATATAGAAAATGAAGGCTGCAAAAACCTTCTGAGGTCCACATACTGTAATTACCGTCCCACTTTTACTGTGACTTTACTAATGTGCTGCAGTGTTCAGCTTCTGTAACCGTGGTAGTAATTTCTCTCTTCAGATGCCTGCGCACGTTCTTGCATGAATTTGCTTTAACTTTGATGTCTCAAGACCCCAGCGTTCACACACACCCACACACAAATCTGAAGACGGCTCTGATTCATTTAAGTAAATAAAGCTGCAGCTGGGCGCAGAGATAGAGAGAGAGCAGTGGAAAGAGACATCAAAAAAAAAATATGCAAGACTGAATTCAATTTAAATCGTTTTAATTTAGTATAATTTAGTTTTATTTAATGTTTTTAGCCTTCAGTTCCATCACAACATGGAATTAAAATCTAAACAGGGTGAAGCTAACAACAATTTTCTTCCAAAGTTTGACATTTATGTTTGACGTGTACATTTATTCCAGAACGGGAAACACGACGAAGCGTGGATGATCCTGAAGCAGGTCCACGACACCAACATGAGGGCCAAGGGCTACCCAGAGAGGGTCTTCTCCGTAAGTTAAAGGGTTTTTTACCTGCTCTTGCATGTATGCAGAAAATAAGGCCTGTGTTTTCTGTTTGTGAGCTCCATGCTGCATCATTTTGCATATACTGAGCAGAATAAGCAGCTTTTCTTTTAGCCTTGGTAACTGTACATGTTGCTCAGCACCTTTGCCTTGTGGAGTCCCTCATGGTTCTATTCTGGGGCCAATCTTATTCCCCTGGTACATACTTCACAAGGAGTTTGAAATGAAAATGAAACAATGAACTCTCTGTGATTGTTCTGTTCCTCCCAGGTGACCACCATTAAAACCGTGAAGCAGATGGATGAGCTGGTGGACATGGGCGACAGCACTGCCTGGCATGAGAAGTGGAGGATGAAGCTCTCGATGCTTTTCCATCAGGTGACGAAACCTGAAGCTTATTTCTTGATTTACGTGTGTTTCTAGTTTAGATGGAAAGGAAAAACAAACCATGCTAGATGTTCCTCTTCTTCCAGTTTTCATGCGCTGAAATAATCTCGGTTCACAACCCAGTAACTAGAAGAGACGACCGACTGCCTCATTCTTTCATTTTGACTTTGCATTTCCTACACTTCCATGGAGCTTTTCGTTCACATGTTCCATTTGAAGGCAGCAGTTCTCTCTGCACATAACTTAATAAGCATATTCCCTAAAATGATGAATAATTTCTTCACTACTAGAGGAAGCGTAAAGACGCATCTAAGATAACATTTATGTCAGCCGGAGCCGGTGTTTATGTGATCCTCCTCGTTGTCCTGGCTGCTGTGTATTTGGTGACAGCATGTGTTTGTGTGCAGCTTAGTCTTCTGCTGGGATTTTGGGACTTGTTTGTTCCGTGCAGCTGCTGGAAGGAAGTTTGTTTTCAGAGAGGACTGCAGCTTCTGTGTACATTTTTCATTTCGTCGTTTACATTCCCATTTGCACGTCGATGTTTGCACTTGTCATCTTACATTTTTGTATTACGTTTTATATTCTATTTCTAAGATTCATGTTTCTGGACCGTGCACATGACAATAAACTCTTTGCATCTTGAATCTTTATTATATTTATTCTGTGTCTGTGTGTGTTTTCCTTCAGGTGTGGAGTAACTTCCTGAGCATTTTCTCCCCCGAGTATCGCCGCACCACCTACATGATGATGGCCGTGTGGTTCTCCATGTCTTTCAGGTAAGGTCAGGTGGAATAACAACAAACTAATTGGAGTTTTTGTGCCCAGATACCCTAGAAAATAAATACTTTGCTAAACATTATTTGCATTTACTTGACATGTTTGTAAAAAAGTGGGACAAAACAAGCACAGGGCTAACTAAGGATGCAGGACAGAAGTTACACATGAGAACACAGGTACAAAAACACAGGAAGGATAACATGACGCGACAGAAAACAAAAGGAAAGGCAGCTATATATTCAGACAAGTGGGTCAGAGGGTTGACGGGACACAGGTGAAACTAAGAGGACAAAGAAAACACAAGGAGAAACCAGCGAATACCACACCAAGGAATCACTTTACAAAACCAAACTTAAACTCAGAACCACGACAGTCACAGCTGAACTCTTTGTTTCTCTCCCCCTAATCTCTTCCAGCTACTACGGTTTGACGGTGTGGTTCCCCGACATGATCAAGTACCTGCAGAAGCAGGAGTACTCCTCACGCACCAAGGTCTTTGTCAAGGAGAAAGTAGAACATGTCACCTTTAACTTCACCCTGGAGAACCAGGTCCACCGTCAGGGAGAGTACTTCAACGACAAGTGAGTGTCTTTGACCTACTTATTCGCGTCGAGAGCTTGTTCAGTGCATTCTATTTTTAAAAATTGTATTTTTATTAGAAAAGTTGAAACGCGCTGGTCGTTTTGCTGCCAGTCAAGAAATGGCGCTTTGTGAACATCTGAGGTTTTCACCCGCTGCAGTGCAGAGCTTGTCCTGAGTTCTTTCACCTCCTTGCCTCATTGTGATCATCTCATATGCGTCGCAGTGTTTACCAGCTCTAATTCAAACTCCAGGTCTCTCTTTGTGTGAGACGAATGAACAGCTCTTTCATGTTTCAGCTGCTCCTTCAGCTTCTGAACCTCCTCCGTCAGTTGCAGAGTCTTGTCAGAGTTATTCTCTTCTTGCACCTTTCTTTGTGACGTTTTCTCTTTTCATTTTCATTCTTGAGGGCTTTGTTTTCTGTATCGAGCAATTTTCTCTTGGAGGGAGTGTTTCTCTTGGTGGAGGAACTCATTGTGCTGTTGGAGGGCGAAGGATCAGGTCCACCACAGTGTTGTTGCGGTTCTAGTTGGGTTTGCTCATTTAAATCTTCTGAATCTCCTCCGTCAGTTGCAGACTCTTGTCGTAATCATTCTCTTCTCGGAAGAAAGGTTCCTTTTTCTTTCTGGAGGATCTTGTGTTCGTCCTTTAGGGCCTTGTTTTCGTCTTTCAGCTGTCTTTGCAAGTTTGTTTTCTGTATCGAGTATTGCATTTTTCTCTTGGAGGGAGTTCGTCCTCCATGGCTTTGATCTGATTCTGGTTCCAGTTAGTTTTGCTCATTTTCCCTGAAACAAACTGTGTTTTACTGTTTGGTTTGTAAGTCTGAAATGACAATGATCAGCCAACAGCTGCAGTAGTTGTCTGCAGAATATGAACACTGCGTCCAAACGACTTCCATCTCAACCTCCGTGGGTCTCTGGTGATAGACCTGCAGAGTTTGAAGCAGACTGGACAACCAGAGATGCAAAAGCACTCTCTTGCCTTGTATTCCAAGAACATCTTTATATTATTTTATGTGTTTCATTCACAAATTGTAAAAACTTTGTTGCTGGATGACAAAAGAAGTTTCAAATTCAGTTTGATTGAGAACATTGCTTTGATTGAATGAATCGTCTCTTTAGGCCTTTACAACCTAAACCCTGCACCCTGTTTATCAGTCTCTTTGCCTCGTGTTGCATCTGTTCTTTGTTCATCCCTTCATCCCCGCGTCTTAACTGCTTGCAGGTTTATGAACCTTAAAATGAAGTCGATGGTGTTTGAGGATTCTCTGTTTGAGGAGTGTTACTTCGAAGACATCACCTCCAGCAATACCTTCTTCAAGAACTGCACCTTCATTGCCACCCTCTTCTACAACACGGGTAGGTGCACACACACACACACACACACACACGTCTTTAAATTAATTCAGGCTTTTTAATTTAGGTTTTATGACGCTAATGATGATGCAGAAAAGAAAAGTAATGCCAACGAAGAAACCGACACATTGACAAATGCAGATTGCTGCTGCCTGAAGGAGTAAATGTGTGTGCCATTGCCCGTTGGCTGTAGACTTTGTGGTGCGTTCAAGTGCAACGTTTTGCAGGCGACGCCGTTGCCGGTAGTTCTTGGATGTTGGAGTTTATATGCTGTCTATTTTATGTTGTACTTTAGCACAGTTTCCCTCTTTGGCGCTTTGCTGTCTACAGGTACATTACCTTGACTGCAAACTCTCCTACACACCCGGTTGCACATTTTAGGAAACGGCCTGCAGCGGTGTCCACATACCAGCCCGACCATTGCTCTCAGTTTTTATTCGCATCATTTGCTATCAGTGCTGGAAACAAGCCTCATTTAGAGTAGGAATTGGAAACTGGTTTGCCTGCTAAGGTTTAGCCTCTGTGTGGGCTCCCTGTGAGTGATAGTTGCCATAGTGCAGCTTATTTTTACGCTGCGACAGGATGGCAATAAAAGCATGAAGCATGCGACTGGGCTGCACAGTGTAGTTTTTATGGCAGGGTTCAGTAATAGGGAGGATATTTATGTTGTCGGCTTGCTTTTCAAAAACAAAGCAGGTGCCACAGAACCTCATATTTCCTCAAGAGTCTTTGACTATTTCCCATCTACATAGACAGATCTACAAGTGTGACACACTGTATTCTCAGGGATATTCTCTTTTGTTTCATAAAATAAGATATAAGATAAAACCAAACAGGGTCACAGAAAAACACTAAACACACACTTTCCAAAGCTGACAGTTTTTCTCTCACAGTCGACACTTCCTTAGTCTCCCCGTCCCCCCAGGTTAAGAGTCTGGGTGTCATCCTCGACAGTCTCACATCAGTAACGTTACCCGGTCTCCATATTTCCACCTACACAATATAAATAGTCTCCGCCCCTCTCTCAGCTCCCACAACACTTCCATCCTTGTTCACAGCCTTGACTACTAGGGATGTGCGATATTTCATCGTTTACGATATATCGTCAAAAACGTGTGGAATATAGACAAAACGAGGCTCCACCTCCATTATCTGGTTTGGTTTTAACCCCTTAACGTCTCAATTGATTCTTCAATTATAGAAAGAAGTTAAATATTTGTATTTTTGTTACCACTCCGGCCGGTCCTACCAGAAACTAGTGCTTGCTAAAGGTTCCTAGGATTTTTTTGAATGTGCACAAACCGACATTGGAGTATTACATGCGTTATTTCAGCTGCAGTCTGAACGGAAACAGTGCGTCGTGAATTAGCGACACTAGGCATGAAGGGGTTAAAAAGTCTGACGCGGAGCAGCAAATTACAACATGCAAGGTTTGCAAACAAATAGTGAATAAAAAGGACAGTAACAGCACTAATTTGTTCCACCACCTCAAACACAAGCACAAACCAGAAGATGAAGAAAGACAGAAAATGAGCAAAGATGCAGAAGCAGCGTCGACTTCATCCAAAGAGTCCGGGAACAAAACAACAACTCAGAGAAAACTTGATGCATTAGAGTCAAAAAGATTAGGATGAACTGGTGATTATTTATTTATCCTCATTTTTATCGTTATCCACTCGAAACATCCACTCTTTCCCTCTCTTCAAATCCAGACTCAAAACCCTCCTGTTGTCCTTTAATGCTAAGGACAGTGCACACAAGAAAATTAAACATTAAATAAATATAAAAACTTGTATACGTGCTGTTACAGTGCCATGGTGGGGGTGGGATTGGTTTTCTATCTTCATCACCCACCACCTCCTCAGGCTCAAGAGGTCAGCCCACCGTAGCCTGTCAACACTTCCAGTAACTGCAACGATCATTACTTTTCTTTTTTTATCTCCTCTCTTTCTCTCACTCAGACCTTTTCAAGTACCGCCTGGTGAACTGTAAGCTCATCAACAGCACTTTCCTGCACAACAAAGAAGGCTGTCTGCTCAGCGACGTAAGCGATGACAACAATGCCTACATGGTCTACTTCGTCAGCTTCCTGGGCACCTTGGCCGTGTTGCCGGGCAACATCGTGTCCGCGCTGCTCATGGACAAGATTGGACGGCTGAGGATGCTCGGTAGGATACGCCTCAGGGCCGCATTTACTCCCAATTATGTTTAGGAATGTGACGACCAACAGAGAAGTTGAGAAATGTCTCAGACTGTCCCACACCTTAATCAAAATTTGCCTGATTTCCAACGCCTCTCTCTCTCTCTTTCCGTCTGCAGCGGGCTCCAGCGTCATCTCTTGCATCAGCTGTTTCTTCCTGTCCTTCGGTAACAGCGAGTCGGCCATGATCGCCCTGCTCTGCCTGTTTGGAGGGATCAGCATCGCCTCCTGGAACGCCCTGGATGTGCTGACCGTCGAGCTCTACCCCTCCGACAAGAGGTAGGTACCCCTGAAATCTCCTTGACCCCTGTGTCACCAGTCAGTGGCGTCATAAGAGCTGTCGCCTTAAAGGGACAGATGACTTAGTGGGGGGGAAATCCTTGTTGGTGGATGATGTAAAGCACTTTGTATTTTAAGGATTTATTTTGTTTGTTACACACTTTTAAAAGATGGATGGATGGATGATAGAAAGATGGATGGATGGATGGATGGATGGATGGATGGATGATAGAAAGATGGATGGATGGATGGATGGATGGATGGATGGATGATAGAAAGATGGATGGATGGATGGATGATAGAAAGATGGATGGATGGATGGATGGATAGATGGATGGATGGATGGATGGATGGATGGACGATAGAAAGATGGATGGATGATAGAAAGATGGATGGATGGATGGATGGATGGACGATAGAAAGATGGATGGATGGATGGATGGATAGATGGATGGATGGATGGATGGATTTCTTAAATCTAAAAAGTGAGGTAGAATGTATAAAGATACATCAAATATAGAAAAGCATATTAAAAAATATACAATATACTAGAATATATATGTATGATGCAATAAATATGGATATGAACAGATGTGGTACTATACAATGTATAAATCTCATGTACAATAAATGGGTTTAAAGTATATGAGCATATGGAAATATACTAAACAGATAAATACTGTATCAAATATATAACATTTAACATCATAACTTCATTATTATACTACGGAGACACTGTAGACACATGACAACATCAGAGACAGAGACAGAAAGAGCCTCTCTGTCTGGTGACGGTGTCGTGTAGAGGGTGGTGGACATTGTTCATGATTGAAGCTTGGAGCCGTAGCCCCACCTTGTGGTTACACAGAGTCCTGACACTATAACTCATGACACCAGATAAACCTTCCTCTGCTCTGCTACTCTTTCATTCCACCTGTCCCTTCTCTCTCTCTTTCTTTTTTTTTTCTCAGAACCACGGCGTTCGGCTTCCTCAACGCCCTCTGTAAACTAGCGGCCGTGTTAGGCATAAGCATCTTCACCTCGTTCGTCGGTATAACCAAGGCGGTGCCCATCCTGTTTGCCTCGGGCGCCCTGGCGGCCGGCAGCTTCCTGGCCCTCAAACTACCGGAGACGCGGGGTCAGGTGCTGAAGTAGTGTGGCGCCGACGGGAAGAGTTTTAGCCACACTGTGACCGAGCAGCTCAAGAGCCCTCCACCTCCTGCCCTCTAACCCCGCCCCGGACCCCATGTCCTCCACAGTGATTGAACAGCTGTAAATATTACCATCAGTGATTATTCGTTAGCCTCAGTGGCTTTTACAAACCACATCATGACGTCAGAATAAGAGATAATGATTAATGTGGACATGGAGGAACAAAAAAAAAAAAATGCAAATCTGATTGGATTTTGTCCCGTTTGGTGTAAATATGCGGGGTTAGAGGTCAGGGCTCAGGGCTCTTGATGACGAGCCATGCAAACAGACTCAAACACACATAAATGACCACTAGCCATCTTTGCAGAGTTCCCTGTCGTCCGTCACCTCCTCCATTCTCCTGAGAAATAAAATAAAACAACAACTCCGCCGCCGCTGCCGCCGCTCGAGTCTTGAGCGCTTTGCCATTGTCGGACACAGACGCAAAAATGCGACCTTTTCGGCCTCGATCTGGAGCATTTTTGACTTTGCGGGGTAAAACCAAGACTCTCCTCTCTTGGCTTTCTCTTCAACAAAGACCTGTCCTCATTCTTTCTCTCCTGAGGTCTTGTGTCAGTGTAGACCTACTGCCATTTTATAGATTATAGAACATTCCAGGTTTTCTTTCTTTTTGTTGTTGTTGTGATTGTTGTTGTTGCGATGAGGGGATCAGCGGAGCCCCTCTGTCTCTGTTCACCTCTGAGATCATTCAGATCAGAAAACAGACACATGTGCTGGTCATGGTTCTTTTATTTTTACTTTATTTTTTTCCATTTTTGCCACAAATACGAAGCTATTTGGTACCGTGTAAAGCACAACCATCCGTCTGGTGTGAAGGTCCCGAAACATTTTCCTCTTGACTTGATGAAAATGTTGAGAATCTCACACGCGAGTCCTTTGTGTCACACTGTAAATGCGGTTTTTACCATCTCTTCTTCTTCTTCTTCCTCCTCTTCCTCCTAAACTCACAGTGTGTTTGTCTCCTACATGTTTTTGGAGAGTTTTATGCATGTCGCCACGATGTATGTAACCATGGAAACTGAAGAGTACAGCATAAAAAGTAAAACGGCATTTTGGATATTTCCATTAAAGCAGCAACAACCGTTCAATCTCACATTTAAAATATTTATTTGCTAATTGATTCCTGTCGGCACAATGAAAAGGAAGTGATTAAGAAGTGTGAGCGGCTGCACCTCTGGAGATGAGCGTGCTGTATCCAACCTGACTTCTCTGTGTTTGTTTGACCATTTCACAGACATGAATTTGCGCGTGGGTGTGGGTTAGTAAACGAGAACATGTGAAAGATTAGAGCTCAGTAAATCTTGAGGTCAGCGTGCACCGGGGACCTTTGGCTCGGGGTTTAAGACACAAACGTAGCATCACAAATTCACCACGGAGGACTCACTGCCAAGGGCTGATATATTCATATATTCCACACAGGTAACAGCACAGAGCGGAAATTATCGCTACGTCACGACGCCCCCAACCTGATGAGGAACGCTCGTATGTTCACAATTGCACGTTTAAAAGAAGCAAAAACAATCATCGACATGTCAGATTTAGAGAAGTTTTTGTCCAAACTGCCATTTTCTGTAGGATAGCAGCCATAAGTAGACTCAAGACAGTTTGACAAACCATTGCACTAAGTGTACTCTGTCGTACATGCACAATTGTGAATGCCTTGAGTTCTTCAAGACGCATCCTGACGCAGCCTTGCTAGAAACGAAACGAGGGGCGAGGGGGGAATGTTTAGCAAGAGCACAACGACCAGAATCTACCAAAAACAAAAAAAAAAGACAATTTTGTTAGTGCAATTGTGAACATGAGTGAGACCTACACCGCCCTCAGTGTCATTGTCTCCCTCTCACTTTGTCTCCACGCTGATCCAAATCTGACATCTGCCCCATTTACTAAGAGTGTGCCATGAGTACCACCTGCCAAATATTTTCTATGGCCTGAGTTTACACATTAAACCATCAGTTCTCTGTTATACATATGAAGATATGTAAATAAAATTAACTCTGATGTAACTAATAAGCTTTTCAAAGCCCTGGATCTACTCTTTGCCGCGGGTGAAACAAGAACGCCTGGACTCGTTACTGTGTGTTGTACTGAAAACTTTCTGTTCCCTCTGAGTCTTTAAGGTGCTCTTGTTTCTGACCAACAGGAAGCTAAATACAGGCCAGCAGGTTATAAAAGCAGCGTAAAATTCACCAGATCCCCTCTTAAAAGCACATTTAGAGTAAATAAATGCACATTAGCTCGTGTAAAAGCTAAGCCGTCCTATTCTCTGTTTGTTGTCCTGTATCATCCATGAACATGAGAGCAACAAAGAGAACTGTTTGGATTTAAAACCAGTTCAGGCTCACGTCCTTCACGAGTCAGGGCCGTCTCCTCGTAGAAACATATCTGAGCTTACGTCACAGGGTTCTTTTGTATAATTAACTCGTTGCCTGAGCGACAGTCAATTGTGAGCGCAAAAAGTTAACGAAGCAATAAGTGTTTCTGGGTATTTTGTCTCTCCTGGCGCTGTTGGAGAACATTACTAAGATGCCGAGTGTCGGCTTAATAACGGCACCGGGCGCAACAGCCAACATTCGTGTGTACTCTCTAAAAAACAACCCTAGGTCTTGAGGCTTTTTGTCGATAAAAATTGCATCGCCATGAATTAAATGTAACAAAGAATCTATCACCTTTGTCACTGTATCGTGCTGTAGAATCTGTAGTTGATTGTTTGTAAGTATAGAAACTGTGGAATCATAAATATATATATAAATATATATATATATATATACAGTATATAAAAAAGTTAGAAAAAAAAGACGTGTAAATGAACAATGCTGTATGTTGTCTTTGATTTTGTGTATTTTGTAAATGAGAATGAAATCCAAGTAAATACATCAATGTCAAATACCGGGTATGAATCATAGTTTAGACTAAATGTGGCAACATGAGTTCCGTTTAAAGGTGTGTGAGGTTTTTTCTTATATTTTCTCATTGTTGATTTTTGATTGGGCTTGCACTTTGCTGCGGCGTCCCTTTGGGATCGCAGCGGACGACAAAGAAACCATGAAGAATAAACAAGTGGAAACAAAGAATGACGAGGAGTCGCTCCGTGTCGTTTCTGTGTGTCTACAAATGTTCTACAAATCAACCATTTTACTTATTATACAATCAGTGCACTCATTTAACTCACTATTTAAATCACATTACTCTCTTTCAAAGAAGAAATGGAAGTATTTTTTCCCCCTTAGTTCAGAATATTTAGAGTTTAACTACAGCTTTACAAAATATACACTACATCAACAATTTAAAATACGAAATCAGATAATAGTTTGCATGCTCTAACATTCTATTATCATCCATTCTAGCTGCTTTTGTGACAATAAGCTGTTTGTCCTGCAGGTATTTCATATATAATATAAATATTCTGTTAGCACAGACTAGAGATGCATCATATTATCATCATGATTGTCTACTAGAGCTGATTTTACTTCCAACTACAGGTGAGTATCTGGACATTAACAAGTTTCTCATGGACAACATCCACACCTCTACTCCCCTCCAGTCTCCTTGAACTGAAGAAGCTTCTTGAATGAAATGTCTTAAAAATATATTCTACAAGTCCAGCTGTCCTTGTTTCATCTTGTTTTAAGGATGTTTATACAGGATAAAATTCAAAATCCACTCCTATTTCCTGGAGTTAAGATGTAATTAGACACTCCACTCAATGCTGTTTTTATGGACAGATGTGATATTTTTTAAGGGGACAAAAACCGTGGGAAGAGGACAGGAAGGCAGGACGGCTTTATGGAGTTTGGATTTAGCAACAACGTTAAAAAAACACGTATAAACATATGACAAAGGGACAAAAAGAGACAATACTCTGCTCTGACATGAATAAAACAACAGAAAACACTTTTAACTGACGTGAGACCAAGAAATCTATGTCAAACGTTGATTTAGAAAATCAGAATTTACTTTTTGTTATTGTTGTTATTTAAAAGTACCAGATGGTGGCGGTAGTGCACCGTATTTGAAGTCCACAATACAACTCAATAAAGAAGAAGAATGAGAATGAGACGGCAGACACAATACGAAGTTAAAACATTTTATTATTAATATTATTTTATTATAATTATTTAGTACGTTTTACGTTTTTTTTCTATTTAATCTCTCGCTCATCTCTACAGTCCAGTTGGTGGCGGTAATACAGCTTTAAGATGGTTTGCTAACCGCTTTTTGAAAGCAAACGTAGAAGAAGAAGAAGAAGAAGAAGCAGCAGCGCTGCAGCAGTAGCAGCAGAAGACGAAGAAGAAGACTTCACTAGCAAGGTGAGTAAACTAATGTCACGCTTATCTGATGTTTATTTAGTCAATAATTATTTAATTGTACTATAAAACACGTACTGTTATATATTTAATAGAGTTGACCGTCTCTTAAAGTCCGTACGTAGTGTTTCGTGACAGCTAGCTAACAGCTAATGCTAGCAAACACAACAGTGAGTTAGCTAACGTTTAGTCTTTGAGCTCCTTTGCTAATATACCGGGTTAGCTTTGTTTGTTTTGTTGTTTTGATCTCCATCGTGGACCCACAGTCGCGTTAATCAGGTGTAATTAATTCAGTTCAGTTGCCAGAAATTTTATTTAATTTTTACTGGAAATGGGCCCGAGTATAATAATTGAGTGTAGTTATTATTAAAAAATACATTTCTGATCTAAGACTGAATAATATGCAGTTGCTTCCACGTAGGTTATAACAAAAGTGAAGTAAATAACACTAATTATCTGGTTACCATGGCTCCTGTCAGCTAATGAACATTTAGTCATTAAAGTCTGATGTTAGAAGCAGGAAAATGGACTTAAAAGTCAAAGGCAGGAAAAGATGTGAGCTAGCATGTTTTGTTGTCTTTTCAAATTAAAACACGTCTTCTATATTTATACCTTTCTGGTTCCAGTAGGTGGTCTCCTGCCACTAACTCCGATGCTTCCCAGCGTCCTCCGCTGTGCTCGGCCTGTCTCCACCTGTCTTGCCTTAACCCGGCCTCTGGCCCACTTCAGACCACACATGGACCCGGACCCCAGCCGGCCCGTTGAGAGGGCGATCAGGACCAAACTGACTGACACGCTGACACCGGACCACTTAGAAGTCCACAACGAAAGCCACATGCACGCCGTGCCTCCTGGCTCGGAGTCCCACTTCCGCGTCCTGGTGGTCAGCTCCCGGTTTGAGGGTCTGCCCCTGATTCAGCGCCACCGCCTGGTCAATGAGGCTTTGAAAGAGGAGCTGAGTAGCTGCGTTCATGCGCTGGCTATCCAGGCAAAGACTCCGGAGCAGTGGGGCAACAACCCGGCGCTTGCTAAGAGTCCACCCTGCATGGGGGGCTCGAGGGGCGATCACACCGTGGAGGAGAAACTCAAGGCCGGCCGAGAGTGAAGTGTTGGACTGAAATGTGAAGAGTGCAGGTGAATGCTTTAAGGGGAAGCATATGCAATGTATACGTTTCCTCTTTAATTCTACACAGCAGGATATATGCAGGTCATTTAGTTTAGATTATATGAGTCAATACAAAGAAGAAAACCACTGATACATAAGTTGTAGTTTTCCACACAGCTGCTGAACAAGCTCTCTGTCAGATAAGCTCATAATAAACCTTGGCCTCGTTACGGTAGGTCATAAGTCAAACCTGCATTCCTGTGAGTGTCAACAAACAGTATTCTCATAATTCTACTTATGAGATTAAAAGTTTAAACATATTTATTTGACCAAGTAGAACTGTTAAAATAAAACCTTTACACAGTGAATTTGTCAATGACGGGGGTTAATTCTTGTTTTCAGTTTGTTCTTCACCACCTTAAAGGATTGCATTATTCAAATTGTTCGTCATGAACAGAAGGATGTAAACACCGTGTAATCCTTTCTGCAGGTCTTCACTACTGTGTTTGGCTCAAATCCAAACACAGTAGGATAATAAGGATACTCTCTGCAGCCCTGGCCCTCAGGTGGTCATATACGTTGAATGCTTTTATCTCTGACATCTTCCCGTTGACCCAAGAACTGACCTCACGTCATTATTATTAGAGCTGCACAGATGTGTAGGACGGCCAGAGCGTGCAAACTGGCAGCAGCAGAGAACGGGTGAGCTGGAAGACACAGTTATACTTAATGTATAATAATATTTATTCAAACCAGAGCTGAGATAATGAAGCTGACACGATGTCTGTGCAGTAACTTGTTTTTTAAACGGGTAATTAGATTTACATGGATAATTTTTATTTATAGGATTGAAATAAAAGGATCTGATACGACAAAACAGTCGCAGCAGAATTTTTATGGTGGTTTTGTCCACTGATTCATCAAATCTGCTGGAAATACGACAAAAAAATTATTTCCTCCAACTTTTTTGAAATTTACTGAATCATTTCAGTAGAAGAAGTTGAACTAAGATGTCTCCACGTCTCAAATGTTCCAGCTTGGTTCGTCTTTTCAAACACTCCTTGTTCTTGTTTTCCTACCTCCATGTTTTTGCCCCTACTGGAAACTCCTCACCTGATGTTTACCCCAACCAGAGAGAGACCAGCAGGTCAAGAGTTTACACGGTTATTAGGATTATCAGATTATCACGGGTTCATACAACCACCTCTACATCTGACTTTTTAAATTCTGATTATTGGTGAAACAGGTTAACGCTTACGCTCCAGACACAGAAGTTTACAAAAATATCTTTTATATCTCTTATATTAATTAGGATTAAAGAAGAAACACGATGGCGGCTCCAAAAGTTGTGATAAAAATCTATTTTAATATCTAATAGGGACTGAGGACAGAAAAAGAGACGTGTCCGTTCTTGAGGAGTTAATGTCAGTACCTCTGGATGAACACATGAGGACAGTATGTGCACAAGACAAACTGGATTCTAGTCGATGAACTGCAGAGATGTCTTCATTATTTCTCTTAAAGTCGAACAGAAATCATCCCGGCAGTTTTTGTTTTCTTATAAAAAGCTTCTGCAGTATTGTTATATCTTAATTTATCAGTCAGTGCTGTGTGTGTGTGTGTAAACATATATAGTTGAATCTTCTATAAATAAGAAAAAACATAAATATAAATCCAGGATAGATTAAAATCTTAACAGTCTTACTGGTATCTTGGTCTCACAGTGACCGTCTCAACACAACGTTACGCAAAAGTACAAACTGTTCTGTGGTTTGTTTTCAGTATGACACACTCTTTACTGAGTGGGTGTGGGTGGGCGTCTATTTTCGTCTTGTCTCGTATGTGTCACTGTGAAGGTCTTCTTGTCCTACCCTCGACCTCGATGACGGCCAACAATCACTCCTCGAGGCCCGCCGCAGCGATAACGCCAGTAAAAACGACCGGTGGGAGTCTGAAACAAAAACACGCAGCGTTCATTCATCTGCCACATTCGTTTGCTGAAGATATCTGTGAAGGGTTTTGTCCAGATTTGATGCGACGCAAAATATTTTAGGGCGCCGAAATCACCAAGCCAGAGCAAACTTTTAATGCTTTGCTGCGAAGCGGTTGGGAGTTATTGTTAGCGCGTAAAGGCAGGCCTTCGGTGGAATGCGGTGTCACCTCAAGGTAATGCGTGTCGTCTTCTGCAATCATCCTCCCTTGCCTGGAATTGACAGCCTGTCAGGCCTCACAAAAGGCTCCGGTGAGGAGGGTGAACAACTGGTGTCGCTGGTTTGGGAAAAAGGAAAACAGTAACACAACCACTTTATGACCCCTGCTCGCCCATTAGAGCCGGCAGGCCTGAGGGGGGGCAAAGAAGCAAGACGCGGCGAGGGCTGTGGGAGAAAGCAATAAGCCGGGCCCGGACTGCCCCGGGACCTGCAGACTGTCTCTGCCAATGAGATTTATGTGTCACAGCTCCAGGTGCTGTTATGATGGAGAGGGAAAAGTCATCAAGGATGATGAGGTGGAGTGCAGCGACTTGTCTTGCTCTTAAAAGCCTGGGCTGTTTTACATGTGTGAGTAGTACATCACCTCTTTAGCCGTGGCAGTTATACGGCTAAATGACAGGGCCGGAGGTGGAACATGTTACCCTGAGTATTTTTGAGGATCAGTAATTTAGTTTTCAGCAGAGCAGATAGTGACGAAGTAGTTTGGGAATCTGAGGGACGACTGCAGCAGAACAAGGAGACTTTTAACTTTACTATAAACCACAGGTGGTCACTGCTTCATCACCTTAAGAGGATTTGGCTGACTTACTCTAACACGGCGCAGACTCTTCTACAATTACCACATGGTCCCGTTTAGCTGCTTCTGCTGATCCTCAACTTTAATCACATTTGTGTCAAGAAATGTTCTCAACGTGATCAGAAGAAACTGTCCATCTCGAGTAAATAAAAGTTAATTGATGAGTTAAATATCAGTTTATGCTAATTAATTTATATTTTCCTCTTACGGATCATTCTGATCTTATGTTTCATTTTTATTACACGTTTAATTAAATCTGTCCCCATGTTTTCAGCTCATTCTCACGTACATTAAGAGCTGCACCCGTCCTCCTCCGTCCATCGTCCAGACTCCATCAGTGATGGATCTGTCTCCGGCCCCAGGTCGGGCCCCGTATGGCCCCGGAGGGTTTCAGCAGGTCATTGGGAACCCACCTTGGCAGCGCTGCTCCTGCGTCAGAGCCCCGGGACAGATGGTGCCAGGCTGGGGCTGGGACCCCGGGCGAGGCAGGGTTCCCGCGATGGGACAGCCGCTGATTTACGCCGCGGCTCCGGACCCAGGGCCGGAGAGCAGGGGGCTCCTTCTGCGCAGCTGACCCCTGCTGGCTGCAGGGTCACCCGTCGGTAGGAAGGGAGGAAGGGAGGAGGGGGGAGAGTGGACGGTGGGGTGGGTACGACAAATGGGTGTCTGAGAAAGGGTGGTTTGGTCGTCCCTGGGGGACTGGCGTCGTCTTCTGCCCCCCACACACCCCACCGGGCAGCTGCAGGATCTGTGCAGCATGTGTGCGCAGAGAGACGCCTGTTAAACACATTTCATTTAAACCTCGACAAGAACAACAATCATTACATTTATTGTCTCTACAGCTGAAGCTCATGGTGCTGTGGACACGCTTTAGTCCTTGAGTCGCTTTTATGATTTAGTCTGGAACAGCTCTGATGTTAAACTGTATGAGAAACAAAATCATCCGTCCTGATTCACAGCTCCCACGCCGTTTGGACAATTACAAAAAAAACAAAAACAGTCCAACTTAAAGTGATGGTAATAGCCTATTAAGGCCTTTTAATTGGGAAGACTCCCCCTCCTCCTCCTCCCTCCCTCCCTCCCTCCTCTCTAACTCTCTCTCACCACACCGCTGACTAATGAAATCAGTGAATAGACGTCTTAAAAGGGACGGACAAAGGCAGAGATAGGGAGAAGACAATATCCTTGTGTGGGAGAATTAGTTACACTCAGTAGTCTAAGTATTCAAAGCACAGCGTTTAAAAAAAAAAAGATTTTCAGAGGGGAGACTATGGGGATTAAGAGAAAAGTCCACACAGGTGGGTTGCTGGGAGGGGGTCACATGACAGGACGTTACCTCGTTTGATAAACAACAGCCGGGGCCCACAGGAAGGAGGAAGGGAGTTATTTTATAGGCGGAATTAACTGCTTCGCCACATCAGGTATTCATTATGGCAAATCTCCCAGGTGTGCTGTACGTGAGAGTGGAGGCACAACAAGAGGCCACTCTGGCAACAAGTGTCGGAGTCAACGCTGAAGAAGCAAAGTCTGTGCGTTTAAAGCTGTTAATGCTTGGTAAAGTTATCCTAATTAAATCAAAAGCTTGACAGAACTTGCCAAACTACAATTTATTTCACAGAAGCTAAGATTTATGATTGAAATGTTGTTTTTTTAGGTCAGCAGCAAGATTACTAGTGTAACTAATGACATCTAAAACACAAGCCTTTTGTTTTGCACAATTTACAACCCCCCCCCCCTCCCCTCCTCTCCTTTCCCCTCCCCACCCAAAAAAGAAAATTGAAGTCCCCTGGACACACGCGTGGTCATCAGACGTCCCCCCTCCTGTGGGTCTGCTGATCCCTCCGCCGTCCCCCCGTCTGACCGAACGGAAATGAGACGCCACCGAAGGCGTTTGTGACGAGTCAGCTGACGGCCGCGGTGGAGAAAAAAAAAGTGAATTGTCAGAGAAGGTAACATCTGTATCTGCGCTGGTGTGTGACAGGCTTGTTGTTAATGCTGTTTTTTTGTTCAGGTCAGTCAGTCACATGATCCCAGGCAGTAAGTCATGGGAGTTTTATCCTGGAGGGGGGCGGGGTGTTCAAGGCATGGGGCTGGTTAGGCTGGTTTTTGGGCCAGAGTGCACAGGCCAAGGCCTTCGCCCTAAGCCCTGCACACTCAGTTACTGACACGCATGCAGCTCCCCTCCCTCCCTCCCTCCCTCCCTCCCCTCCCCTCCCCTCTAGGGCACTAACCAGAGGAGTGTGCATGTCAAGACAGATGGGTCACAGATAAGACTCTTTCAAGGCCTTCTTTCTAGGCTCCCTCATTACCCTCTCTCAACTCTCCCTCAACCTCTGTGATCTTCCCACTCCTGCTATCCAGCTTCAAACCTGCACCTCATTCCTATTACACCCCCCCCACCACCACCTTTCCTTTTCCATTTGCTGTCAGTCAAGCTGTTTTCTGTGCACACCACCACAGCGTTACACTCACCCTCCTACACTTCAGCTTCTCTTCATCAACTTTCATTCACCTTTTTAGGATCTGCTCCGTGTCCCTCTTCACAATCGCTCCTCAGCCTCTCCGGGGGTCCCACTTACTCACATCTGAACCCTGACACATGATTTTCTCCCCCCCCCGCCTCCCTGCCTCCCTGCCTCCCTGCCTCCCTCATTCTTTAGTCTCTCAACGAGGATTACATTCACTTAACCCCCTGGAGTACTCCTCACCACCCTATACGATCATGTTTATATCTCATGCACAGCCCGAAGCTCTTACCCTATCACCGTATTATGTTGTTGCTCCCCCCCCCCAGGGGTATTACTCAGCGCTGATGTTTTAGTTGAGAGGTTGTAAGTTATTCAAACATCGAGGTTTTAGAATATTTTCAGAGTGACAGACAGGGAGCAGGAACATGCAGCACACCTCCAGAGAACATAATCCTCACAGAGCGGCCTTTTTTTTTTTTTACGGCCCGCTGCAGAAAGACTCATAAAGCTCCACTCCAATATCTTTATCACCATAAAAAGCCAGAGCGAGCGTTAATAGAGATTGATCACATTTATGGCAGAAGCTTCAGATATCACAGAGGAGAACTGATGAGGATCGGGTTTTCTGGAGCGGTCGGGGGCGTCACTGTGCACCTGGTGCGCTCTGCTGTGATACGTGTGAGTTAGCGTTAGCATGTGTAGCTCCTGTTAGCATGTTCATTGGTGTGGAATATCTCAGCAGATGTTGGGACAAATTGCTGATGTTAGGAGGCGTCCATGGCGCCAAGAGGACGTATTAACAGTATTAGCATTTGTAGTTTTAACTGAAACGTTGCTTGATTCATCATTAAATTCCTGCATATTTACTGACATTCTCTTTAGAGTAATTAGCAAATTGTGTCCTAATGTGCAGGATAACTAGGCGCTAGTTGACTGAGGTACTTCCTGACTGTTTATTTACCGCGGTGAAAACAGATGGAGCTTTGTTGTGCATCATTTTTGCTGCATCCAGTGTCAGTACGAGGATGAATTATTACCCCTCTGGTGCATTTACAACTTTTCCTCAGACATCAGGTCAGATTTTTAGTTTGTTGAGTTTTTTGGTTCCTCGCTAAATCCCTGCAAATGTACTGATGGTTCATTTAGCCTAAAATGTAGTGTCCAAATGTGTAAGATAACTTGGACGCTAGTTGTCTATGGTGTTGTCCAAAAATATAGGGAATGAAGTTTATCAGGCAGATCAGAATGAATTATAATCTTAAAATCTGAAACTTTTCTTCAAGCACTAAGTCGGATTGTTCAGTTTTCTGGTTTATCACTAAATTCCTGCAACTTTATTGACTTTCCCTTCAGTCTCAATTAGCAAATGGTGTCCAAATGTGCAGGATAATTAGGCGCTAGTTGTCCAAGGTGTTGTCCAACCATGTGGGGAATGAAATGTGTGTATTTACTATGGTTTAAACGGATGGAGCTTTGTTGTGCACGATTGTGTTGCATCCAGTATCAGTACGAGGTTAACATTTGGAGTTTTAGATGAATCAGAATCAGAATCCAAGTCACATCCAAGGAAATTTATTCGTCTCCACTATCATTTATATTTCTCTCACTGTAAATTATAATCAATTTGATGAACTTGTAACTTCAGACGTCAGGTCAGATTTTCAGTTTGTCCAGTCTTTTGGTTCATCACTAAATCCCTGCAAATTTAGTGACTTCCCCACCGGCCTCAGCTAATTGGCTAATTAGTTCATTTTGATTGAATGTGCAGGATAATTTCTGCTGTGTATGTAAAAGATTCCACTCTGTCTTGGTAGTTATTATAGTGTCGGACATGAAAAGCTTCCACAGTTAATTGCTTCTTTTGTCGTTGTCAGAACTTTGCAGAAACCTGACGTCTGGTGCAAAGGTCTGTCCGTTCAGCAGAAAGGATGCTGAGAGCTTAATTTTAGCCTCCGTGTCACATCCTAACAACAACACGCAGGACTTTTGTGTCGATTGTGTCCTGAGAGGAAGATCCAGCGATGGCCCCTCTATAGGGCCATCTTTGAGTCCTATATTAACCCATAAGCGATATTGTTGAGGCGGCGGTTCGGGTCAAAAGGGGTCAGGTCTACGCGAGGCCAGTAAACGCAGGGTTAATCTGGGCTCTTCCAGATGTACTCGCCGCCTCAAAGGAGCGGCGAACGCTCCGCTCGGACTTCCACAAAACGTGATCTATTGTTCGTCTGTCAGCCGCGCCGTGATATATTCTGTCCTACCCTCGTGGACAAAACGTACCCCGGCGATTATACAAGCGGGGGCCGTTCGCCCTCCAACAACGCCGGCGCGGTGACTGTGGACACCAGGCAGCTTGACCTCAGGGTCTCGCACTTCTTTGTTTCCACTGACCTCTGTTTCTTTTACCCCCCGCCCCCCCTCTCCCCTCTGAACCTAAAACCTCTGTCCTTCCAGCCCCCCCATCTATTCCCATCAACCACCTTCTTCTCCCACACACTCTTCACACACATACAAATAAAGAAACAGCCCCCCCTCTTCCTCCATAGTTTATTTTATTAGCACTTTGAAACCCAGGCCTTTTACAGGGGAGTGGATTGAAAAAATAATAGGAAGGAGCTTTAATTAGCAGAGTTATTAGGGTTCAAATAAAACAGCGGGGTCAGGGGGGAGCTCTGGGTCAACTGGGAGTGTGTGGGCTTTGATTTGAGGACGCCTTCATCTCTGGGTTTGACCCTCAGCGTCCACAGAGTGGATCAGGGTAGCGCTGCAGGGACGGGACACGTCCCCTGGAGGACAGGGTGAGTAGTGGTGCCTCCACAGAGAGGACGGGGTTCAGGTCCAGCTGAGCGTCAGAAAGTAGAAAGTAAATACAAAAACTAATTATATTACTACTACTACTGATACTAGTAGTACAATCACTACTTATACTGATGCTTGTAGTTGTACTAGTGGGACAACTACTAGTACAACTACTACTGGTACAGCTACATGTGCTACAGTTGTTAGTAGATGCTAGCAACTACTAGAATTACTACTACTGCTGATACTGATACTAGTACTAGAACTACTAGAATTACTACTATTGGTACAGCTACATGTACTACAGTTACTAGCATTACTACTTTTGCTATTACTACTGGAACTACTAATGTGTTTTTTAGTATTAAGACTACTACTGGTACAGATACAAGTATTGCAACTACTAGAATTACTACTATTACTGATACTAGTACTGCAACCACTACTACAGCCGATAATGAGTCTAGTATTACATCTACTAGTATTGCTACTGCTGCTGATACTGGTAGTAGCACTAAAACTACTAGTACTGCTACTACAGGTACTAGTATTACTACTAGTACCTGTAGCACTTGAACCAGCATCAATAGTAGTAAAACTAGTAGTTCTAGTACAAGTATTGGTAATAGTGGTAATAAGAGCATTTGTAGTACTTGCATCTGTACCAGTAGAAGTAACAGCAGTAGTAGCAATACTAGAAAAATAATACTAGTAATTGTAGTACCAGTATCAGTAGTAGTAATACTAGTTGTTGAAGCACAAGTAGTACCAGATATCAACAGTAGTAATACTAGTGGTTCTAGTACAGTATACTAAATACTAGATATTTTAGTGCTAGTACCAGTATCAGTAGTTTGTAATACTAGTTGTTATAGCACTAGCACCTGATACTAATGCTACTAGAACTACTACTTCTGCTACACCCGATACTGATACTAGTACTACAACTACTGAATACATGCTGAGAACAGGCAGCTCGTGTGCTACACACTGTGAGCTTCAGATACGTATAGCCTGTATAAAAACATGCAGCACATCAGCCCCATCAGTAGTATTTAATAGTTCTCCACAGTGTGTTGTTAGATGGGATAGCATAGCAGCTAAAGTTACCACAGGACGTTTGGTGACGTTGTTAACTGACTGCTAGCGTTAGCGTTAGCATGTTCAGATGCATTGCAGTAGTACTTTAGTTGTATTTTAGGGCTGACATGTTGTAGTAGTGTGAGCCTCATATTTAGTGATGGACCTCTGCTAGTTTGCTTCAGCGACCCACCTGTCCTCCTCACCTGTCTTCTAGGAGGCAGCCATGTTGTTATTGTCACGTGATCAGTCTGTATGACCTCTTGTAGACATGTGTGTTTGCTCAGTACCACGTTTAACCCCCACCCCTCCCTCTGTGATCAGTCCTTCTTCAGAATGTATCATGGGAGTCCTCTACAGTTTCCTTTACTTCCGACTCCCTTCTGTCCCCCTTCTCGCGTTCCCTCTCTCCTCCCGAACGGCCGCTTCCCTTCCAGCTTTCTCGCTGTTTACCAAACACACCAACAGCCACTTCCTCCCTCCCTCTTCCCTCCCTCTTCCCTCGCTCCTGCACATGCATTTCTTTGTTTGCGCTCATCTGAGTAGAAAATGGTTCCCAACTACCGGCGGGGCTGCAGTGTGAGACAGGAGGCCTTAAGTGGTGCTCGCTACAGCGGGAGGGGGGAGCAATGAAAGAGGGACCCTGGATGCTGCTGCTGACACTTTATCTGTCTCCTGTGGGGGGTGGGGGGTGAGGGAGGGTGACAAAGGATGAGGAAGATCTGCACTGTGATCAGTGGAACAGGCGAATAAACAGCTTTATTTTTGTGTGTATGTCTTATTCACCTGTCAGTGGTCATAATGGTGTGGCTGATTGGTGTATATCTCAGTTTTCTCTTCTTTTTCACAGAGGCTGCATGTTTCAGTGTTGTTTTGAAGCTGCTTTCCTCACATGACAGTTTCTAAGAGATTTGGATTAAAAAAAAAAGGATTGCAGAGCTCGTCCGATGCTTTTCCCAGAATTCAGCCACAGACATTATTTGTCAGAAAGGGATTAAATCTTCATCCCTAAACTACCAACTGTATGTCGTTAGCACTCAAGCGCCACATGTTGTCCGCTGCCATGTGACACCATGATCCAGCTGTACACGGCTGAGATGATGATGATGATGATGCTGGTCCAGCAGAGAGAGAGAGAGCTGCTGGGTGAGATGAAGGTATTGTAAGTGGCTTGCTCCAGGATGACCAAGTAGGTCAGGAGAATCAAGGCGGGAGTGAAGGGGCTCACAAAGCTGTGAGGGGAAGGTCAAGCGTGAAATCCCCCACTCCTTCCTGCTATGACCCCCCAGGGAGGAGCTCTGGACAAGCAGCGAGGCGTACGTATGTGTAGTTGTACTGGAGTGGACTAAAGACCTGGTTGTACTGGATGAGACAGGAAGACACAGAATATGAACAATAACATGATCAGTAACGGATCAGAGAACGGCCTTTTGGTCATTCAAGTTTATTTTTAAATCCCCAAAAATGGAAAAACTACTGATATTTGATTTTTATTTTTAAATTCAACAATAGCGACAACGAGAAAGTTAATCTGAGTCTTAATGTTGTTTTTCCTGAAGTGGTTTCTTGTCCTTGGCTGAAGCAGGAAGTAGTCTCCATGGTGACCTCTGGTCCAGGAAGTAGTCTTTATAGTGACCACTGGTCCAGGAAGTAGTCTCCATGGTGACCACTGGTCCGGGAAGTAGTCTCCGTGGTGACCACTGGTCCGGGAAGCAGTCTCCTTGGTGACCACTGGTCCGGGAAGCAGTCTCCGTGGTGACCACTGGTCCGGGAAGCAGTCTCCGTGGTGACCACTGGTCCGGGAAGCAGTCTCCGTGGTGACCACTGGTCCGGGAAGTAGTCTCCGTGGTGACCACTGGTCCAGGAAGTAGTCTCCGTGGTGACCACTGGTCCGGCAAGTAGTCTCCGTGGTGACCACTGGTCCGGCAAGTAGTCTCCGTGGTGACCACTGGTCCGGGAAGTAGTCTCCGTGGTGACCACTGGTCCGGGAAGCAGTCTCCATGGTGACCACTGGTCCGGGAAGCAGTCTTCCAGAGTCATGTCCATGCCAACAGACCAACGGGAAAGTTTTGAAATCACTGAATGTTGGAAACTTCTTTTTCTTCTTCTTCTTCACCTACAAAAGCTTCTGGTTTTATATGAATCAAATAACCACTGGTCTGTTTATTTTTTCATAATGTAGGTAAATTGACTTGTTTATTATTTCATCCTCATCTAATGCTGCTGTGTAAAGCTTCACCTTCTCTTAAAAGTGTTTCAGACCAGTCTCATTCGTGTCTCATGGTTTCATTCTGAGTGGAGATGGATGAAGACAAAGTCCTGGATCTAACTTTAACCTACAGCTGTGTGTGTTGAGTCTTTCAGGCTGAAAAGTAAGTTTGTGTAACTGGTCGGTGTCTGTGTTGTGTTGGAGTAAGATGACATGACACACCACTAGCTCTCAGTAAGGAAGACAGTTCATAATTCATAATAGAAACATAAACCAACGTTTTTGTTGCTTAACCTGGTTGATATATCTTTATATCTAACATATCTTTATGTTAAGTGTGTTTAAGGTTTAGATGTGTGTGTGTTCATGTGAGAAAGTGAAGGATTCCTCCTCCTCCTGTGTGCCCTGCAGACTGAAGGCTGATCCCGTCACACCCTGTCGCCTCCATGTCACCGCTGCACAGTGGCGGCTTTTTCTCGCCCTCTCTCCACCTCAGCGCCCGGCAGCAGCATCAGAAGAAGAAACCTCCCACCCGCCTCACCCACTGACTCACCCGCTGACTCACCCGCTGACTCACCCACCCACCCAACGCTCCAGTTAAAAGGTAACAACTATTTGTTCAAAGTTTCTAAAAGACACGACACGTTGAGCTAATTTACTCTTTGGTGGTGTCAGTGTGCATCTTTAATGAACTGGACAGACACTGAGCTAAAAGTAGAACGTGTGCTGTCGTTTTAAACGTCTTTTCTACATTTCTTCATAAAAACTATTCAAAACATCAGCAGATTTTCATGCAACTCCTAAAAGTAGACAAACAGAACCCAAACAAACACATGAAAGAGAAATATTAGGCTTGTTTATCGTGTTTATTCAGTAAAATTCAAGCAAGATTCAATTCAATATCTATTTTATTTATTTAAACAGCGTCAATAACAATGAAAGATTCTACTTTTTGAAACCAATAACACAATCAACACAGAAACACAGGGAGTAAAATCACAGGAAATCAAAAACTTAACAAAATAAAACAGGAAACAGGAAAACAAGAAACAAACGAAACTCAAAACGTGAACACAGAAAACACAGGAACAGAAATGAGCCAATATTACATATCAGTGAGGTGCACCTCTAGGATTACAAGTTACTTTCAAAGCCAGACCAGAGTCCATGTGTTCAGGAGTGCTTCCATCAGTGTGATGAGACTCAGGTGTCGTTCAGCTCCTACACATGTTTGTGGAAACAAGACTGCTGTCTGCACTTCTGAGGAAGCTTTGAGTCGTGTTTTTTGCAGGATTTTATAAAGTTCTGAAGAGCACCAACACTTTTCTGCAGCGCTGCACATGCACTAATGCATATGAGCCAATAGAAGCGTCTGCATTCAACAGCCATCACTCCAAATAATTAGCTTCACAGATAGTACTGATGTTTCTGAGCCTTTTGGCTGTGTTCAGTAGATCTCAATCTGTTCTTAAACTCACAGGGTGAAACTTGTAGCGTTCATGATTATTGGTGAAGTTTTTATTTATTTTTTAGCCACTAATTAATCATTCTGCACAGAAATTCTTCTTTTTTAGCCAATAACAACAAAACAATGTTGTCTTTTGCTTTCACCAAGTCACAGACCTGTTCTCTGGCTGCTGACGTTTTGTTTTCTTTGAACAAATTTAACTAAATTTGTTTCTGCATACATTATTATTTGACTGTTCTTGTATTAACAGCAGCACGTGTTATGAATTCAGTCATTAACTCTGACGTCTCCACGTTCAGACCTACTAAATCTCTCTGGGTGGGATGTCTGTAACACTCAAGCAAGGAAATAATTACTCAGGATTAAAATGGGATCACGGCTCAGAGTCGTGGGACCGGGATGAATTAGGAAGCGTACGCTGAGACCGGGAAGGAAAAAGGAAGAAGTTTCAGTTGCTGCTCTCGCTGCCATTAATTAACTTAAAGAAAACCTCAAGTCCTCGTCTCTGACTCACACTTAATTGAGCTTTCACAGGCTTAATTGCTAAACTAGCCAATATTTACTGGCTTCTCTGACAGTGATTCATCATCATCACACAGGCGGACATTAACTGAGCCACTGATTTCCCCTGTGAGGAAAGGTGTTGCTCTGCTGCAGGCTCAGCTAATGAACGACCAGTAACCTCTCTGAGCCTCTGAGTGACGGCTTGTAAGTGACGACTTAAAGGTTTCCTTTAACGCGGCCGTCGTAGGAGAATGTCCAGCTGGAGTCTGGGTGTTACAACGACACCGCTGTTAATGTGTTGAGCATGTTTCATGACATCTGGAAGGCGCTGAATCCTTTCCAGAGCAGGTAGAGGCCGTCAGGCTGTGTTCTCGTGTGACGGCAGCCGTGAGGTTGGACGAGGTGACGCTGCAGAGTGACAGAAAATTACACCTGTCGCCTGAGAAACTGCGACTAGTTCATCGTTATTCCGTCCACATGTGATCTGTGGGGCTTCATGCAGGAAGAAGAGTGAGATTTGATTCTTTATATCATGATATAGACACAGTAACGTGGCAAAGATGCAGCATGAATTATTTAAACATCTGAATCTGATCACAAGTGACCAACTTAAACTACAGATGTGAAGACAACCAGGACGCATTTGAGAGATCTGATCTCCGACCACATTATGAGGTGGTCTGGGTCGCATTTGTCCACATTCCTCTGTGTCCTGAGTCCAGACACTTTTATAAATGATCGTCTGAAGAAGAAAATGCAGATGTTCATTAGTAATTAGAGCCTTATATATATGCTCTGCTCTTATAGCTGCTAACTATCTATAAAGCAAATGCATCTAAACAAGAATTAGCAAATGAAAGTATTTATTAGGTTAATTATGGATGCACATATGTTGAGCAGCGTGTGGTTAGGTTGCATTTGAAAGCTGCAGGGTTAGAGTTATAATCTGAGCTTTGTGCAGGTTAATCAGCAGCTGTTTGTGGTTCTGAAGCAGCAGTAGAGATCCATCTGAGACAGCAGCCGTTAAATTAATCTGCTGTGCCCTAGATTATTTGTTTATGATGTTTATTTGCATGCAGAGAAACTGAGATCGGATCCGAAGAGCTGGCTGCAGACGCATTTGTTAAGATAGCCCAGGACGGATGTTAATGTGAAGTCTGAACAGGGCAGGTGTTTCCCCTCTTTGTGGCAAACGTAGTCTTTCTGGTGCAGGGAATAAGAAGCAGAAATTAATATTAAAAACTTCCTGTCTGCACCTTAACTCCCAGCAAATTAAAAAATAATCCAAAAGGAGAAAACACGAGCAGAGAAGACATTTATTTACAAACCTGTCATCTAGATACGTTGAGGTCTAATTCGGTGGAGTGACAGGACGGTCCACGACCTCCAGTAAAGAGGAAAGTTTCGCTCTTTGGTCTCTTTCTATCAGGTTGCCCATTATCTGCGTGACCCGTCCCCCTTTAAAACACTCTGAATGAGTGAAAGGTCCCGGCTCTGCGCTCCTTGCCCTAGCATAGATGTCAACCTTTGCTCTGCAGACAGCTAGCAACCTGTGATGGCACCCACCTGTCACTCAAACCTGCGTTAATATGCACAACTTAAAGCCTCGGTGGTGATTTCGACTCGTGTTGTGCAGTTGTTAGAAATCGAGAAATTAGCAACAAAGAGCAAAACGTGTTTGTTTCTATCCAGGTCCAGGGAGGCTGACCATTAGAGCAGCTTTATCTCTTCATGACTGTGACTCTACTTTCAGGTGCGGTAAAGTAGCAGCTCGATGCAGGAGAGTGAAAGTGTGTATGTGTGTATTAGTGAGTCGGAGGCGGGTCTGTTGGCGGGGCAGCTCAGCAGCCAGAAAGGCAGTGGGCCGAGCCGGGAGCCGCAGCCCCTCCTGGGGGTCAGGGCAAAGAGGATGAAACCTGTCATTAGGGAGGTGAGGGGAAGAAAGCCCTCAGTGGGGGGGGCATTGTCCTGGGGGGGGGGGGGTGGGACGGCTCTTTAGTGCCTCAAATAACACGGCCCCCGGCAGCCATTGTCGCGGAGTGAAAGGGCCGAATGAGGAAGGGGAGGGGGTCACAGGGGTGAGGGGGCAATTCTGAACATTGGTCAGTGGGAGAAAAGGCTGCGTGGGTGAGGAGGGGAGAGGGATGGCGAGCGAGTGGGGGGTTGTTTTCCTCCTCTTTGTCGACAGCTCATCCAGAACCAGGTTCCTGTGGTCGCTCTGCAACGGATTCATCAAGTGTGTGTGTGTCAAAGAGTCGGGACGGCCAACAGCGTCATGCACGCTCACTTTTAACGTGTCCTCCAGATGTTATGTGCAGGTTTATCTTTTTATCTGTATGCATTCACGTGTGTGCATGTGTGCGTGCGTGCATCGTCCTCCTGCAGCGGCGGTGCATCAGCGTGCAGCTTGACATCTATGCTAGAGCTGGGAGCAGCCGAGTCGGGACCTTTCACTCTTTCAAAGTGTTTTAAAGGGGACGGGTCACGCAGATAATGGGCAGCCCGATGAAAAAGGAGAGCAAAGACCAAAGCTTTCCTCTTTACCCCCGTCACTCCTCTGCTCGCCAGACAACAAACAGGCCTCAGTAGATCTAGATGACAGCTTGTGTTAGAAAGGTTAGGGTTTAGGAAGTGTGTGTAGCAGGTGCATTTAGGAAAACTGGAAATAAATAATTCATTATTTGGCCGCTACATCTTAAAGGATGAGGCATAAATGCAGACTTTTACACTTCAGCGTATATTCCTTTACGTCTTTGCTAATGATGTGTGCTCCCGTTTATATGTCAAAGCTGTTCCCACAGCCAGAGCACCTAATAAACTGATAAACTGGACCAATTACTGACTCCATTAGAGGCCTTTCATCCAATCCCAAAGCACTGATGACTTTAGAGGGCCAATAAAACTGCTAGGTTGTGACCTTAACGTGAAGGGGACCCTGAGCAGAACGAGAGGGGACAGACGGGGGTCAACCGCATCTCACACTTGTCACAACCGGCCGTGAAAGTCTGTTACATCTCATTTCACTTTTAAAATCTATACTGGGGGATATTATTTATTATCAAGGCTTTTAGGAGGTAGAAATCAATCTAATGAGGTTCTGGAGTTTTTAATTAGACTTCATGCTTTTATTTTATACCCTTTTTTACATATTTTGTATTCGTTATTCCTCAGACAGTTTGGTTTTGGATTTGCATTTTAGAAATTATGAGACGTTATTGCATTACCTGAATAACAGGAAGTTTTCATTCAAGATCAGAACTGTTGCAACCTGCTTTAGAGGGGAAAATGGAGCAGAGGAGGAGGAGGAGGAGGAGGAGGAGGAGGCAGGTCTAATCACTTTCCCTGCTGACTTCACAGGAGGGAAGGAGGTAAAGATCACAGCTCCACCAGCACATTGCAGCCGTCCTCCTCTCCTCCCTCCTTCGCCTCCCTCCTCTCCTCCCGGCCTTTTGAAGGAGGGCCCGGGGTGCCTGCTTCTCTCCCCTCTGCCCACTGGGCCATAGAAGGTAGTGATGGATGGCTTCATAAGGAGGCAAGATCCATCTCATTCACAAAATCTCCCCGTCTGAGAAAGACTCTTTCACTTCCAGTGCATCTCTTTCCGTTCCTTTATCTCTCGCCTGACTTTTGCTGCTGGTCTCTGTTCTTTCTTTCTTTCTTTCTTTCTTTCTTTCTTTCTTTCTTTCTTTCTTTCTTTCTTTCTTTCTTTCTTTCTTTCTTTCTTTCTTTCGTTCCCGTGGATGAAGGAATGTGTTCCCCTGTCCGTCTCGTTCCCTCTCTCCTTCTGCCTGGAGCTGGAGACAGATGTGGAGGCCTTCCTTTCCCATCATTCCCTGGGGACAGTAGGGACAGGTCTTAACACCCTCTTGGAGGACGATGGGAGGGAGGGAGGAAGGGGGGGGGGGGGGGGAGTTTGTTGTCCAAAGGGTCATGTATTGGGAGTCAAGTGATGCATAAGTAATGCTTTGTTTGGACGGATCTGGGGGAAGGAATTTACTTCGCTTGTCTGTAATTGGGTTATTTCCCTTTGAAACGGTTTATGAAACAAAGACTGAGGAGGTGAAAAATGTCACTGCTCCATGGGAAAAAATTAAGAACGGAGGCAGAGTGTCCAAGATATCACATTTTATAACGACGCCTTGATCCGTGCAGCGCTGTAAAATAACGCCGTCCTTCACTGACTTGTTTTTTTCTTGATGCATTTTGGTGTTTTCACGACTTGGAGAAATGTGAAAAGTCAGGAGTTAAACGTATCCCTGGCAACAGCTTTATCCTGGAGCCGCTGCTCGGCGGTGCTTGTTCTAAAAGATCAGCTGCATCATTGCATGATTCGTTTGTTTCCTGAACGTCTCTAGTTATTTAGGATGTTTGTGATGACCTGCTGCTGTTCCTGTCTGCAGTCTTTGTCCTGCTTTAAAAAAAGAAATAAGGCCAAAGTGACTATGATCACTGAGACCTGGTTTCATGTTTGAAAAAAAAAAAAAATCAGCTCCTGTAGAAGGCCTAAAAGATAAGACATAAAGGACATAGAGTAAAATACTGTGGCCATGCAGCAGTGCTTTTAGTTAGCAGGTAAACTTTAGCCTTTATCTTAGTTATGCTTTTTACTCTTCCTGCATTAAGTTAGCATGCTAAACCATTTTACCTGCACTGAGCATGGCAATGTTCGTGACGTCAGTGCAGGAGTCGTAACTTTGATAGTGCTGCATAAAATGTCAGAGCGTCGCCAGGTTCCTTGAGGTTTCATTCTCTGGTGAACGTCTACGTCGCTACCAAATTTCATGGCCTCCATCCTGCAGCAGTTCACTCAACAACTCAACAAGCACGGCAGAAAAAAAGCTTTCCAAGTTGGTCTGTGTTTCTGCAACAGATTCTGCAGAGATTGTCTTTTCGACTTCTAAGTATGTCGAGTAATGTTGGAGCTGGAGCTAATAAAAAGAGAAAGAGACTAGACGTCCGAGTAGACGATGTGTTGTGTTTGCTCATGTGTCCTCTGAGAGACAGGGGTGAGATTATGCTCAGGTCCGTCCCAGTTCTTGTGTCCTGCATCGCTTTGCAGTGCAGGTACGTTTGTGGAGACAGGTCCGGCTACACTTTAGGCTGCAGAGCTATTTCATGGCCTGCTGCACAGATCTGACTCAGAAGCATTAACTTTACCAGGAAGAAGAGTTTTTTTCTAGGTGCCATCCATTAGTCTCACACACAGGCTGTGAATATCTGGACAGGAGTTAAAGGTCTAACCAGTATTTTTCAGACTTTCACCTCCCCGGTGTTCAGCAGTGTCGGCGGCCTGCTGGTTAATCAGCTCTCTCCTCGCTGCAGCGGTGGAGTGACAGCACACTGTGCTGGCTCTGTGAGGAGCCATTCAGACGTCACGGCCTCCAGAGCACAGGCGTGAAAATCAGCTACATTTAATCAGCCATGGTGGAGAATTTAAAGAAAGGGATCAAGAGGGCTTTGTCTTAATGGATTGGCCACAGTTTAGGGGTCCAGCTCACCGAGTTATACCTAGTTAAAGGCACATCGCTCTATATAACTCAAACCACATGACGCTTCCTCGCCGTCTCCCACATTTGAATAGCGGCTGTTATATTTCTTTCTTGAATCCAAAGATGATTCGGATAGATTGTTCAGTCAATCATTTCAAAAAACAGAAAATTAAAGAATAAGTCAGCTTTTGTGCATCGGATGTACATGAAGTGTCTCGTGCGTACAGTGGGTCAATTCTTTCTGTCTGTCTGTACATTAGAATTTCAAGCTTACGTCCATGGCAATTCTTACCAATACAGTAAGGCCATACACGACGGAGGCGACATTCAGAAAAGGGCCAGTGCAGTCAAACAAAGCAGTAAATCAAGTGGCTTGACACATGCTCACCAGACAGTTTGCCGTTTGTCACAGCGCCTGAATGGAACTAAAAGCAAAGTTGTGGACGCATTGGGGTGATCGGCATTGCTCAGATGCTGCACAAGAGGCCTTTTCAGACAGCTGCAACACTGATTACATTGTGTGAAGGCCAATCAAAGGGGAGAAATGACGAGAGCAGTCATGCCGGACACCACACAATGCACAAATGGCAGCGGTCAGATGGTGGAGGAGAGAGGTGTGCTCCGGGGAATTTAAAGACGCATTTTGGGATACAGGGGTCAGGCATATGGGAAACTCTCTCACACCGACATACAGTAGATCACAAAGAGGCACATAAACAACTTTGTAAGGTCTGATTCCACGAGTGACATGAAATATTTTAACCATGTTAAAGAGTCGGTCCGTTAGCGACCAGGAGATCTAAACATCAGGGGACGAGTTAGAGACGGAAACATGTGCTCAGTGTCCAAAAAGCAAGCAGAAGCAACGGTAACGACATTGTTGGGTTTCTATAAGACGTTTCATCCAAGAGCTTCTTCAGTTTAGGATAAAAGAAGCTGCTTGGATGCAGTGGTGGACGAATCTTCTAGTCCAGTTGTGCAGTTTTTGGATATATAGCACACCTGGATGATTGCGAAACCTCCCCCAGACATCTTCTTCCTCTCTTATATTTCCTTTTGATTTAAAGTAAATGTTGTGCACTCTGATCAGAAGGATTGATCGGGTTGAAGAAAAACGTCGCCACTTTCTTTACAGAGATGCTAAACACTATAAAGATGATTAATAATAATAATAATAATAAGGATTCAATGGTGTTCTTGTCTGTGAATGATGCATCGGAGCGTTTCTAAAACTTCGTGACCATGTGCGGCCCACACGTTTGCACATGTGTCCACTACCTACATACGAGGAATCATTTTGATCATGTGCCTCACGGGAACCAGAGAGAGTGTTTGGCCTCAGGGCGTCCCAAATGGGAATCAGTGTGTGTGTGTGTGTGTGTGTGTGTGTGTGTGTGCGTGCCCGTTCATGTGTGGGAGGGCTGCTAGAACAGGGGATTTTTTGTGCTGGGGAAGAGAGAGGCTTGGGCACTTCATCTTCTCTTCTGTGCACTGCCAAAAAGGGCAGAGGTCAAAAGTCAGGGCGATTGGAGAATTCCGCGCTGCATGCCGACAGATCGGGTTTCAAGGGTGGGGGAGGATCGTGGATCGCCCTAGAGGGATAGGTGCTTGTGTGCATTTGTGTGCATGTGTACACACATATATATATATATATGTATGTATATATATATATATACACATATATATGCATATGTATCCACGTACGTTACCGTGAGCGTGCATGTCTGTGTGTTTATGTGCGAGCCTTTAAAATGTCTCTTCACGGCTTTAGTGCTCAGAGCATTTGGAACTTTCTCTTGATGTTTACTGCTCTGTGGGAGTCATTTGAAGGAGACTCACCCATCATACAGCTACACCTAAACTCCCTGACCTCCGTGTCACATTGTTTGCAGTTTTAAGACATCTATTCCAAAATGCCTTAGATCCATTTTGGGTCATTTGTCAGTCAGAGCTCTGAAACCTGTCATGATGGGTGAAAACACGAGAGATTCTACTTTTAGGTCATCGGCCATTTTATTTTACAGCTTAGATTTTAAATAACGTTCTTGTTAGCTTTAAGTACATTGATTGGTCAAAAAATACAGTTTTGCCGTCATCAAAGTTTAGACCCCTCAAGATCTAACATGTGGTGGAATGTGTCTTAATCTTTTAGTCTCTAGCCTCTTTATAACAAACACAAACCTTTCAATCAGTCATCTTATTTTGCAGTTTTGATTTTAAATCATTCTCATTTGCATAAAGTGCCTCGTTGCATTAGTGGCTGCAGACCTCGTTTAAATCTATGGTTGAAGACATGGATGGGATGTGAGTTAAACACTCTGGATATTAAACCTTACAGTCAGACATCTTGTTTTGCAATTTGGATTTTTAAATAAATTACATAAATAAATCTTGTTTTTGTTTTAGTGACTAAAGACATAGTTTGAATCTGTATAGATCTGTAGTTTATTAAACATGGGTTAAAAAATTTTTGGATATTAAACATCATAAAGCCGACATTTAACCAATCTTGTTTAGAGAAATTACTTTGAGTCTCTTTATGACAAACAGTCATCTTGCAGTTTTGATTTTAAATAATGGATAAATCTTGTTTTGCATAAAATACCTTTGTTGCACAAAAAAAATACAGTTTAGTGCCTTTTGTCTCTAAACACAGTAGTTGAAGACGTTAAAAACCATTTTATATATTAAATCTGACATAATCTTTTGTCATCTTATTTTGCAATTTTGATTTTAATTCATTCTTGTTTGCATAAAGTACCCTGGTTTCTTTCGTGGCTTTAGGTTTTAGTTGTAGACTAGACGTAACATGGATGGATGTGTATTAAACACTGGTTAAAAACCATTCTGGATATTAAAGATGACATACAGATCCCAAAGCTGACCTTTGAACCAATCTTGTTTAGAGAAATCACTGATTAAAAAAAATACTCTCAAGCCTCTTTTTAATATAAGCCTTAACAGAAACCTTTGTTTTGTTAAATAATGGATAATTCTTTACTGTGATTGCTCAAAAGACATAGCTTCAATCTCTTTAGATTATGGTTGAAGATATAAAGTGGATGAAAAGTGTATTAAACGTTGATTAAAAGCTATTTTGGATAATAAAGTTGACATTAAAACAACAAAGCTGCGCGTTCGTCGCAACATGTGACGACAAAGAACCTTTGCAGAGATCACCGATTCAATGAATAACTAACAGAAACAGTCACTCAGTAAGAGTCTACGCTGTCGACTCGACCGCAATCAATCCCCGCAGACACATCTTGGGTTTAAACATTTAGCAGAAGGTGCAGTCATTCAAATGGTTTGATATGCAAAGGAGTACAGAGCTCGGCGACTAGCGGCTCCCATTGTGGCTTTTGTAACCGATCATTAACGAACATGTGCTCCGGGGCCTCCGGTGGCTCCCGGGGAGCCCGGACTGATCGCCACAGCTGTGTTTCTATTGTGCTTACCCACGGTGCCGAAAAATAACACAACACCCCGGCTCTGGCTATGTGCTGGAATTTATTGTATTTACTTTCCAAGGCGTAAAGAAGCAAAGGTTGGAGGAAAAAAAGAGGGAGAGCCTGCAGTGGCCCAGCACGTAGGAAACATTAAGAGGGATAATGAGAGCGCTTTTATGAAACCGAAAAACAGGGAGTGATTTATGTTGGCGTGATGCAAACGTTTTGTCTTACATGAAATAAATGAAAGATGGTGTGAAGGGACGCCGGGTGTCAGCTCAGTGGGGAGCTGTGGAAGTGTTTTACTGCAGAGAGATTTTTAGTCACAGCCTCGTTGTCGGGACATTTTTTTTTTTTTTCGTGTGGATTTATTAGATAACAAAGCCCTCAAACATTCACATGAGTGGGAAAAAAAAGAAGCAGGGACTTCATTTTTGGGACTGACTACACAGAGGATGAAGCTGGAAAAGACAAACCAAATGTTCTGCTTCCTCTGAATTATAGATCTGTGTTGGTGGTTTTGTGGTGGGCAGAGAACGTGGTGAAATGACAGCAGCATCCACAACAAGTAGTCATCTCTCTCTCTCTCTCTCTCTCTCTTGTCTTCACAGTTTCCAGGGAAGAATCCAGGGTCAGAGACTCGGATCACTTACAAGACCTTATGAATACTGTATGAAAATTAACCCTTTAGTAAACCCACTGGTGGACGATCACCATTACAGTCTGTGTTGTAGGAACATTCTCATGTTCTGTGGACACACGGAGGGCTTGTCTTCATCTCATCTTAAAATAAAAAAATAAACCGTAGACCAAGTGATCTTCATGTTTTAGCAGAGACCAGGTCTGTACGACAGTTTGAAACTCTTCTTACCTTCAGAGGCTAATAGTAGCACACTCATAGTTTACCAGCTTCCAAGGTAAAAGTAGCTCTTCCTAGCCTCACCAGCTATTTGTAGCTTCTCCTAGCTTCCTAGCCTCACAGCTAATAGTAACTCTTCCTAGCCTCTGAGCTAATAGTAGCTCTTCCTAGCCTCTGAGCTAATAGTAGCTCTTCCTAGCTTCCAAGCTAATAGTAGCACTTCCTACCTTCATAGCGTCATAGCTAATAGAAGCTCTTCCTAGCCTCCCAGCTAATGATAGCTCATCCCTCCTTCCTATCCTCGAGGCTAACAGTAGATCTTCCTAGCTTACTAACCTCCCAGCTAACATTAGTTATCCATAGCCTCCTATTCTTCTAGCTAATATCAACTCTAACTCACTAGCCTCCCAGCTAATAGTAACTCTTACTAGCCTCCTATCCTCCAAGCTAACAGTAATCCTCCTAGCCTCACAGCTAATAGTAGCTCTTCCTAGCTCACTAGCCTCCAAGCTAATTGTAGTTATTTCATTTCACTGCAGTGGTGTGATCAAATGCAGCTTTTTGGCTCTGAAGCAGGGGGCATGAGGCGACATTACATCCTGTCTTTGTTGCCAGAAGTTCTTGCATTCAGTTTGGTGTATCTGTAGCTTTACATCAGCCAGTCCCACCTGCCCTGCAGTCCGGTCAGCTCTAACACCTGGAGTGTTTGTTTTGTTGAGTGTTTCATCAAAGATGCATCAGGAGGTAACTTTGCACA